>PVHT021183648.1:3185452-3216507 GCA_004024745.2 Catagonus wagneri
ACTTTGTACCGTTTCCTTCAACTGCTTTCGCCTCCCATCTCCACTAGCTAGTCCCTCCTGGCACTGACCCTCCCTCCTCCCTCTTGCCACCGAAGGACTAGTCTATCTTACATGTCCTTCTAATCTTCTTTACTCCCCCCTCCACCTCCACACCATTCTGTCTGCCCTGTCTTGCCAACTGACACCCTCCTCCACTCTTTCGGAGACCCCCACCCCCATAACCCAGCCATCTCTGGCCTCCACTTTCTTTTCCCACCCAGAACCCAGTCCTCCTCGAATATGCACCTGGTCCCATCTCCTGCATCCTTTTCTTAAGGTTCTTCTTGCTTTGCTTTCTCTTTCCCCATGACATCTCTAGATGTGTCATTCCCTCAACTTCTTACATTCCCCATTCCTTTGTCAACACCAGTCGCCCCCAAACTCTTCACTCTCGTCCAGAAATGCATTCTCCCGCATGTCTCCATCTTTTCAACATCTTCGCCTCCTTATGACCCCCAAACTTCCAGCCCATTTTCAGTTGCCTCCCATACCTTTCCTGCTATGCTCGCTACGTGTCTGCCAGACACTATCACGCCAAGCTTCTTTCACCTCCCCTGTCACACACCTCATTGTCCCCAGGAAGCTGTGTCTCTCTCCAGCCTAACCCCATTACCCCATCTCTGCTGCATAGCCACAGCTTCCCCCCACTGCCTCTGCCACACACCCCTAGGCCCCCAAACTTCTCCAGCCTCCCCAGTATCTGCTCTTACAACCCACGGCTCCTCCTACCCAGCCCTCTCCCGCGCCAGGCCCGCGGGCTCCCCGCATTCCGCCACGGCGCACCCCTCCCCGCGCCCCGGCCCCCTCGGCCTCGGTCTTGGCCAACTCGCGTGGCGCCTCCCCCTTTCCGATCCCCCCCTCTCCGCCCCTCCTCGCCGCTCGCCTCGCGCTACCTCCCTCGCGGCTCTCTCCCTGCCCCTCTCTTCTCTGTTCCTCCGCGCTCCCTCCTTCTCCCTCTTCCTCCCTACTCCCATCCCCCTCTCCCAAGCTCCCTCCCTTCGCCGTCCGCTTTCCTGTGCGAGTCGCTGGACGCGCCGCCCAGCCCGCCCGCCCGCCCGCAGCCCCGCGTCGGGCCGGGGCCTCGGGCTGGGACCCGTTTCAGGGGGACCGCCGGCCTCAGGGAGGGGCCGGGAGGGGGCGAGGGAGAAGACCGCCCGGGAAGGGGCGGGGGCCGCGGGCGGAGGCCGCCTAGGGGGCCGGGGATCGCGCAAGTGCGGGCTGCGCGGGGCGGGCGCGGGCGGCTGGCGGGAGGCAGCGGGTCGGAGCCGCGCGGAGGGCCGGCCTGGCCGCGGGGGCGGGCGGACGGGCGGCGCTGCCCGGACGTTCTTGGCTGCCGGGGTAGGCGGCGGGCCTGGGGAGGGGCAGAACTAGAGCGGGGACTGGGATTTGCTTCGGGGGCCGGCGGGCGATCGGGGCCAGGTGGGGGAAGAGAGAGGATGGGGGCCGCCCTCCGGGGGGGTCGGGGCCGCCGCCGCCGCCGTCGCGGCGGCGACTGAAGCCGGAAAGAGCGGGGGGCGGGGGAGCGGCCGCCGCCGCCCCCCAGAGACGCCGGAGCCCCGAATCCCGCTCGGAGCCAGCCAGCCGTCCCGAGCTACAAACAGGTAAGATCTGCTGCCGCCCGGCCCTTGGGCTCGCCTGGGTTCTGGCCCGCGGCTCCCCACCCCCACCCCTCCCAGTTCCCCCTCCTGCCGCCGCCGCCGCCGCCGCCGCCTCCATTTGTTATTTTCCCGATCTGGTCCCCCACTGCGGGCACTGCCTGGCCTGAGACTGGGGGGTCAGGGGGTGGGGCCGGCCCCGGAGGAGGGATGGGGGCCTGGGCACCCGGAGGGTCGGGAAGGTTGTGGGGGGTGGGAGGGTCACAGGAGGAGGGCTGATGGGGCAGGAGGGTAGCCAGAATCCCGGGACCTCAAGAGGAACCCCCGAGGTGGACGCGGCTGGCCGAGGAAAACCGGGATGCCCGTAAGGGGGCCTCGGGGCGAAGGCAAAAAGGAATGGAGAGATGGCAACGAGGTGGGGCGTGAGGACTCCAGGAAAAGCCTCAAAGGCCCAGAACCCGGTTTCAGATCCTGAGGTTCGGGGTGCTAGGTGGAAAAGGGAGGTGGGAAATGGGGAAGGGGTGTGGTAGGTGGAAAGAGAGGGAGGAGAATGGAACCCGAGGGGGCTCGGAGATGGTCGAGGAGAGGGCCACCCTTGAGAAGAAACGGGAGGTGCTCCTGAGTGGAAGTGGGAAGGCGATGTCTTTGTGACTCAATTTTCTTTCCCCTACTCCAGGTCACCTCTGACCTTGTTTTTCCAAACCCAGACACAGGTACTTCTTGGAGAGGGGCACACTCAGGCCTGTAGTGTGGGTCCTCTGGCAGCTGATGAGGAGGAAGACGGGAACACTGAAGGGAGAGTTAGGGAGGAAGGGTTTCTGGGAGGGTGGAAACAGCGGGGAGCACTGGGCGGTCTTATAGGCACTCCAAACAAGTTGTGACCCCCACCCTCAAACCCTCAGAACAGCCCTGCGCCTCTAGCTCTGGTTTCCTTAAGAGGGGGGTGGACCTTCACTAGTGTTTTGTGCTCAAAGATTTCCCTTTGTGCATAGACTTTTTTTCTGCTGGGGTGGGTACTCTGTAAGCTTCCTTTCCTGACGGTGCTGTCGGAGGACAGGAGTTGCTTTGGCAACTGGAGGGGGAGTGACTGGTAGATGGACCCCTGGGACAGACTCTTGAGGGGCAGGTTCTGCCTCTTAGTTGCCATGGCAGTGACCCATTGGGATGTCCAATAGATGGGGGTTCAGCATCTCCATGGGGCCTCTCAGCCTTTGGCTATGTCCTTGGGACTCTTGCCTGGATTCTGAAGGATGTTTCTGGTTCTGCTGATGGAGAGGTGGCTCCTCGGGGGTCCACCAGTGTCCATCCAGCAATTTTTGGAACAGGTAGACGTGTCACTTGCAGGTCATAGGTGTTTCTCCAAGTCCCTCCCCTTAGGCACGGTGGGAGGATGGAAATGCTTCTGTTCCAAGTTATACCATCTTTTGGCAATTCTTGCTGGCCTCTATCTCCCTCGTTATTAGGAACTTTTTGGACGGTCTTGTTGCTTCTTTGCACAGATATTTTTCTGTTTTCTTAAACTTGAGTCTTCCTGCCCAAATATCCTTTTTCCTCTTTCCCAGACTCTCCCCACAGTAACCCCTTCCCTCATCTGACCTCTGATCTTCTGTTTCTCTGAACTTGTAGGGATGGCTGGGCTCTCCACGCCCATCCCAGGTGAGGGTGGCCAGGGGAGAGGGCTGTGGAACAGCCTGGTGCAGTGGAAATACTTCAGAACAGGAGCCTGGAGATCAGGGTCTAGTCCTGGCTGTACCTACTAACTGTGACCTTGGGCGAGTCACTTCTCTTTCTTTGAGCCTTGGGTTCATTGTCCAATGAAGGGGTTGTAGATAAGATGATATCTGAGGCCCCTCTGACAACTGTAGATTCTAAGGCTTAGGCCTTGTTATCTGCTGGCCTGGGCTGCATTGTTATCTAGGAGTTGCTTTGGACTGGTTTGTTAGTCTGGCAGGTTTGGAATGATGGCGGGGGCTGGGCCAGTGGTCTTGAAATTTACCCTGCAAGCCCATCCTAGAAATCTTGTGCCTTGGGTGTAGTGTAATCTTTCTGATATCTTCCTCGTATTTCTCCCTTAATTTCTTTTCCTGTTTTTACTTTGAGACCCTTCTCTATTTTTGGTGGCTAGGCTTAGTGTTTTGCAGATTATATAGTAGGTGCTTTATAAATTTGAAAGGGAAGGAGGGTAGCTCAGCTTGTTGGTGCCGAAATACGCTCCAGGTTCAGGAAGGTCCATACAACCCAACCCTACCTCCTTCTCTCTCCGGCCACTCCTTATCCCCAGGGTTACCCACCTTTTACGACTGCTTTTCTCCTTCAGAGCTACTCATTGCTAATTTTATCAGACTTCAGCTGATTGAAAAAGTTAGGGTGGAGGAGGGGGGCACACTAGGCTTTCTCTGTTCTTCGTACGTTGCTGCCTTTCTCTAGCTTTCTGGATCCCATAACTCTTACTGACGGTGGACAAATTCTGGCATAGGAAGGAGGGCTGAGCACCCTCCTTTAGACGGACTGGCAAAGACACACTAGGCACAGGCATTTCTGTTGTACTCTTTTTTTTTTTCTCACTTTTTAGGGCCACACCCGCAGCATGTGGAGATTCCTGGGCTAGGGGTCTAATCCGAGCTACAGCTGCCGGCCTACCCCACAGCCACAGCAACACAGGATCCTAGCCACGTCTGCGACCTACACCGCAGCTCATGGCAATGCCGATCCTTAACCCACTGAGCGAGGCCAGGGATCGAACCCGCAACCTCATGGTTCCTAATCGGATTTGTCTCCCCTGCACCACAATGGGTACTCCTGTTGTACTTTTGTTGAGATTATTTTTCCCTTTGGTTATTTTGGGTTTTGTTCTTTAGGGTCTTGGAGGGTTGACGATATTTGAAAACCAATTTACACAACAACTCAAAAATGTGGTAAATAGCTGTAGTGGAAGAGGAATGGCCCGTTGACTGGGCTCTAAGTTCAGAAGACCTGAGGCTCTGTCCCTGCTATTTTGTGACTTTAATTGTTATTACGTTTCCCGGAAAGGTTAGGCTCATCCCTCCCTGCAAGCCTCAGGAGAGTTCAGCGGAGGTGAGAGAGAGGTAATTACTCTCTAGTCCTGGGGAAAAATAAGCTATAGGATGTGGAAATGCCATTTTTCTAGCAAGGCCCCCTAACTCAGAATAGGTGGGTTAGCCTACTCTGTTCCCCCTGAGGCCAGCAATGCTTCACTCCAGAAGACCCTACTGAAGTTAGTGGGTTTAAAGGTCAGTAACAAGAACAGACCACAACACTCATATGTACACTACATCCGTGGGGAAGGAAGAAAACAGTAAGAAGGTAATCATTTTTGCTCTCAACAGTTCTCATAGTTAGTAATATGGAGAGACGTGACACTTAGCAAGAAATACAAACAGGTGCAACTGAAAAGTACTGATATGTAGATATAGATGTATGGAAAGAAAGAGATAGATACGGCTGTGAGGAGGTGAGCCCCTGTCCAGGCCAGCGGGGAGGATAGGCTTACACATCTGTAAATTTGTCTTGTGTGCTCACTGACATTCACTGATTTTGGTGGTAATGTGAAAGCCCTGACTTTTTCTCTAGCCTTAGGGAACCCAAGCGTGGGGTGGTGTGGGGTTGTCTTAGGAGACTCTCAGAAATGCAGTTCTGCCCTTGCGGGAGACCTAGGTTTGGTCTTGGGCTTGATAGGGCTGTGCGCCTTTGCGCTGTAGAATGGGACATTGTTCTCCCACCTACACTGAAATGAGAAAAGTTTCTTTTCATATCTCTGGGACTGATCTAGGCCTTCTGAGAGTCCTCCCCACCAACTTCTTTTTTTCCTGGTCTTTTTAGCGCTGGCGCCCACGGCATATAGAAGTTCCCAGGCTACTAGGGGTCGATTCAGAGCTGTAGCTGCTGGCCTATGCCACAGCAATGCCAGATCCAAGCCACATCTGCAACCTACACCACAGCCCATGGCAACGCCGGATCCTTAGCCCACTGAGTGAGGCCAGGGATCAAACCTGCATCCTCTTGGATGCTAGTCAGATTCATTTCTGCTTAGCCACGACAGGAACCCGCCCGCCAACTTCTAATGAGAGTATAGCTAAGTACGAAGAAAGAGCATGGGCTTTGAAGTCAGAGATGGGGCTTGATTCTGGTGCTGCCACTGGTTCCTCACTAAGTATTCATCACATGAAGCTGGGCAAGTCACAGTCACAGTCTATGATCCTGTTTCCTCACCTATATAGTGGGAAGAATACCTGTTTCTCAGGGATGGATATAAATATTAAATGAAATAGTATATGTCAGGGCTTGACTTAAAGAAGGTACTCAGGGAGTTCCCTTTGTGGCTTAGCGGTTAACAAACTGGACTAGGATCCATGAGGATACAGGTTTGATCCCTGGCCCTGCTCAGTGGGTTGAGGATCTGGCGTTGCCATGAGCTGTGGCGTGGGTCACAGACGTGGCTCGGATCCCGCATTGCTGTGGCTGTGGTGTAGGCCAGCAGCTGTAGCTCCAAGTCAACCCCTAGCCTAGGAACTGCCACATGCCAAGGGTGTGGACCTAAAAAGCAAAAAAAAAAAAAATCAGAATATAAAGTTAATAAAGGGAGAAAGTTACTTAAAAAAAAAGAAGGTGGTCAATAAGTTAACTAATACTTCAGCTACTTTTTTTTGGTCTTTTTAGGGCTGAACCTGTGGCATATGGAGGTTCCCAGGCTAGGGGTCAGAAGCGAGCCCCATTTGCGACCTATGCCGCAACTCAGGGCAACACCGGATCCTTTAATCCACTGAGTGAGGCCAAGGATGGAACCTGCATCCTCATGGATATTAGTCGGGTTCTTAACTCACTGAGCCACAACAGGAACTCCCCAGCTGCTTTTTTTTTAATGCTCCTTTATAGGGGTCTATGGAATTCACGCGCACGCATGTATTTCCTAGGGATCCTGAAGGGTGAAGTAGTGCGATCTCCTGAATCGGGGCGCACAGGTATCTCTGAGTTTTCTGCCTTCCCAAGAGATGAAAGAGAGAGTTTTGCGAGCAGAGCTTCCCTCACATACACATGGCTGGGGACCCCCATGGGTAAGGCAGCCCTGTCTTGTGGCTGCGCTGCTTACTCAGCCCCTCGACAGGCACAGTAGTATCCCCTTCAGACTCTGTTCCCCAGTTTGGAGACTCTGATGGCCTTTTTCCAACAGGCTTCACTGAAAACGGACCCTGCAAGTTCTAGGTGCCTATCCTGGAAACTTGGAGATTCTGCTTCCTGCTTCCCAGGCCACAGCTGTGGGGAACTCAGGGTGAAGCAGATAAGTTTCTGTATTCAGCTGCCCAGGCGGAGGAGAATGGGGTCTCCACAGCCTGAAGAATGAAGACACGACAGAATAAAGATTCAGTGAGTAGAAACTAAAACAGACATGGAAGATCGGGGGCAGGGAAGCTCCTGGCCTGTCCCAGGGCCCAGCCCACTCCTACCACCCACCTCCACTCATCCTCCCTCCCTCCCACCGCCAGACAGCACCTCCCCGCCCCACCCGCTTTGAACCCCATCCTTCTGTGACACCCACTGGAAGGGAAGAATAGAAATAAAGCACGTTGTAAAGTGAGGTGCAGTGTAGAAAACTACATCCTCGGCTTGCTTCCTTCTCCCTTAGATGTCAATGAGGAGTGGACGGAAGAAAGAGGCCCCTGGGCCCCGGGAAGAACTGAGATCGAGGGGTCGGGCCTCCCCTGGAGGGGTCAGCACGTCCAGCAGCGATGGCAAAGCCGAGAAGTCTAGACAGACGGCCAAGGTATTCTGTCGCCAGGTCCTCCCACAGGATGCCCGGGCACCTGGGGCTGACGGGGCGTGTGTGTATTGGGGAGCTTCCTGTCTGGCAGAGGGTACCCGTGGAGCTCGGGAGGTAGAAGACAGGAATTTTCTTTCTCTCTAACAGAAGGCCCGGGTAGAGGAAGCCTCCACCCCAAAGGTCAGCAAGCAGGGCCGGAGTGAGGAGATCTCAGAGAGTGAGAGTGAGGAGACCAACGCACCAAAAAAGACCAAAACTGAGGTGGGAGACGCTTGCAGCCATCCTGACCCATTTTCTGACTATTCTTCTCCCCAAACTTCCTTTCGTTCATGATTCCTATTTTATTTATTTTTTATTTTTAGGGCTGCACCCACAGCATATGGAAGTTCCCAGGCTAGGGGTCGAAATGGAGCTGTAGCCGCCGGCCTATGCCACAGCCACAGCAACACGGGATCTGAGCCACATCTGCGACCTACACCACAGCTCACGGCAACACCGGATCCTTAACCCACTGAGCAAGGCCAGGGGTCGAACCTGTGTCCTCATGGATACCAGTCAGATTGGGTTCCGCTGAGCCATGACAGGAACGCCTCATGATTCCTATTTTAATCTTGCCTGGAAAATGACAGAAAAATCTTATCCTAATGCTTATTAAAGTAGCCCAACATAATGTCAGTCAGATCTTTAGGGCTTCGGCCAGACTGTCAGATGGCCAGGCAGGGCCCAGACTGGAAGAGTGGGGGATTCTAGCCTCTCCTTTTCTAGGTCCTGGGTTTCATGCATGGGCTGGGGAGGAGATCCAGAGTAAGAAGTCTTAGTGGAAGGAACAACTAAATCACAAGGAGCATGCAGAAGTGGTCTTTTTAAGAACCTGTGGTCTGTGGGATGTTTAAAGGGGTAGATGAGATGAGAGGATGGCAGACGAGCTGGTGGAAGACAGGGATTTGGGTTGTGGATGGGGAGAAGGTGCTGGAGATGGACACTTGAGGAAGGAACAGGGTTTAACAAGGAGGGAACTCAGGCCGCAGCAGAGACTGGGGAGAGTGGAAGAGATGACAGCAAGGGGGCTTGAGCAAGCGTATTCATCACTTCGTAGTACGGTGGTGTGCTGTGAACAGAAAATTATTTTCTACAAGGGAGGCCCCATATCCAAGGGAAACAAAGAAGGAAAAGGGGAAAATGGCCTTCCTTTTCCTACAGCAGGAGCTCCCTCGGCCACAGTCTCCCTCGGATCTGGATAGTCTGGATGGGCGGAGCCTCAACGATGATGGCAGCAGCGACCCTAGAGACATCGACCAGGATAACCGAAGCACGTCCCCCAGCATCTACAGCCCCGGGAGCGTGGAGAATGACTCCGACTCGTCTTCTGGCCTGTCCCAGGGCCCAGCCCGCCCCTACCACCCACCTCCACTCTTTCCTCCTTCCCCTCCACCACCAGACAGCACCCCCCGGCAGCCAGAGCCTGGTTTTGAACCCCATCCTTCTGTGACACCCACTGGATATCATGCTCCCATGGAGCCCCCCACATCCCGAATGTTCCAGGCTCCTCCAGGGGCCCCTCCCCCTCACCCGCAGCTCTATCCTGGGGGCACCGGTGCAGGAGTTTTATCTGGACCCCCAATGGGTTCCAAGGGGGGAGGGGCTGCTTCTTCAGCGGTGGCCTCTAGTGGGGGTAAGCAGCACCCCCCACCCACCACCCCCATTTCAATACCAAGCTCTGTGGCTGGTGGTGCTGCCCCCACAAAGCCGCCTAATACTCCAGTCGGTGGTGGGAACCTACCGACTGCTCCACCACCAGCCACTTTCCCTCATGTGACACCAAACCTGCCTCCCCCACCTGCCCTGAGACCCCTCAACAATGCATCAGCCTCTCCTCCTGGCCTGGGGGCCCAGCCACTACCTGGGCATCTTCCCTCTCCCCACTCTATGGGGCAGGGTATGGGTGGACTTCCTCCTGGCCCAGAGAAGGGCCCTACTCTTGCTCCTTCACCCCACCCTCTGCCCCCTGCTTCCTCCTCTTCTGCCCCAGCCCCCCCAATGAGGTACCCTTATTCATCCTCTAGTACCTCTGCAGCAGCCTCCTCTTCCAGTTCTGCCTCTGCCTCTGCCTCCCAGTACCCAGCTTCCCAGGCACTGCCCAGTTATCCCCACTCCTTCCCTCCCCCAACCAGCCTCTCTGTCTCCAATCAGCCACCCAAGTATACTCAGCCTTCTCTCCCATCCCAAGCTGTGTGGAGCCAGGGTCCTCCCCCGCCTCCTCCCTACGGCCGCCTCTTAGCCAACAGCAATGCGCACCCAGGCCCCTTCCCTCCTGCTGGAGGCCAGTCCACTGCTCACCCACCAGCCCCGGCACATCACCATCACCACCAGCAACAGCAGCAGCAGCAGCAGCAGCAGCAGCAGCAGCAGCAGCAGCAGCAGCAGCAACATCATGGGAGCTCTGGGCCCCCTCCACCTGGAGCGTATCCTCACTCCCTGGAGAGCAGTAGCTCCCACCATGCACACCCTTATGCCATGTCTCCCTCCCTGGGGTCTCTGAGGCCCTACCCGCCAGGGCCCGCACACCTGCCCCCACCTCACAGCCAGGTTTCCTACAGCCAAGCAGGCCCCAGCTGCCCTCCAGCCTCTTCCTCTTCCAATTCCTCTTCCTCCTCTCAAGCGTCCTACCCATGTTCCCACCCATCTCCTTCCCAGGGCCCCCAAGGGGCGCCCTATCCCTTCCCATCCGTGCCTCCGGTCACCACCTCCTCGGCCACACTTTCCACGGTCATTGCCACAGTGGCTTCCTCCCCAGCAGGCTACAAAACAGCCTCCCCACCCGGGCCCCCACCGTATGGCAAGAGAGCTCCATCTCCAGGGGCCTACAAGACCGCCACCCCACCCGGATACAAGCCGGGGTCGCCGCCCTCCTTCCGAACCGGGACCCCGCCGGGCTATCGGGGCGCCTCGCCGCCCGCAGGCCCAGGGACCTTCAAGCCGGGCTCGCCCGCCGTGGGGCCTGGGCCACTACCATCCGCGGGACCCTCGGGCCTGTCATCTCTGCCACCACCCGCTGCGGCCCCGGCCTCAGGGCCACCCCTGAGCGCCACGCAGATCAAACAGGAACCCGCTGAAGAGTATGAGACCCCCGAGAGCCCGGCACCGCCGGCCCGCAGCCCATCGCCTCCTCCCAAGGTGGTAGACGTGCCCAGCCACGCCAGCCAGTCGGCTAGGTGAGCACCAGGGCGGGATGCTGCGGACGCGGGAAGGGCCTTGCGTTCGTGTGGTGCTTTTCAAACTACCCCAGGCCCTGGCCTCACCCGGGCAGCCCGCACCCGCCGGTTCCAGGCGGGGCCGCTCGCAGGGGCTGAGCGCGCGCCGCCTCCGCGCCCCGCAGGTTCAACAAACACCTGGATCGCGGCTTTAACTCGTGCGCGCGCAGCGACCTGTACTTCGTGCCGCTAGAGGGCTCCAAGCTGGCCAAGAAGCGGGCCGACCTGGTGGAGAAAGTGCGGCGCGAGGCCGAGCAGCGCGCTCGCGAAGAAAAGGAGCGCGAGCGCGAGCGGGAACGCGAGAAGGAGCGCGAGCGCGAGAAAGAACGCGAGCTGGAGCGCAGCGTGGTGAGTGCGTCACCGCACGCGTGGCCCGCCCTCTGCGCGACGCGAGGAGCCTCCGGGTGGGGTGGTGGTCATGCGCCGCCCTGTCGGAGAGGAGGAACTATCGCAGCAGCCCGGGAAAAGTAAGAGGAATTGCATCCCTGGATTGGGGCGGCGGGTGCGGCACTCTCAGGTCCGAGAACCTGTGGATCGTAGGACGGGTCACGGACCTACGTAGGAAGGGAAGGGGTCTGGGGAGCCCCTGGTAGTCTGAGTTACAAGTTGAGGCTTTAGGGAAAAAGAAAAAAGTTGAGGCTTTAGCCTGAGACAAAGGGTCAGCTGAGGATCAGGACCATCTATCTCTTTCTGACCTGCGCTTTTGACCCCGATGCTCCCTCTATCCAACAGAAGTTGGCTCAGGAGGGCCGTGCTCCAGTGGAATGCCCATCTCTCGGCCCAGTGCCCCATCGCCCTCCATTTGAGCCGGGCAGTGCTGTGGCTACAGTGCCCCCCTACCTGGGTCCCGACACTCCAGCCCTGCGCACCCTCAGTGAATACGCCCGGCCCCACGTCATGTCTCCCGGCAATCGCAACCATCCATTCTACGTGCCCCTGGGGGCAGTGGACCCAGGGCTCCTGGGTTACAATGTCCCAGCCCTGTACAGCAGTGACCCAGCGGCCCGGGAAAGGGAGCGGGAAGCCCGTGAACGAGATCTGCGCGACCGCCTCAAGCCTGGCTTCGAGGTGAAGCCCAGTGAGCTGGAACCCCTACACGGGGTCCCTGGGCCAGGCCTGGATCCCTTCCCCCGACACGGGGGCCTGGCTCTGCAGCCGGGTCCACCTGGCTTGCATCCTTTCCCCTTTCATCCGAGCCTGGGGCCGCTGGAAAGAGAACGCCTGGCGCTCGCAGCTGGGCCAGCCCTGCGCCCCGACATGTCCTACGCTGAGCGTCTGGCAGCTGAGAGGCAGCACGCGGAAAGGGTGGCCGCCCTGGGCAACGACCCGCTGGCCCGGCTGCAGATGCTCAATGTGACCCCCCATCACCACCAGCACTCCCACATCCACTCTCATCTGCACCTCCACCAGCAGGATGCCATCCATGCAGGTGAGGCTCCAGCTCCCTGGCCCTGACCTTTTGAGGCCACCTTGCCCCTGGCAAGCAGTGGGACCCATCTGTTCCCCAGGCAGGGATTTCCCTCCCCATGTCTGGCACAAGCCTCTCTCCTGAGACTGCTGCCCCTGTCCCTGCCTCCCCAGCCTGTCTCCTGCTGTAGCTGTGCTATAGAGACCCAAGGTGGAAACCTTTAAGGGAGCATGACCTTCAGTCCCTCACAACCTGAGCCCTTCACAGAGTATCTTCTTGATACTCTGGATTCAACTCTATGATTGTTTCTTGTCATTGTCTCCCGGCTGATGTGTTTCCTGTTCCTCTCCACCTTAAGATCCCTGACCTTCCAGAAAGAGTCCTGTAGCTCTGGCTGTGGGATCATAGGTTACAGTGAGCTTCTCTCACTGTCCTTTCACGGTACTTCTTTTCATCAGAACATTGTCCCATCTAGCCCCACAGTCGCATTCGTTCCAGGCTCCGTTGCTTTCTCTCTCTCAGGCTCCCCTCTCCGTCTCGTTTCCTAAACTTTGTATCCTCCTCCATCTTCTCTAAGCGGTCCACTCCCCTTTTTCTGTTCCTTAGACCCCTCTGGCAACCGCCATCCCTAAGTCCTGACTCCAGTAGGGTCTTGCCCTGTCCATCTCCCAGGCCCCTGGTTCCTCCTTGGTGCCTCCTTGATCCACTGGATCTCCCTGTGTTCGATGGCCCACCCCTCTTGCCAGATGTGGATCCCATCACCCAAGTGCATGGTTTTTCCCAAACTTGCCTTCTGGTGACACCTTCCTCTTCTCTACCCTCCAGCCTCTGCCTCGGTGCACCCTCTCATTGACCCCCTGGCCTCAGGGTCTCACCTTACCCGGATCCCCTACCCGGCTGGGACCCTCCCCAACCCCCTTCTTCCTCACCCTCTGCACGAGAACGAAGTTCTTCGTCACCAGCTCTTTGGTAAGGACGGGGGTTGGGGGTGTGGAAGATCTCTGAGTGAAGGGCAGAAAGGAGGAAATCATCTGGTGGGACTGGCCTTGCTGGGCTTGGGGAGAGGTGAGGAGGTGTCCAGAGGAGCTGAGAATGGGAGTAGGAGGGCTGAGGCCCTGTTCAAGAGAGGCACGGGTTTAGGGCCAGGCTAAGGGCTCTGAGTCTTAACCACCGCTGGCATCCTGCAGGACTGGCTGTCACCTAAGTTGTTTAGTCTCTGTTTCCTCTGTGTGTCAAGGGGCCGGCCTCCTGGCCCTGTCAGTCATGTGCCCCCTGCCCTTCCTGCCCACAGCTGCTCCTTACCGGGACCTGCCAGCCTCCCTCTCTGCCCCAATGTCAGCAGCTCACCAGCTGCAGGCCATGCACGCGCAGTCTGCTGAGTTGCAGCGCTTGGCGCTGGAGCAGCAGCAGTGGCTGCACGCCCATCACCCACTGCACAGCGTGCCGCTGCCTGCCCAGGAGGACTACTACAGGTACCACAGGGCACCCTAGGCCAGGCTGACAGGATGTTCCTTAGCCCGCCTGGGATGGAGTGAGGCCCCCGGGGGAGGCAGCCCCTCTCCCACCATCCTCTTTGAGAGGGGCCAGGTCAGGACAGACCTCAGTCTCTCAGTCCCTGCTCTGTACCCCCTCTTCCCCCAGTCACCTGAAGAAGGAAAGCGACAAGCCGCTGTAGAACCTGCGACCAAGAGAGCACCCATGGCCCCTGCATCTGGACTCTGGAGGCCTCCCTCCCCGCCTGCCACTCAGCCAAGAGGGGGCTGCTGCTCAGTCCCAGGGCCTGGGGCTTCTGGGCAGAGGGAGGGAGGAAGGGACAGATGGAAGGCCAGGGCTCCTGCGGTGTGCGGAGGTGGGGAGGTGGAGGGGGTGGGGGCAGAAAGCGCACAGTTTCTTGGACCGGGTCCCTCTCCCTTGTCCCCTGGTTTTCTTCCTCCCCCACGTCCCCCCCGCCCCCGCCCCCGCCCCACCCCGTGGCCACCGCCCCTCCCCCACCCCGTTGGTGTGATTATTTCATCTGTTAGATGTGGCTGTTTTGCGTAGCATCGTGTGCCGCCCTGCCCCTCCCCAGTCCCCGTGTGCGCGCTCCCACTGCGATGTATGCCCCTCCCCTCCCCCACATTAATAATTTATATATATAAATATCTATATGATGCTCTTTAAAAAAATATCCCAAACAAAACCAACCAAACAAAAACATCCTCACGACTCCCCAGGAAGGTGGCTGTGGCTGTTTCTTTGCGGGGTATGGGGGCGGGGGTGCTGATGCGGATCTCTTGGGCAGCTGCGGCTGGAAGCCTAGAGAGAAAGCTGATGGACTACCGGAGGCTGGCCCGGAAGTAGATAGGGACCCCGGAGCGTTGGAGAGGGGATCTGGAAGAGCCTGGGCGCGGGGGTGGGGGGGGGCGCTTGGAGACCTGGCTCCGCTGGAATGGAATCCCATCCTTCCAAGGGTGGGCAGTCACCGTGCTGATGGCCTAGGACAGGCACGCCTCTGACGCGCTCTAGGAAACTAGGTAGGCGGCATTTCTCCCACCGGGCCCGCAGGGCTAAGGAGCCACCAGAAACCTGAATTCTTAACTTAGAAGAGTTAGAAAGAGCGATGAATTGGGGGTCGGGTGCATGGCTGCAATAGGTTAAAGCGACTATAACCCTGCAGCCTTAACCACGTTAAGGTTTGAGCAGGGAGTGGGTGACCATTTCTAACGGCCATAATGGAAGAGAAATTAGAGGGCGTTACTGCGCACCCCCTATACCAGGCCATTTTAGGAAAGCGCGAAAGCTGCTTTAGCAAGTCTTCATTGCTGCGAGGCCCTGGCTCGGTTCTTAAAAAGGGGAGTGACTAGCTTCGTTCTCAGCCAATCGGCATTGAGTAATTTGCATAGGATTGTATCAAAGGTTCCCAAACTCTGGAAACCCGAATGTTTAGGAGAGTTCTTTAGAATACTGTTTTCACCTGTAAAAGTTACAATGTGGCTCGTTGTTTGTACAACAGTAGGAATTAGGAAACGCTAGTCGGAGCTCACCCTCACTGATAGTGGAGTTTGCGGATATGCCAGCGTCTCTCCAGGGCGGTGCTTATCTAGTGTACAGCTCTTTTAGAATTTGTCCAGCAGGTTTTCCGGTTTATTCCGGAAAACCCTTCCCCCAGTAAGCGTGACGAACAATAGAATGACGTTTGGGGGGGATATTGCTCGATGGTTGTTTATGCAGATGCTTGTAATTCTGTTATTAACCGGTTTTAGAAAGCTTGGGGGGTTGGGACTCTATCAGTAGTAGGCTTCCGGCTTCAGCTGATGTAGCTTCCCTTCCACCCCCACCCACTTGGGAAGGTGCGCCGGGAGACGGTTCGTTTCTTTGGAGTGTTTTTCTCGTGCTGCTGCACGTGCGTCTTTTGTCCTATGGCATCTGCCTCGGCCCAGGCCGCTGCCTTGAGCGCGGAACAGGCCAAGGGTGAGAAGCTTCCTAGTCGCCGGGTGGGCTTCCTGCTGGGGGAGGTGCGGGCGGAAGATCCCAGGCGAGAGATGTGACTGCATTCGCCGGGAATCGGGGCTGCGCGGTACCATCCAAGAGGAGTCCTTCCTTCTTAAAGCGGGGGATTCGGGGACCAAATGATTCCGTTACTACGGCTTCAGGCCACTAATTCCCTTGCCCTCTTCCTTGCGGTCTCGGCCGGGCCTGCCGGCCGTGCTTCGATGCCCTGGGCTGCATCTGTCGCACAGTGGTCCTGGCGGAGGTGATCCAGGCGTTCTCGGCCCCGGAGAACGCCGTGCGCATGGACGAGGCACGGGATAACGCGTGCAACGACATGGGCAAGATGCTGCAATTCGTGCTGCCCGTGGCCACGCAGATTCAGCAGGAGGTTATCAAAGCCTATGGCTTCAGCTGCGACGGGGAAGGTAGGTCGGACTAGGGAGTGAGGTAGCCTGGGTGGAGGAGAGGGCGATGGATCGTCGCGTCCCTGAGCCGTTGTCCCCTTTCTCGCCACACGGCGGCAGCCACAATCTAACAGTACTGGCACTCAGATTCCAGGGTCTAGTGTGAACTTGAGCCAGGTGAAGTCTCAAATGGATTTTGTAGTTACCATTAATTGTGCTATTGTCTCATTTTAAGGTGAGCAAACAGACTCTAGTAGTAAACCAAGCGTGGGAGGTCACAGCAGAGCTGGAACCAAACCCCGTTTTGATAGCTTTTAGTGAGATGTCTGCATGACAGCACACTTCTTGTAGCCCCTCCAAGATGTTCCAGCTGATGTCTCAGGGTTGGCTGTTCAGTTTATTGAACCAGGTGTTTATTAATTCAGCCCTGCTGGCCCACCGCCCTTCTGTGTCCTGGTTATGGACTGGCGATCTGGTTGGTGTGCATCCTTTGTGCTCTTCAGACTAAATTGCTAAAATGGTTCTCCTGATAGGAGTGAACACATTGAGATATTTTCATTCACTGCATCCCATCCAGTTGTGTCCAGTGTAGACCGGGAAGGGGTTGATCCAGACAGCACAGGGCAAAGGCCTGCATGAGTCTTGTTTTGCAGACAGCTAGCTCCCTGGCTGGAGGGGAAACAGCTAGTGACTCAAGCTGCCCCCTCCTGCTTTCCTGGGCTCCTCCAGCCCCTCGGGGTGAGGGTTGACGTTCTGCTCCCCTTGCAGGTGTTCTTAAGTTTGCCCGCTTGGTTAAATCTTATGAAGCCCAGGATCCTGAGATCGCCAGCCTGTCCGGCAAGCTGAAGGCGCTGTTCCTACCACCCATGACCCTGCCGCCCCACGGGCCTGCTTCAGGTGGCAGTGTGGCCGCCTCCTGAAGGCTAGCCCTCCCGTGGCACTGCTGGGGAAGGGAAGACCTTGGTGTTCCGGAGGATAATAAATGTGCCTGGGACTTAGCCTTAGCGTTAGTCTTTTTTGACCCTGACAACCCCTGCGTCCTGGTCCCGTTCCCTCAGCCTTTCAGGCCACTCGTCTCCTTGTCCAGATCTTTCCTGCGCTCCGGCTGTCAGCAGGCTCCAGAGCAGGGGAAAGGATGGGCTTGCCCCTCACCACCCTGGGTGGGGAGCCTGCCCCGGCGGCGCCTCCTCTGAGTGGGGCTGCCTGGGCTTTTCCCGGGGGGCCCTGTGGCTTCTGTGCGCTGGGAAGCTCCTCCATTGGTTAGTGTGCCCTTGGCCAGTATTACTTCCTGGTCTTCACCTCCACCCAGCCTCCCGCGGCTCAGCTGGCTGGGCTCCAGGTGGAGCTCCAGGTGGCTCCTCCCCTCCCCAGGGAAGGCGAGCCGGGAACAGGCAGCTGCTGTGGGCGGGGCTGAGGCCAACCCCGCCCCACCTGTCCCTTTTCCGGAGATTTTTAGTCCAGGGGCTTGGCCCTGCGGTGCCTTCGGCCTGGCGGGCAACATCCAGCGGGAAGTGGCTGAGTTCTGAGCTTTCTTTCTCACCTGCGCCCCACCCCCTGTGGCCTTCTGCCTGTGACTCCTCAGCCCTCTGGGGAGATGTTGTCCCGTGGGTAAGTCCCCTGCTTCACCTGGGTGCCACAGTCCCCTGTTCATTTGGGAGAGGGGGGCAGGGTGCCTGCTCACTCCTGACAGGTGTGTGACCAGAGTGCCACCTGCCCCTGCCCCTGCCCCTGCCTGGGGTCTGCTTCCCATCCTACTCACTGCCTCCCCCTACCCCCTCCCCACAAGACGCCTGGACTCCAAGCTCATTCACGGCCTCTGCCCTCACTTCTCAAGCACCTCCCCCCCCAGATACATGTTTGTTCTCACCATTGCACTTCTCCCTCCACCTTCTGGTCTCCTGCTTCTGCCATATGCTTAGGACCTGTCCCCCTGGGTAGGTCACTCGCCTGAAACATTATGCATCTGAAAGGTAAACCCGGGAAAGCTCCCCCATTCCCACTCAACTTCCTGGTGTCCTTCACTCCTTTGTGTCAGTTCATTCAACAGATACCTGCTGAGCATCTATTATGTGCCAGGTGCTTTTTAAGGTGCTGCCAGTACTGCGGCAAACAACACAGACACAGTCCCTGCCCTCACCGTGCTTCACTCCAGAGGAAAGCCAAAGACTGCACAAGGAACCATTAAATAGGATAATAGCAGATTATGCAGAAAAGGAAACAGTTTCACGTGCTAGCAAGTGACGGGTTGCGGGTGGCATCAATGGTCAGGGAGGGCTTTCTCCAGGAGGTGACATGGGAGCTGAGACCTGAATGAGGAGGAAGAGCCGGCTCTGAGCAGAGGAAGGGGCCTGTGCAAAGGCCCTGCTGTGGAAACAAACTAAGCAAAACTTAATGACTTTTTTCCGTGGTGGGGCTTATTCTGTAACATGACTTGTGGATATGTACATAGAAATGAGTGTGACAATGAGAAGAAAAAAAAAAAAGAGGAAATCAGTTGGGAGGGAGGCAAGGCCGGGGCTGGCCAGGCCTCACTGGAGTTTGGATGTTATGCTGAGGACCCGCTTGGCATGTTGGTGAGTTGGTGGGTTGGTCAACCCCAAATCCTGCAGGTTCTTTTCACGCTCACCTCTGGCTTGCGGTGTGACCTGCATTCCCCAGTGCACACCTGTCTCCTTCAGCCCTGATGTCAAAGTTCTTCTTGAATCTACTGGTCCCTTTTCCCTTCCACACTCCTGCCTCAGTCATTTTCCTACCAGCTGGTTGGCAAGTCCTCTCTCAGTACAGAA
Source organism: Catagonus wagneri (assembly GCA_004024745.2). NCBI lineage: Eukaryota > Metazoa > Chordata > Mammalia > Artiodactyla > Tayassuidae > Catagonus > Catagonus wagneri. The sequence goes on from PVHT021183648.1 coordinate 3,204,183, forward strand.
TCCTTCCTTGGTTCCTTAGCCTGGTCCTGTGAGGCCCTCTGGAGTGCGCCACCACCTCGCAGAGTGGCTCAGCCACAGCGCTCTCCATGGGTCCTATGCCCGCCACCCAGGTGCCTTTACAGATAGATGTGGCTTCTTTCGGGAGAGCTGGCCCCTTCGGCCTCCTCTGTGGGCTGTGCCAGTGCCCCACTGCTTTCTCCATCAGTGGTTGGTGTGGCAGGAAGGACACTGGACTCTGGCGTCAGACAGCCTTGGTTTGTCACCTTCCCCCTCACTAGCTTGTGACCTTGGGCAAGTTACTTCTCTGAGCCTTACTTTTTGTTTCTATAATTGGGCTAACAAGGCTTACCAGTGTTGTCGTGTGGATTAACAGTGTCACCTAAGAGCTGCTCACACCAGGGAGTTCCCGCAGTGGCGAGATGGGACTGGCGGCATCTCTGGACCGTTGGGATGCAGGTTAGAGCCCCAGCCTGGCACAGATCCGATTCCTGGCCTGGGAACTCCATATGCTTTGGGGTGGCCAGAAAACAAAACAACAACAACAGGAAAAAAAACCTGCTCTAGGGAGTTCCCGTTGTGGTGCCTGGTTAGTTTCTCCCCACCAAGTGGTTTAAGCCCCAGAAGCAGAGTGGCCTGTAGCCAGGGTGCAGGGGTGTTTAGTGCTGAGCGTGGACTTGCAATTTCATGTGTGGTCAGGGTGTGTCCATGTGTGGGTGTTTGCACCCCACCAGTTATGTGTGTAGGTGGACATGGATACTGAAGTGCATGTAGTGGGGCCGTGTGTGCATAGCTGGGAGCTTGTGCGTGCATGCATACTCATCTGAATATGACAAGCAGGCTGTGTACATGTGGGACCCAGCTGGGCATGGACCATGTATGTGCACAGGGCTGGATGAGCTTGGTTGTTGGATACACACTCAGTGTGAGGCATCATGCTCAACTGTGACCACTTGGAGGTGAGAAGACCAGTAATGGACCTGCCTGTGGTGGAGGTGACCATGACTGCACCCACATCCTTCATACCCCCTGCTGTGGGAGAGGGTTCATGGTCTTTCAGGGCTGCTGTTCAAGCCTAGAGATAGTCAGTGTTAGCCCGTGCAAGGTCCCCAGGGTCCCAGAAAGGGGGGGGGAGGCTTTTTCGGGGGGAGGGGAAATTGATGTTTGATGTTTCCAAAAAATGGTGAAGTAGCCAAATAAGAAAAATAGGAGTTCCCTCTGCGGTGTAGTGGGTTAAGAATCTGACTGCAGCAGCTCAGGTCACTATGGAAGCATAGATTTGATCCTTGGTCTGGTGTGGTGGATTAAAAGATCTGGTGCTGATGCAGTGTTGGTTGCAGCCGCTGCTTGGATTCAGTCCCTGGAGAACTTCTATATGCTGTAGGTGTGGCTGTAAAAAGAAAAGGAAGGAAGGAAGGAAGGGAGAAAAAGAAAGAAAAGAAAGGAAGGAAGAAAGAAAAGATTGGGAGTTCCCGTCGTGGCGCAGCAGTTAACGAATCCAACTAGGAACCATGAGGTTGCAGGTTCGATCCCTGGCCTCTCTCAGTGGGTTAACGATCCGTCGTTGCTGTGAGCTGTGGTGTAGGTCACGGATGCAGCTTGGACCTGGCGTTGCTGTGGCTGTGGTGTAGGCCGGTGGCTGTAGCTCCAATTCGACCCCTAGCCTGAGAACCTCCATATGCTACGGGTGTGACCCTAAAATGACAAAAAGACCAAAAAAAAAAAAAAGAAGTAGAGAAGGGCGAGTTCCTGTCGTGGCTCAGTGGCTAATGAACCTGACTAGTATCCATGAGGACGTGGGTTCAATCCCTGCCCTGGCTTGGTGGGTTAAAGATCCGGTGTTGCTGTGGCTGTGGTGTAGGCCAGTGGGTACAGCTCCGATTATACTCCTAGCCTGGGAAACTCCATATGCTGCGAGTGCGGCCCTAAAAAGACAAAAAAAAAAGAAGAAATAGAGAAGGTGCACCTTGGACAGGGCTGCTCTGGGGTCATTGTGTCCATCCCTCTGCCCCATGTCACCTCTTCAGATGTGTGTGTCACGGGACTGGCGGTGAGGGGAGGGCCCCCCTCCCTCTGTGAGCATCTGCATGGCCTTGGCAGTTAGGGAACATCCGTCACCCACTATGGCCCCAGTGGAAGGGTCTCCCGACCTGTTATTTGAGGCCCCGCGGCCTGGCATATAGCAGCTAAAATCAGTGGCTTTGAAACCAGGCTGTCTGGCTCGTATCCCCACACTGCCACTTACTGACTGTGTGGCCTCAGGCGAGTTGCCTACACTCCCTGAGTCCCAGCTTCCTTGTCTGGAAAATGGGGATAATGAAGGTACCTGCTTCGTAGGGCTATCGTGAGGAACACATCAGGTAAGGTGGTGAAGGCCATGTAGCAGGAGGCCTGGGGTACAGTCAGATCCACTAATGACAGTTGCTGCTGTCACCGTCATTACGGGCTTGGACTGGGGAGGGCTGCACGGAGGCAGCTGGTGGAGGAGAAAGACCTGGCGCGTGACTGTGTGGGTTCACACGTACCAAGCTCAGTCTTTGCTGGGAGCGTGAAAGGGGACACGTGTGCCCTTATTCCTGTGCCGTCCCATGTGTGGAGGGCCACACTCCTGAGGCCTCAGATGGCAGATGTGTGGGAAGAGGGCCCTGTCCCCACCCCCACTGCCACCCTGCTCTGCTCTAAAACGAGAAGTACAAGTGAGTTCCCCCAAGGGGTCGGCCGCGCCCCTTCCTGTCCCCGCCCTGCTGGCTGCCCCAGGCCAGTGGAGTGGCAGCCCCAGAACCAGGACCGCGGGTAGCAGGGTGGCCTGGGTGCTGAGAGCCGCCGGAGCCTTAGCCCCAGCCTTCTCCTCTTGTCTGGACTCAGTGGCATCATCTCCTTGCCTGCACCCCCTCCCCGCCGGGGCCCCCCAGGATGGTGAGGTAAGGGCCTGGGACCCACGGTAGGCAGAGGCAGGGTGCCCGCGGGGAACCTGCGACCTCTCTTCACTGCCCTCCCGGCCTCCCAGGTGGTTTCACCGAGACCTCAGTGGACTGGATGCAGAGACCCTGCTCAAGGGCCGAGGGGTCCACGGGAGCTTCCTGGCTCGGCCCAGTCGCAAGAACCAGGGCGACTTCTCCCTCTCTGTCAGGTGGGCGGCCCTCAGCTCCGGCCCGGGGCTGGGACTCACTCGGCACCTTGTTCCGGTCCCTGCGTGTGTCTGCCCCTCTCCCTGCGGGCGGGCCGGGGCCCCTAGCCCACCCCTCACCCCGTGCCCACCTCTGTCGGACTCACTGCCCCACCCGGTGCCCCGCAGGGTGGGGGATCAGGTGACCCACATTCGGATCCAGAACTCGGGGGATTTCTATGACCTGTACGGAGGGGAGAAGTTTGCGACGCTGACGGAGCTGGTGGAGTACTACACGCAGCAGCAGGGTGTCCTGCAGGACCGCGACGGCACCATCATCCACCTCAAGTACCCGCTCAACTGCTCGGACCCCACCAGCGAGAGGTGAGGGGCTTTGCGCCCTGACCTGCCCCCCGTCCCGCCCTGGCCTCCCCACCCCTGCTTCTTCCCAGGGCTCCGGGGGCCTCTTTCCTCCATGTGACCCTGGGGCCCCTTTCCATCCACCCCCCGCCAGGAAGCAAGAGAAGGTCATCGCCTCGTCCTTCTCCAGGGTCCTGTCAGCCGGCAGCCCGGTCCCCACTAGTGACAGGGAAGCCACTCAGTCATGGCTGTGTTCCCCATCAGGTCCGTGCTCTTGTTAGAAAGCTCCTCTTCCCTCCATGAAGTGGAATCTGCCTTCCTACAGCTGTCCCCTCCCCCCATACAGGTTCACACACTGAGTGGCTGGTATTGCGGAGGGGCCTGGGGACCAAGGTTCCTGAGGACACTTGGTGGCTTCTCTCAGCATCCCCGTGAGGGTGGCTCTGTCCTCTGGGGCTGGGTAGCGCCGGACCAATCCTTTGACCAGAACACGGATCGTTGAAAACTGAGTGATGGGGTCCTGTGTGTAAGGGGCCTAGTACCTGGGCACAGGGTTATACTCCAGGCCTTTTCTGCCGTCTTTTTGGCTCCAAGGATACGGTCCCCAGAACGGCGCTGGCTACGCCCCATGTGGTCCCCCCCGAAGCATGGACCCTGTTATTGCTCAGCCTTACGCAGCAGGTCATTTTAGCAGCTACAGCTCGCTCGGCTCTGTGATTGCCCCCGCTAAGGGGGAAGGGCAGCCAAATAACTCTGGGGATTTTTTGCGTACTCCTGGGGGCCAAGCCAACTTGCCCTCGTCCTGTACTTGTGTGGCGATTGTTGAAAGGATTCCAAACCCTGATTCTATTGGCGGCCTTCAGTCTTTACGGCGATGCGCGCCTCCCAACTTGCATCAATAACCTTGTTCAAGTCACCCTTGGAGACCTGTTCCCATGAATATGAAGCCACTGATCCACTTCCGTGAAGCCGACTCCTTTAGGAGGCCAGCCACACTGATGACCTTGCCCTCCGTCCGCCCCAACCTCACCCCCGCTTGCCCTTGGCCTGCGCCCCATCAGCAACATTCATGAGGGTTTTCCAACCCAGACCCTCTTGAACTCATCGTGTCCTGGCTTTCTCATCGCCCAGAGCCAGGATCTGTCCTCTCAGCTGCCCACAGGGGCCTGGGTTGTGAGGATTAGGTGGCGGATGGAGCTGGAAAGGGGATGGATCTGAGCAAACGCCCCTGGGAAGGAGCCTGAGGCCTAGGATCAAACTGCAGCTGGGAGAGGTCAAGGAGAGAGGGAATCGAGACCCAAGATCAACTGAGGAAGCTGCCTCTTAAGAGGCCTTTTCGGTTGCTCGCACCAAGAGGCCTGGTCTCACCCCTGACCCGGTCGGTCGTTGCGGTGTGTGGGGGAGGCTCTGTCTGTCCCCAGACCTCCGCCTGTGTCCCCTGCTGGCGCCTACCCCTCCTCCTCTGAGGGAATTTGCATTCTTTGCATCTGTCCCCTCAATGGCTAGCTCTCCGTCTGTGGTCAGCCTGACATTTGCATGGAAACTTCCTCATCCTGGGGCCTGGGGGAAGAGGGTGAGCCCCTTCCCCATTTTTCTGGGGGATGTGGGGGGGCCCTGGCCCCATCCCTGAGGGGGATAGGGCAGCCCAGGGGGGCTCCTGGACAGGGCAAGAGGCTCCGGAGGTCTCTGAGCTGCAGCCTCCTCTGGGCAGCAACGAGGTGGGGCGGGAGCGACTGGCCCCCTCCCTCCTTCCCCCCATTCCTGCGGTTGGAAAATGCCCCCCCTTGCCTGGTCCCTGGGCTGAGGAAACCTCACAACCTCACTTCTCACTCTCTCCCCAGAAGGAGTTTTGTGTTTTTTCCATCACGTGGTTTCCTGTGGGGCCGGGCATTGCGGGGCTACAGTTTCCTCCTGGGAAGGGGGTGTGCTTTGGGGAAAGGTCCTAGTTCTGCTTTCTGCCTCTCTGAACCCCTCTGAGCCCCAACATCCCCTGCGGTGACACCCTCCTGGGCACCCCAGAGCCCCCAAGCCACTCTGTACCCATGGGGTTGTCTGCCTTCCCGGCTCCCAGGGGGAGGTCGCCCCACCTTGCCTCCCTTGTGACTTCCGTCTGTCCCCATCCCCATCACTCACTGTGGTTTGGCCTCTGTCTGCATTTCTGTTTCCCTAGCCCAGCCCTGTCTTTCATGGAGACCTTTCCTGGGCTGTTCTCCCCTTTATATATTGTGGATAAGGCCTGTCATTCCGCCTTCGTCTTAAACTTTCAGACCTGGGCTTGGTGGGAAGTCCTGAGGCTTGCCTCTTATCATCGCCCAGCCTCAGTCTCCTCATCTGCAAAATGGGTGGTACTTGCCTCCCAGCATTTCTCTGAGCATCACAGACCTACTTAGGGTGGTGGATTTGAAGGCATGTAGCGCAGTGCCCGCCCCTGGCCAAGGTCTCACCTTCCCGGATGCTGCCTTCTCTAGGTGGTACCATGGCCACATGTCCGGAGGGCAGGCAGAGACACTGCTGCAGGCCAAGGGTGAGCCCTGGACATTTCTTGTGCGTGAGAGTCTCAGCCAGCCTGGAGATTTTGTGCTGTCCGTGCTCAGCGACCAACCCAAGGCTGGCCCGGGATCCCCACTCAGAGTCACACACATCAAGGTCATGTGCGAGGTGAGGCGCCTGGGCAGCGGGGAGGCAGCCGGCTGGTGCCCGCGGCGTCGCCCATGGGGAGGGTCAGCCTGGGCTTTGGTCCGAGGCCGGGGGTCAAAGAGGGAGACTCGGGTCCTGAGAGCAGGTCTGACTCGGCCCCCCTCAGGGTGGACGCTACACAGTGGGCGGTCCGGAGACCTTCGACAGCCTCACGGACCTGGTGGAGCATTTCAAGAAGACCGGAATTGAGGAGGCCTCGGGCGCCTTCGTCTACCTGCGGCAGGTGAGAGGTGGGCCTGGCCGCCTCCTCCCTGCCCGCCAGCTTCTGGCTCTAGAAGCGACTGACTCGTCGCCTTGCCCTACCCCTAGCCGTACTATGCCACGAGGGTGAACGCGGCTGACATCGAGAACCGGGTCTTGGAACTGAACAAGAAGCAGGAGTCGGAGGACACAGCCAAGGCCGGCTTCTGGGAGGAGTTTGAGGTGCCCGGTGGGACCAGCGGGGAAAGGGCGTGGGGTCCTAGGCAGACCCCCTCCCCTCTCTCCCACCCCGTGTACTGATCTGCCCCGCATCCTTTGCCCTGCACGGGCGGCCGCTCTCGGGGCTGGGGCTCCATTTCCCCCTTTCACCCCTCAGAGTCTGCAGAAGCAGGAGGTGAAGAATTTGCACCAGCGGCTGGAAGGACAGCGGCCAGAAAACAAGAGCAAGAACCGTTACAAGAACATCCTTCCGTGTGAGTGCCCTACCCCTGGGCAGCCTCAGCCCTCCCCTCCGCAGGCAGCATCCGCTCACTGGAACTCTCCCTCCCACCAGCCGAACTCCCCCCCCAGCCCATAGGGTCTCCCCACACCCCCGCTCAAGGAGGTCCCCCACCCCACCGACACAATAGAACCTCCCCCTTCTTCAGAAAGCCTCTGCTCCCCGCAAAGGCGCCACCTGCACCCCACCCCTTTCTTCTCCTGAAGCCTTAATACCCACCCCATCCAGATTCCCCCACCCCTGCCTGCCCACAGTGCTCTGGGCAAGAATGGCCTGGGAGTTCAGGAAGGATCTGATCCAGGCCCTTCTTGCTTCCTCTGCCCACTCCCAGTCGACCACAGCCGAGTGGTCCTGCAGGGACGCGACAGCAACATCCCTGGGTCTGACTACATTAACGCCAACTACGTCAAGGTTGGTGTGCCTGCTGGTCCCGGGGAAGGGGGGGGCTGGGCCCCAGGGACACCCCTGCCTCCCTTGCTCATGGGGTTGCTGGGTTCGGAGACGTATCAGTGAAGCAAAAGCTGTCGCCACGGGTGGGTGAGGGTGGCGGGGGTGCGAGGGGCTCACAGTCCTGAGCGTCTCTGCACTCGCATCCAGAACAAGCTGCTAGGGCCCGACGAGAACGCTAAGACCTACATCGCCAGCCAGGGCTGCCTGGAGGCCACGGTCAACGACTTCTGGCAGATGGTGTGGCAGGAGAACACCCGCATCATCGTCATGACCACCCGGGAGGTGGAGAAGGGCCGGGTAAGCTGAGCCCTGAGCTCCCAGTACTTATTGCCCCCCACCGTTAAGCCCAAGAAACCTGGGCCACCTCAGAGGGCAAGGGTCCTGCCTTGGGAAACTGAGGCACAAGGTCTGGGGGACACACTGACTCCCAGATCCCTGCTTCCCAGCCTGGGCTCCCCTGACCTCCAGACTCAGATTTCCAGTGGCCACCTTCCTTATACCGTCCCCTGCCCCACCCTGACCTGTCCCCTCCGGGCAGAGAAGCCCCTCCCTCCTGTCCTCGTGGCCTCGTAATTCTTTCTGGAGTTGTCCCAGCCCCGGCACACACTGCCTCAGGCTGCTCCCTCTGAGAACCCCATCAGGCTGCCAGCTGCCTGCAGGGTGGTCACACCCAGACCCGGCCCCCAGGCCTGGTGGCTGCCCTCCAGCCCTCACTGCCTCCGACCGGCCAGCCTCCTTCAGGTTTCCGCGCCTCTGCATGAGCTCAGTGCCGCTAGGGAGTGGCTTCCCCTCCCCGCATTATCTCTGCCCATAGACTCCTCGTTCTTTGAGGACCCAGCTCAAATGCCCCCCTCCTCTGGGAAGTCCTCCCTGATTTCCTCCATTGCCTAGACAGAGACCTAGTCTCTCCCTCCACCAGGCTCCTCGGCGGCTCCGGGTCCCCCATTCCTCTGTCTCCCTGTGAGTTTCTGGAGGCACAGGGCACAGGCTGCGTCTGATGTGTGTCTGTAACACCAGCCTGGGTGGGGGAGCATCAGGGACAGTGAGTGTGTGCCAGCCAGCGTTCACTGAATGACCTGTAAGTGGCTGCTCAGGTCTCACCGCCTAGAGGAGGCTGAGCCGAGGCCAGATCCTTCGTCTCTGACTCTCGGCCAGTTCACCCGTCAGACGCTGACAGGCCAGCACCAGGGACTCAGGCCCTGCTTCGGTGCCTCAGTCCCCCTCTCCGCCCTCCCTTTTCAGAACAAATGTGTCCCTTACTGGCCAGAAGTGGGCAGTCAGCGTGTTTACGGACCCTACGCTGTGACCAACTGTGGAGAACACGACACAGCTGAGTACAAGCTCCGCACCTTACAGGTCTCCCCGCTGGAAAATGTGAGCGAGCCCTGCCCCCGCCCCACGCCAGCGCCCTCTTTCCGCCTCTTCTCCTTGGTTGGGTAGGATGAGGCCATGAGTGGGAGCAGGGGCGCTGACCCTATGTCCTCGGCCCAGGGGGACCTGGTTCGGGAGATCTGGCATTACCAGTACCTGAGCTGGCCTGACCATGGGGTCCCCAGCGAGCCTGGGGGTGTCCTCAGCTTCCTGGACCAGATCAACCAGCGGCAGGACAGTCTGCCTCACGCAGGGCCCATCATCGTGCACTGCAGGTGAGAATAATAATAATATAATAATAATAATAATAATGTTAGTAATAATAATCACAGTAGTAGCTGCCAAGTAAAACCACTAAGCCCCAGGCCCTGTTGTGAGCAATGTATGCATTAACTAATTTAGTGCCCTCCCCCCCGCCCCCACCTGCTCTGGGTCCTGATGGCTCCAGATTCATGGGTGGAACTTAGCAGGAGCCAAGCCCATGGCTTGATCCTGTGTGTGTGTGTGTGTGTGTGTGTGAGCTTCTTCCGTGACTGCCTAGGATGTACCATGTAGTCCAGCCTGCCGCACACTGATGAGGAAATGGGCTCAGCCGGTGTTTCTTCTTGGGATCAGTGCGGCCCCCATCCCTCTCTCTTCCACCTGCAGCCCCGGGCAAGGGGGCCGGAGCTTCTCCACTGTTGCTCCCTGTCTTTCTCCTCTCACCAGGGAGCCGGACTCGGGCCCTGGCTTGTGCATCACTAGCTGGCCTGGAGACCCTCATGTTCATGATCAGGAGACCCCGTTCTCACTAAGGCGGGGGGGTCGAGGGGTCAGCGAGGAGGGGCAGAGTCCCGTAGATAGACCTGCTCTGCCGGCCGGCCCGGCCCAGGGGGTTGCGAGGCAGCGGGCAGGCTCCTGGACGGGCGCCTCCAGCGCTTCCACCCTCTGGCTGTGTGATCTCGGACAAGTGATGGCACTTCTCTGACCGTGAGACTCGTCGTCGGTGCAATCAGGGTCCGGCAGGGTTGTTGTGAAGGTGAAATGAGTCCCTTTCGCTGTGTCCGGAGCACAGTAAACCTTGGAGACTGGGAGCTGTTCACGCTTTAATAACTCCCATCAGGCAGGGAGCGGGAAAGGGGAATCTGCTTCCTTCTCTCCCCTTCCAGCTCCCTCCTTGTGACCCCAGGCTGCGAGGCAGAGACTTCCTCCTTCTTCCCACCAGCTGCCCTTCCTCCCGTCCTGGGCTGGGGCCAGGCAGGCCAAGACTGGAGGCGCCCCTCACCTGCTGTCTCGGGGACCCTGCTCTGCTTCCAGGGGCAGGCCCCTCGCTGAGAACATCCCCACTGCCCATGCCCCCGCCCCCCCACTTGAAATCCCCATGGTCTTTATTTAGATGTTACAGGAAGGAAGTGGGTGAGGAGGAGTTATTTTTGACAATCTGGGTTTGAAATTAGACAGCACGACTCCGGGCATTGGCCCCACTGGCCTAGCTGAGCGGGTGGGCCTGGGGTCTAGGTAGGGTCCCGAGGCTCCTGGGGTGTGTTTGCCCAGGGGCTGTGGCAGAGGGTGGGCAGAGGGAGACTTCCTGCCGGGCGGCTCCCCCATGTCTTCAGAGCCTGGAGTCCCCGTGCCTCCCCTCTCCGGGCTGCCCTTGCTCTGCCATCAGTGTCTGAAGAAAAAGGGAAACAGAGGACTCCCCTTGGGGCTCGTGGGTTACGAACCTGGCTAGTATCCTTGAGGTTGCGGGTTCGATCCCTGGCCTCGCTCAGTGGGTTAAGAATCCGGCGTTGTTGTGAGCTGTGGTGTAGGTCGCAGACGTGGCTCGGAACCTGTATTGCTTGCTGTGGCTGTGGCCTAGGCCAGTGGCTATAGCTCTGATTAAACCCCTAGCCTGGGAACCTCCATATTCCGCGGGTGTGGACCTAAAAAAAAGAAAAAAAAAGAAAAGAAGAAAAAGAAAAAGGGAAGCAGAGCCTTGTAGAAAGAGGAGGGCAGCCTCACCTGGGCACCAAGGCTGTGGGAGCAGGCAGGGCAGAGGTGGGCCAGGCCCTAGATCTCCTGGGGCTGGGAGCAGAGTGAGGTGCTGGGAAGGAAGAAAGTGATGGGCATCTGGGGAGAAGCACCTTAGGACCTGAGAGCCTGGCCTCCCCCACACCCCAACATCCCTCAGCCACAGAGAAAACCCCAGGTGTAGACTTGGGCCAACTTCTGTCCTGCTTGTCTGGTGACCCTCTCAGTTCCTGCACCTCGAGTCCACTGCAGCCTCGGCTCCCTAAGCCCCGCCCCTGCTGGCACGGAGCGCTGGGCTCCCCCTTCCTGGCCAGTGCAGGCTCTAACGGTGCCCCTTGTCTCCCAGCGCTGGCATCGGCCGCACAGGCACCATCATTGTCATCGACATGCTCATGGAGAGTATTTCCACCAAGGGTGAGGATGGCCTGTGGGGGACGAGGGGGCGGGTGGGCGGATGGGCCCCCGCGGCCGCCTGTGCCTGGGACTGACCCCCAGCCGCCATCCCCGCCAGGCCTGGACTGTGACATCGACATCCAGAAGACCATCCAGATGGTGCGGGCCCAGCGCTCGGGCATGGTGCAGACGGAGGCGCAGTACAAGTTCATCTATGTGGCCATCGCCCAGTTCATCGAAACCACCAAGAAGAAGCTGGAGGTCATGCAGGTGCGGGCAGAGCAGGGCTTGGCCGGCCGTGGGGGAGGGGCGGGCAGTGGGCTTTCTCCTGTGCTCCTGGGACCACCCCCCCCACCGCGCATCTTCCCACAGTCCCAGAAGGGCCGGGAGTCGGAGTATGGGAACATCACCTACCCCCTAGCCATGAAGAACGCCCACGCCAAGGCCTCCCGCACCTCCTCCAAGTGAGTGGCCACTGCCTACGGCCTCCCTACATGGGCCTCTTTCTCTTCCCCAGCCTGACCCTTCCTTTCCAGGGAGGTTCTGGTTCAAGCTCAGGCTTTTTCTTGTTGTTGCTGTTGTATGGTTCCATTAACATGAAGTATAAGAACAGGAAAAACTCATCTTTTTTTTTTTTTTGTCTTTTTAGGGCCACACCCGCAGCATATGGGGGTTCCCAGGCTAGGGGTCTAATCGGAGCTACAGCTGCTGGTCTACACCACAGCCGCAGCAACACGGGATCTGAGCCGCGTCTGCAACCTACAGCACAGCTCAATGCAACGCCAGATCCTTAACCCACTGAGCGAGGCCAGGGATCGAACCCACAACCTCGTGGTTCCTAGTCGGATTCATTAACCACTGAGCCACAGTGGGAACTCCCAAAACTCATCTTTGATGACAGAAATCAGGGCAGTGGTTAGTTGGGCAGGGTTTGATGATATGAACTGGAAAGGAGCATGAGTAATCTCGGAATGACAAAAAGGATGTATAGCTTTTTTTTTTTTTTTTGTCTTTTTGCCTTTTATCTAGAGCCGCACCCGTGGCATATGGAGGTTCCCAGGCTAGGGGTCTAACAGGAGCTGTAGCCATCGGCCTTCGCCACAACCACAGCAACGCAGGATCCGAGCCGTGTCTGTGACCTACACCACAGCTCACGGCAACGCCGGATCGTTAACCCACTGAGCAAGGCCAGGGATCGAACCCGCAACCTCATGGTTCTTAGTCAGATTCATTAACCACTGAGCCACGAAGGGAACTCC
>PVHT021183648.1:3217507-3266100 GCA_004024745.2 Catagonus wagneri
GCTAGGGGTCTAACAGGAGCTGTAGCCATCGGCCTTCGCCACAACCACAGCAACGCAGGATCCGAGCCGTGTCTGTGACCTACACCACAGCTCACGGCAACGCCGGATCGTTAACCCACTGAGCAAGGCCAGGGATCGAACCCGCAACCTCATGGTTCTTAGTCAGATTCATTAACCACTGAGCCACGAAGGGAACTCCAGGATGTATAGCTTGATCAGGGTGGTGGTTACACGGGTATATATAGTGGTTCAAGCTTGGTTCTTGAACTTGGTTCTTGAACTTGGTTCAACCTGCGTTCACAAGTGTTTCCTGAGTGCCTGTGCAATGTAGACTGACGTGAGAAGGAGCCTCTGTCCCAGGGAGCTTCTGGTCCAGCATAGGGACAGTGTAAGGAGTGGGGTCCTCGCTTTTCTGGCCTCTGTTTGCTCACTGGTGAGATGGGTGGCCCTACGGGGCTGCTGATGCTGGATGAGCCTGCCCTGTCCCCTTCCTGACTGTCCGCCCTTGCCCTCCCCGCCCCCGTCGCAGGCACAAGGAGGACGTGTATGAGAATGTGCACAGTAAGAACAAGAAGGAGGAGAAGGTGAAGAAGCAGCGGTCAGCGGACAAGGAGAAGAGCAAGGGCTCCCTGAAGAGGAAGTGAGCCGGGCACGTCCAGGGGTGGCCATGGTACGGCTCCTCCCCGCGGCTGCATGTCCCCCCCCCCCCCCCCCCCCCCCCCCCCCCCCCCCCCCCCCCCCCCCCCCCCCCCCCCCCCCCCCCCCCCCCCCCCCCCCCCCCCCCCCCCCCCCCCCCCCCCCCCCCCCCCCCCCCCCCCCCCCCCCCCCCCCCCCCCCCCCGCCCCGCGCCCAGGTCCAGCCGCCCCCTGATCCCTTCCTCCCCTCTCTCTGCAGCCTCAGCCCCATCCCAGTGGACCACCCGCAGCCTGAACCTTGGAGCCTGCCCCCCATCCTGTTGTAATTTAAATGGCCCCATCCCTGCCTCCCTCTCCCGGACCCTGTATATAGCCCAGTGTGGCCCCGGGCAGGGCCAGGCCCTTTTACTCCTGTAAATAAAGCTGCTAGGATCACGGTGTGTGGGTCTCTAACTTGGTGTGCCCGGGCAGGGAGCGCTCTGTGAGGGCAGCCTTCACAGTCAGGTGTACAAGGAGTGTGAGCGGGGCGGGTTCTGCTGTCTCTTCCCTTCAACCTGGAGGATGAGATGATCCCCGGCAGCTGTGAAGATCACTAAGATCGGGGATGGTGGTACAACTGGCAACAAGAATTCCTTACGCTATTGCTACGTGTGTCGGGCACTATTTAAAAGATTAGAGTGCTGGATTTCCCATTGTAGCTCAGAGGGTTAAGAACCTGACTAGTATCCATGAGGTTGCGGGTTCGATCCCAGGCCTCGCTCAGTGGGTTAAGGATCCAGCGTGGCCGTGAGCTGTGGTGTAGGTCACAGATGTGGCTCGGATCCCGTGTTGCTGTGGCTGTGGTGTAGGCCGGCGGCTGCAGCTCTGATTCGATCCCTAGCCAGAGAAATTCCATATGCTGCAAATGTTAGAAAACAAACAAGCAGTGTTAATTCCACCTGGGTACCCGTATTCTTCCTATTACGGATTGGGAGAAATTGAGGCGTAGAGAGATTAAGAACTTGCTCAAGGCCGCAGGGCTACTGAGCTGTGACACTAAGGTTTCATCTCAGGCCTTCTGGCCCCAGAGCCCACATTCCTGGAGACGCACTGGGGTCACCCTGAGGGGAACACAGCTGCATTCCACGGCCTGACTTCTAGGTCCAGGAGCTAAGAAGATCGATAACGGCCAGTTAGTACAGGTCCAGCGCCAGCCTTGCCGACGCCCCCTCCCCTCTGGGCCCCCGGTGCTCACAGGTGTGCCCGCCCCGCCCTTCCTGGGGCCTCTGCTGCCCTTAGGCTCCTGGTCAGAGTTTTATTTTTGATCCTGCTTCTTTCTCCTGTGTCCATAGTAGACAACCAGTCATTCCTTCTATGTGTTAAGGCTTTAAAGTGCTGGTCTGGGAGTTCCTGTCGTGGCGCAGCAGAAACGAATCTGACTAGGAACCATGAGGTTGTGGGTTCGATCCCTGGCCTTGCTCAGTGGGTTAAGGATCCGGCGTTGCCGTGAGCTGTGGTGTAGGTCGCAGACGCGGCTCGGATCCCGCGTTGCTGTGGCTGTGGCGAAGGCTGGCAGCTACAGCTCCTGTTAGACCTCTAGCCTGGGAACCTCCACACGCCACGGAGTGCGGCCCTAAGACGACCAAAGAAAAAAAAAAAGGATGCAAACAAACGTGGGAGAAGAGAGTGAGAGAGCCTGAGGGAAGAGCCGGGACTGGGCTACAGGACAGCTCAGCTCTCCGGCTGTATCGCCCTGCAGAAGGTGGGTGGGTGGAGCGTCACCTGTGGGCCTCAGGGCCCCGCTCCCAGCAACGCCCTTTCTATGCCAGCTTGAGCAGCACAAAAGAAAGGCGGGTCCCACCCCTTCCAACCGCCCTCGGGCTAACTGCCCGCAGCCTGGACGTGGACTCTCTGGGGCTACGAGGTGGGTCCAGGGTCCCCCTGGAGAGTAGAGCGGGATGAGCCCTCCCCACGGGACTGGGGCGGGGGCTGCCGGAAGGCGACTCAGTGCTTTGATCGGCTGGGTCAGTGCTGATGCTCCTGGCCAGCTGGTGGCAGGGGCGGGGACCCCAACACTGAGGGTGAGGACAGAGAGGTGCCCCTCTGGCCCCTCCTGCCCAACACAGGCGGGGATGTCCAGCACAGGAGCGCACTGGACGGGGCAGGGCCCAGTCCCTGCTGAGCCGAGCCTTCTCTGACCTCAGGATCTCCGCTCCTCCAGCTCCTGCCGTGGGCAGAGGCCTCAGGGAAAGGTGCTGGCTGTGGCAGGGGCAGCTGTGGGGTGAGGCCAAGGAATAAGGCAAAGGGGTCCTCAAACAGCCCCTCCCTTTGTCCCTCTGGCCACTTGGCTGCCTGGTCTGGCCCCAGGGCAGAGGAGGCAGGTAGGAGAGGAGAGACCGCAGTAAAGGGTGGGGGGCCGTGGCTGGGCCTCAGAGGAGGCCCTGCGGCCGGAGCTGGGAGGGAAGGGGTTAAGGCAGCGGGGTGCAGCCTATGGCAGGAGGACACACCTGTGCGCAGGGGCGGCGGGCGGGGCCCAGGTGAGGAGCCTGCGCTGCTGCCCGGCTGCCCGGCAAGGCGAGAAGGAAGGAGGAAGAGGGGAGGCCGGGGCGGCTTCTAGGCCTTGGGTCCCAGGCCTTGATTCCTCCTCCTCCCCGCAGCCCTCATTCTCCTGAGGGCAAACGGCCCAGTGACAGGTAATGGCCACCGGGAGAGGGGTCCCGGGGCTGAGCTAGGACTAGCCAGGGGGTCTGCGGGTGGTGAACTGGTGTGTGGGGGCAGGGCCGGACTGCGGGGGTGGCGGGGAAGCGGCTCAGAGATGGGCAGGGGGCTTCGGAAGACCTGCCCAGGCCTCAGGGGATCAGCAACCCAGGGTGGGGCTGGTGGTGGCGGCGGGGCTCACCCGGAAGTATCCCCAGGGACAAGGGCGGTGGGGGATGGGAGCCAGGGATCGGCAGCTCCACTGGGAGCCTGGGCCTGGGGCTGCTGCCCCGGAGCGGGTGGTGGGGTGGGGGCCCCCGTCTTACCCAGCAGTGTTTGGGTGCTGGTCGGGAGTCTCTAATACTGCCGGGTAATGATGGAGGCCCCTGCCCCCATGCCAGCGACGTCCGTCCGCTGTCTCAGGCCCCCAGCACCCCACGGGCTGCAACCCCCACTCCCGCACCTCCCCACAGCCCCAGAGGCCCGTTCCCTTGAGCAGAGGGTGCCCCGCAAAAGAGGTGGCTCTGGTTGGCTGGCTGCCCACGGAAGGGACACAATGGCCTCAGCCCCTCCCCCAGCCCGGTGTGATTTGTCATCCGAAGGATCCCAAACCCACAGCTGACCCTGAGCTTGGGATTGGCTCATAGCCTTTCAGGAGATCTCAGCTGGCCCGAGGCCAGGGTCCTTGTAGCGACTGGCCTGCTCCGGCCGGACGCCTGCCGCCGGCTCTGGGTCCATCTTCCAGCACAGTGTTGGATGGTCTAACGCTGAAGCTCCTAACACTGTCTGGTAAAGATGGCCCCCGGCCGGTGCCCTCAGCAGCGACCTTCACGGAGCCCCGAAGACCACGGAGGCCTCCGGACCAGCAGCCTCTGAACTTTAGCCCTGGGGAGCGGGGGCAAGTCACCAGGAGAGGGAAACAATGGGAGGAGACAAAATGGCTGCCTCAGAGGGACTCGAATCCTGCTGGTTCTCCAGGCACCTGCATCCTCTTCCTGCCTCGGGGACATGAAGGAAATAAAGTGTGGCCGGGACTTGGGCGCTCATTAGTTGTCAGTCTCACCTTGGGCTCCCAGCTGCTCAGGGGTGGGGTGGCCACCTCTGCCTTGTCTCCCTGTCCCTTTCATGACATTCAACCTGCAGAGCAGGGGACAATCAGTCTACTTCCTTCAAAGACCGCAGCAGCAGAAGGTGAACCCAGGCCTTCTCCACCCTGAAGGTGCACGCCCTTCTCCGCCACGATTCCCGCGCGCGCTTCAACTCCACCTCCTGGAAGAACGAGGGATGGGCCACGGCTGGGTGGGTGCGGGTGCCGTAGTTTCTCGGCTCCTGGACACTCAGCGAGGGCTGCGCTGGGAAGGCTAGGAGGCCTCGTTGGGGACCTGGTGCTGTGGGACTGAAGAGCCCACCTCCAGATGGGGAGCCCTGACTGAGAAATTGAGGAGGGTAACGGCCCCCCAGTAAGTGCAAATGGTCCACAGCTACGTGCAACCCTGTTTGTTACCAAGGAAGCAGCTTGGGTTGGGGTCATCAGATTTTTAGTTTAGCTCAGCAAAGCTGCAGCTGCTCCAGCCTTAAACAAGGAGATGCTGGTAAACAAACGGGTGATGTGGTTGTACGGAGGGTGGGGTGAGGAGTGCAGCTGGCCTCCCAGACTGGACCGAGGGCCTGTAGCTCCCTGCCGGCCTGGGCTTCCAGGGTGAGGGCAGCGGGCCCGGCTGGTGGGCGCTCCTCACTGCCTGCCGGGCCAGAGTCCTCCCGCCCCCTGCTGGCAGAGACAAAGAAGGACCCGGGAGAGTAATGTGCGCGCATGCGTGCCTCCCCAGCCCAGCTCAAGACACAGGAGGCCTTGACTTCAGTTTAAGTAATAAAAATTTATTGAGAATTCCTGGGGTGGTGGTTATTGGCCACCCAACCATGAAGGAAGAACCAACACTGTGGGAGGTCACTGAGAAATCACCCTGCCCCAACACCCTCGGCCAACTGGGGGGGGGAGTCACTCCCCTGAAAACGGGCAGTCTGTTTTCATCAAGAAGGGGTGGGAAGACATGTGGAGGGACCACCGCATGACACTGGGGGCGGGGGTGTGTGTGTGTGTCGGACCCCAAGCTGGCTCCTCAAAAACCAGGGGAGATACAGATCCACGTCTTCCCTGGTGGCAGAGTTCTCAGTCACCAGGTTCACTTCTTACTCTTGATGAGGCTGTCACTGTGGAAACAAGATGGATGGTGAGTTATTAGCAGACATACCAGTACGGGCAGAGCCCCGCAGGCCCTCCCTCCTCCCCGCCGGGGGTGAGTGTGGGGAGGTGAAAAGGTGAGGCGGTGGGGAGGAGGCAGGTACGGAAGACGGGCTGCAAGACCCCTCAGGAACCAGGCTGCACCAGGAACTTACCTTCCCCTGTGGGCCAGGTCACCAGGCGACAAGGACACAGAGAGAGAAAGGTACATGTGATTAGGTGGTTCCAGGCCCCACCCAGCTCTAAGCCCTCCTTCACTCCCGAGAGAAAAGTCCAGCTTGTGGCAACCAGGAATCTCGGGCCCTGGGAAGGAAGAGCCTCCGGGCCACTGCCGTCTCTCATCACTCCTTGCCTGGCACCCTGTGCCCCCGGGGACGGGGGCTCCCCAGGGAGAACACTGAACATCATCTTTTACCACTTCTCAATTAAACACAACTTTGCAATTAAAGTGCTTTTTACAGGACATGACCTTTTACATGAAATCCTCTGAGGTTCGAATTAGGAACTGTCAATGGCCCAGTATCCCAACTTTGATTCAGAGAAATGGTGTTCGAGTAAGCTGGCAACAGGCTCCGGAGCCCGACCTGTGCGACACCCTATGTGAAGGTGTGTCTCTTACCGGGTGAAACTTTCATCCTGTAGGTTCAGCACAAGGTTATCAGCAGTGAGATAGATACGGTTCTGCGACGCGGCGATCTGCAGGGCAGGAGGGAGACATGTTTCTGTTGAGGGAAGAAACCCCCTGTTCCTGCCCTCACAACCCACTAAGCACTGATGGAACGTGTGTGGGTTAGGGGAGCCACGGCTGCCGCCCTCACACAAGGGTCTGGAGCAGTCAGTGATTCCATGACGGGCGTGAACAAAAGGTCAGGGGAACCCAGGGGGGTCACTTTTGATGGGAGGAGGAGTCAGAGAAGCCAGTGAAAGCAGAAATCTAAACAAGCAAGGTTCTAACCCCCTCACTTCAACATGTAGGAACGCTGCCACCGCCGGACGGCCCTGCGGGAGCCGCTGGGCCCGCACACTCACCGTCTTGGAGATGTTCTGGGCGGCCCGGATCTTGCGCAGCTTGATGTAGCCGGGGTTCTTGCTCAGAGCTTCTCCCAGGTGAGCGGGGCCGGGTTAAGGGCTCACACAAGGCCAGGTCTCATCGGGGCCCCATCCTTCCTATCCCCGCACTCGGCCCTCCTCTGGGCTGTCAGATCCAAGGTTGTGCTCAGGCGGCTCGTGCCCGGCCCTATCTTGGTCCCACCTGTGGGCCTCCCTGCGGGCAGCTGCCAGGAACTGGAGGCAGCAGCAGAAACAGAGGCAAGGCCAGCAGTGCTGTTGATCTGCCTTACGGTGAGGAGACAGGCCTCAGGCGCCTCACTAAGATTTCAGATCCGACTTGGTGCCCCCACCCCCAGAGATCCACGAGCATGGGTCGCATTCGCCTTAGTCTCATCAGCCAGCCCACGGAGAGGGTGGGGAGCAGAGCGCCCAGGGGCTGGGCTGCGGGCCCTCCAGCAGAAGGATATCATCCTGGCGGCCTCTGCCTCGCCCTCGGCCTGCACGATCTTCTGCCGCTGTTCCTGCTTTGCTTTTTCTACCAAGAACTGGGCCCGCTGGGCCTCCTGCTGAGCTGTGGTGAGAGAGAATCAGGGTCACAGATGTGAGGTTTCCAGAACCCCACCCCTCCTCCTGTGTCCTCAGAAACCCTCGCCCGACTCCTCTTGTGACTCACCCACTTGTTTGGCTTCTACAGCTGCTGTGTACTCTCTACTGAAGCTCAGCTCAGTGATGGCTACATCGTCCAGGATGAGGCTGAAGTCCTTGGCCCTCTCCGTCAGCTCCCTTCGGATCAACAAGGACACCTGGGGGCGCGGAGGGAGGGGAGAGGAGATGGGTGTTGAGCGGACTGGAGAACAGAAAGGAAAGCATGCTGTGACCATGGGAGTCCCAGACCAAATGAAAATGGCAGAAAATGTAGCAACCCTTTCTTAGGTCTTCACTAGAACAGCTGAGCTGGAAAGGACTTGCTCACACTGACTCCTCATTTCCACTCTCTGCAACACAATGTGCTCATCTGCACTCTACTATTGACTTCCAGTCTGGGCTTCGCCTGTTTCCCACAGTGGCCATTAGCGCAGCTTTCCGGTCACAACCCTATCCTAACAGGCTGCCTTTCCTAACACCCAGGGAGCTGGGCCTAAGAAGGAAATGCTGACACCATGCAGATGGTGATGGGAGCTGGAGTCAGACCTGGGCGCGCTGGGTAATCAGCTGAGAGGCGTTGAACTTGGCCACCACACTCTTGAGCACCTCGTTGACAATGGAGGGCAACACTCGCTCCTCGTAGTCCAGCCCCAGGCGCTGGTACATGCTGGGAAGCTCCATGGCGTTGGGTCGGGACAGCACCCGCAGGGAGATGTTGACCATCTGCAGGTCTGAGAGTGGGGTCAGCAGTGGCTGGTCAAGGCCGTGGGGGCCTTACATGGCCTCTTATGAAGCCCCCCTCCCCGAGAAACGCCTCCTCCACTTGCTTCCCTCTCTGGCTACAGCAATGCTGTGTAGTCTGGAGCTGTCCTGGGGGCGGGGTCATCAGGGTGACAAGATGTGACTCAGCAAAGACCAAATGCATCCCTTTCTACTGTCAAGGCTTATCTGCATACAACCCCTCCACCAGTAAAGCTGACCTTTTTCTGGCGACTACTGTACACCCTCTACTGTAGGTTCCGTTACCCTGTATGACAATCACCTGACTCCTGTACTAGACTGTGCGGACTTGAGGATGAGACTTGAGGACAAAACCTGTGTTCTGTGAGTCCTATTCTCAGGGCCTAGAATTTTGGGAACGGTAAACAACCTGCACTAAAAAGAGTACAGAAAAGTACAGTACAGCTGAGCTACTTGCTTCACGGTGTACATGCCTCTGGGTGCGTGTGTGAGAAAGGGTCTGGGTGTACCAGTGAAGAGTAAGGTCAGGACAGGGTGTACCTGCAGATGTAGTTAATAACTCAAGCAGTTAAAAGAAAAAGGGATTTATGGAGTTCCCGTCGCGGCTCAGTGGTTAACGAATCCGCCTAAGAACCATGAGGTTGCGGGTTCGATCCCTGGCCTTGCTCAGTGGGTTAAGGATCTGGCGTTGCCGTGAGCTGTGATGTAGGTTGCAGACGCGGCTCTGATCCCGCGTTGCTGTGGCTGTGGCGAAGGCCAGCAGCTACAGCTCCTGTTAGACCCCTAGCCTGGGAACCTCCATATGCCCCAGGTGCGGCTCTAGATAAAAAGGCAAAAAAACAAAAAAACAAAAAAAAAGAGAGATTTAAAACAAGACCTTGAATAAGACCGAGAACAAACAACACTCTTATTGAGTTTACATTAGGGGGAGGGAGAGTTAAAAATGTGCAAACACCCAGTGTGTCCAGAATGTACTGCTTTAACCCAAGAGCAGGTGCTGTTATTACAGTTTGTTTGCAAAAGGGGAAACTAAGAGATCTGACACGACCATTTTCCCTAGTCTCTGGCCAGGCTCCCTAGTTTACTGCCCGGGACGCCCCAGTGCCACACCTACCTTTGGAGCCTGTGGGGGAGGAGATTTTTCGGGGTCTGGCTCGAATATCATAGATGATAGGGTACTGGAACCAGGGGATCCTGGAGGAGAGGGTACAAGGATAGGGATTAGGAGACTGCAGTTTCACTCATTCTGCCCTGTTCTCCTTCACCACCTGTTTCTTGGTCTGCTTCTCCTAAATGACCACGGTCACGGAGAAATTCTCTTCTCCCTTTGGAAGACAGCAGTATGTGCTGCTGAAGTTTTGGGCAGCACCCACTGTTGCGGGAGATGGCGTGAGGATGGGAAAGTGCGGCGCTGAATTCCTTTGAAAGTCTTACTACAGCCATTGGTAAGTCGGGATTCAAGGGTGAAGGGTCAGGGTCAGCCCGCTTTGCCCGCCATTACCTGAAGTGAAGGCCCTCGGCCAGAATGGTGTCCTGCTGCACGCCTCCGATCCGATTAAAGAAAATGGCTCTGTGCCCGCCTTCCACTGCGGGGAGAGAGTTGGGGGGTCAGCCAGGTAGGGCTCAGAGTAAGTGCTAACTTCTGGTGGGGGCGGGGTGAGGGGCTGTATGAGCGCGGGGACCCAGCGGGGCTGGGCAGGGGCCTAGGGAGGGTCGGGCGGTGTCCGGAGAGCGGGCGGAGGTTGCTCACCGGTGAACACCGATTCGCGGATGCCGTAGGCCACGGCGCCGGCCCCCAGCAGCAGCTTCAGCGCGGTGCCCATGCCCCGGGGCCCGGAGGGCAGCCGTCCCGCTAAGTCCTTCAAGTTCTGGGCCATGTCCAGTCTTGAGGCCGGCGGCACCAGAGGTGAGAAGGGGGTGCCGGCCTGCCTTTACCGCGCTCCAGTTTAGGGATCGCACCCTTTACACGAGGGTCCAGGCCTCAGGTGCTCGCGGGAGAAAGGGCAGCGGAAGTGCGCTCCCTTCTAAACCCTCCCCCCCACCCACCCACAGCGGACCCGAGCTTGGCGCACAGGAAGTACGCGTCCGGAAGTTCCTGCCCCTTTCTGGAACCCTTCCCTCCCAGAGAGGCTTCGGCAGCGCCAGACAGCGAGCCGTCGCCATTTCTCAGCGCCCACTTTCAAAATGGCAGACGGAAGGAAGCTTGCGATTGGGACTAGCGCGAGGTCCTAATTTGAGAAAGTTAGCGCAATTTCCGATTTGGTTGCAAGATGGCTGCGCCCAGTGGTGGATTCCAACCTCGTGAGCGGCGCTCCGGGGAGCAGGAGGAAGACTGGGATGCCGTGCCGCCCAAGCGGCCCCGACTCGGGGCGGGAAGCAAGATCGGAGGCCGTAGACTCATTGTGGTGCTGGAAGGGGCCAGTCTGGAGACAGTCAAGGTAACTTGGGACAAGGAGGTGGAGAGCTGGTAGATCAATAGGATGGGACCCGGTGGGCTGAGGGTGATGGTTTCAAAGTGGATGGAGAAAGCAGAGGTGAAACACTTTTGGAGAAAGTGGACTAGTTTTCTGTCTCTCGGTTTGATATCCTGAGTTGGCAGTAGTCGTTTTCTTTGCCTTTGAATCCTTTTGCAGCCATAACATCCTTATTTCCAATTGATTTACCAGGATTCTGTGATAGAAAGTCATCTTAGGGGGGCAGGTTTTGTCTGTCACGTCCCGCTTCATCCCATGACAAGTTTACTGGGCAGAGGAGAAAAGTATTTACTGTGGCTCGGTCCGCCCACTTAGTGTTTTAATTCGTTGAAAGGCGTCTCTCTCCCTTCTATTACTGTACATTTCGAAACACTGCCTGGATCAGATCATCGTAATACTTTTAAGTCTTTTTTTTTTTTTTTTTTTTTTTTTTAAATGGCTGCACCTGTGGTATATGGAAGTTCCCCGGGCCAGGACTGAAGCAGTACTGCAGCCACTGGTAGTGGGATTCTTAACACATGTAGCCACAGCAGCAACTCCAATACTTTTTACATCTCTATTTTTAATTATCATTTGGCTTTTTTACCAAATAAATCCTGCAATTCCCTTCTTAAAGCGTTGTGCAGTGTTCTCATCCCTTCTGACTTTGTTTCTCCTACATTTTAGACCTAAGCTTGTTCAATGAGTAGGGCCAGAAGGGATAACACTAGTTTAGAAGATAGACCTGTATTTTAATTTTGGTTTTTATGCTTAAGTCTGTGGCCTTAAGAAAAAAAATTTGTCTTCGGTTTGTAAAGCAGGGATTAATGTTTTGAGGGGGATTGCAGTGAAAATGCTTTGTAAGTAGTACATTTCCATAGTAATCTAGGTATGCTTCTTTTCCATCTTTCCTTCCTCAACCATTATGGTACTTTATTAAACTTGCAGTTAGAAAACCTATTTTTGTAGCCGCACTTGTTGTGTATGGAAGTTTCCAGGCTAGTTAGGGCTCGAATCAGAACTGCATCTGAGGCCTATTCCACAGCCAGGGCGACACTGGATCCTTAACCTACTGAGCATGGCCGGGGATCAAACCTGCATCCTCATGGAGATTAAGTTAGGTCCTTAACCTGCTGGGCCACAATGAGAACTCCTAGAAAACATTTTAGAATTCTTTTTCTTTCCTTTTTAGGGCCACACCTGTGGCATATGGACGTTCCCCGGCTAGGGGTCAAATCAGAGCTGCAGCAGGTCAAATCGGAGCTGCTGAAAATCCATCTGCATCTGCGACCTGTGCCACAGCTTGCTGCAACGCGGATCCTTAGCTCTCTGATCCCCACTGAGTGAGAGGCCAGGGATCACACCTACATCCTCAGGGACAGTAGTTAGTTTCTTAACCCGCTGAGCCACAACAGGAACTCCTAGAAAATCTTTTTGAATTTTACTTCATTTTATTTATTTTTTATCTTTTTAGGGCTGCACACATGGCATATGGAGGTTCACAGGCAAGGGGCTGAATTGGAGCTGTAGCCACCAGCCCACAGCACAGCCACAGCAATGCGGAATCCGAGGCAGTTCTGTGAACTATACCATAGCTCATGGCGATGCCAGATCCCTAACCCACTGAGTGAGGCTAGGGATCAAACCTGTATCCTCAGGGACACTATGTTGGGTTCTTAACCCACTGAGCCACAATAGGAACCCTTCTTTTTTAGAAAAAAATACTACCAGTTAATCAGGTTTGCTTTCATCTTCTATAATTAATATTTCTAACCAAATTATAGGTTCATATATTCATCCCTCACTTAATACTGCTGTCTTTCCAGCCTATTAATTGAGTTCACTTATGTAGTTTGGTTTTTCATATGTTCTGTGATACTGAAAATAGTACCTATTTTACTGGGTTGTTGGGAGGATTAAGTGGATTAATATGCTTAAAGGGCTTAGAATAATGTCTGTGACTTGGAATTAGTTATGATTATGATTGCTTTTTTTTTTTTTAATAAGGGTTGCACATATGGCATATGGAAGTTCCCAGGCTAGGGGTCTAGTCGGAGCCATAGCTGTTGGCCTACACCACAGCCACAGCAATGTGGGATCCAAGCCGCATCTGTGACCTACACCACAGCTCATGGCAACACCAACGCTGGATTCTTAACCCGCTGAGCAAGGCCAAAGATTGAATCCGCATCCTTAAGCGTACTAGTCGGACTTTTTTTTTTTTATTATTATTATTTTTGTCTTTTTGTCATTTTAGGGCCACATCCGTGGCATGTGGAAGTTCCCAGGCTAGAGGGTCTAACAGGAGCTGTAGCTGCCGGCCTACGCCAGAGCCACAGCAACGCGGGATCCGAGCCCCGTCTGCGACCTATACCACAGCTCACGGCAACGCCGGATCCTTAACCCACTGAGCAAGGCCAGGGATCGAACCCGCAACCTCATGGTTCTTAGTCGGATTCGTTAACCACTGCGCCACGACGGGAACTCCTCAGACTTGTTTCAGATGCACCACAATGGGAATTCCTGGGATTAGTTATGATTATTAATTCAGGTTGCTTATTAAGAAATTGAGGAAGTTATGGCCAAGTTTAAGTTCCTAGAGCATACTCTGGAACAGATTAGGCTAGGTTGCCATTAATGGTACTCCAGGGATGATGGAATCCATAGCTGGTTGAAATCTGTACTGTAACCTTCCTTGTGCTGGTACTTGCATCTGGGCCTGCTCTCTCCATTCACTCTTTGTCCTTCAGCCTCACTTGCCTTTTTATTTTTTTTTAGGGCTGCATCAGTGGCATTTGGAGATTCCCAGTCTAGGGGTTGAATTGGAGCTGCAGCTGCCGGCCTATGCCACAGCCACAGCAATGCCAGATCCCAGCCACATCTGTGAGCTGCACCACAGCTCAGGGTAACACTGGATCCTTAACCCACTGAGCGAGGCCAGGGATCAAACCTGTGTCCTCATGGATGCTAGTCAGAATTATTTCTGCTGAGCCTTGACAGGAACTCCTTCATTGGCCTTCTTTAAGCTCTTTGAAAGCCCTAAGTTCTCTTGTACTTTAAGGCCATTAAAGGAACAAAACCCTGGTCATAACTTACTAGTGGGTTGAAACTAGATTCTTTTGTTTTTAATTTTTTTTTGTGTGTGTTTTAAGGGCTGCACCCACAGCATATGGAAGTTCCCAGGCTAGGGGTCGAATCAGAGCTGCAGCTGCTGGCCTGTGCCAGAGCCACAGCAAGGCCAGATCTGAGCTGCATCTATGACCTACACCACAGCTCATGGCAACACCAGATCCTCAATCCACTGAGCGAGGCCAGGGGTCGAACCTGCATGCTCATGGATATCAGTCAGATTGTTTCCACTGAGCCATGATGGGAACTACTGAAACTAGGTTCTTTTATCCAAGAGGTTCCTTTTTTGCTGTAACTAAGAGTATCTATGTGCCTCTTCCCCCAAGCTTTTTGGAGTCATATCTCAAGATGTTGCCAGACGTATAGATGTCGTAATGATATATAAAAACTTAGCCTTTCAAACTGTTTTTGTACTTAATGGTATGTTCTTAAACATACTGACTGCCTTAATGCTCCTTAGGGCTCCAGTTTGCAATTGTTTCTTTTAGCTGTTGCTCACATATCTTAAAACCGGAACCCCTCTTCTTTACTTCTGAGAGTGTTCCTTGATTAAACTGTCTTTTGCATCATTCGAATTTTCACACACTTGTTCCTGTTCAGATTTGCAGCTCTTCATTTTGCATGTTGGTTGAAAGAGCAAACTGAGGGTAGTAACCATGTGTATTTTGCCCAGTCTATATATAATGGTTTTGTGATAAATCATTCAGCCTTGCTTACTAATCTACTTCTTCATGGTTCCAGAATCCCTCACTGGCTTTGCTTAATACCCACAGGTTTTAAAATTAAATCGAGTTTTTTGTTTTTTGTCTTTTTAAGGCCGTACCTACAGCATATGTACGTTCCCAGGCTAGGGGTTGAATCGAAGCTGTAGCCGCCAGCCACATCTCCGACCTACACCATAGCTCATAGCAACGCCAGATCCTTGACCTGCTGAGTGGGGCCAGGTATTGAACCCGCAACCTCATGTTTCATAGTTGTTCTCATGGATACTAGTTGGGTTCATTAACCACTGAGCCACAAGGGGAACTCCGGAATCCAGTTTAGATCTTGTGGAATCACAGGCTTCACCCTTCCTCCCCTTTCCTTCTAAGATCGGTTATGGGTAGGACGGGTAGGGGTGGAGGAGGACGTGGTCACAGGAATTCCCGGAGGATTTGGAGGGCCCTACCCGAGTGTCTGATTTAGTGGATCTGGAGTGGCCCTGAGAATCTGACTGTTTAACAAGTTTCCAAAGGTGCTGCTTGGGGACCCCCTTTAAGAACCACTCTTGCAGGTTAAAGCAGCTCCTGCCACTCTTGATCTTGTTCCCGTTTTTCAGGTAGGGAAGACGTATGAGCTGCTTAACTGTGACAAGCACAAGTCCATGTTGTTGAAGAATGGACGGGACCCTGGTGAAGTGAGACCGGACATAGCTCATCAGGTAACTCTGGGGACAGAGCTCAGGCCCCCTGAGCTTCTATATGGAAGGCAAGGCAGGTGCAAGCAGCTCATCTGCAGCCTTAATGATGCCTTGGTCTCTGCCCCCCTCAGAGTTTACTGATGCTGATGGACAGTCCCCTGAACCGGGCTGGCTTGCTGCAGGTTTATATCCACACGCAGAAGAACGTGCTGATTGAAGTGAACCCCCAGACTCGAATTCCCAGAACCTTTGACCGTTTTTGTGGCCTCATGGGTGAGAGAGAAGCCTTAGGACTTAAACTTGGCAATGGCGATGAAGGGAGGAAGAGGAAAAGGGATAAATTAATTAGGTGTGGACTTTTTAAGTGGGGGAGGAGCACACCAGAGCAGGGAGTGTTTGCTTTCTTCCCATGCGCATGGGCACAGCCTACGTGGGTTCCTGGCTGAGAAGGGAAGGAGGCACACTACTGTACAACCAGTCATGTGCTTGATGATAGTTGCTTGTTCATAACATTTTAGGAGTGGTGTGGATTTGTGGATGCACAGGACATGTGGAACCCAGCTTACCTAAGAGTTTTTCTGGTTAAGTTACTGGGCACAAATTACAGGGAGTTCCCTGGTGGCGTAATGGATAGGATTCATTGCTTTCACTGGGCAAGACTAGGCACACGAAGTGGGGTCTCCACCTAGCTCTGAACTTTTTTTCTGTCCTAGTTCAGCTTTTACACAAACTCAGCGTTCGAGCAGCTGATGGTCCCCAGAAGCTCTTGAAGGTGCGTTATCGACCCCTGCTGGCTGGAGTTGGTATTCTGAGAATAGAATGATTCTGGGACTGATGTTTCTTTTTTTTTCTTTTTTTTTAGGTGATTAAGAATCCAGTTTCAGATCATTTCCCAGTTGGATGTATGAAAATTGGCACTTCTTTCTCCATCCCAGTTGTCAGTGATGTGCGAGAGCTGGTACCCAGCAGTGACCCTGTTGTCTTCGTGGTGGGGGCCTTTGCCCATGGCCAGGTAAGGTCTGGGCCCAACCCTTGGATTCTTTATGGAGCTGACGCTTAGTACAGAACTCCGAGCATTTAGCATGTTGATGATCCTTGTCCTCATGAGCTGGGAAGTAGAGGCTAAGAGCAGAGCCGCAGGCAGGTAGGGGTCCCAGGGTGCCCCTTTGAGGAATGCTGGTATGTGTAACAGTCAGAAGCTAGGGAGGGTCTTCTCTAGGGGTCCCAGGGTGCCCCTTTGAGGAATGCTGGTATGTGTAACAGTCAGAAGCTAGGGAGGGTCTTCTCCATCCTTTGCCCAAATTGATATTAAACAGCAGTGAAATGGTAGCTTTCCTGCCCTAAAGAAGGGCTGACCCTGTGACAGCGACGGAGCCGGCTGACAGGTTGCTATCTCCTCAGGTGGACGTGGAGTACACAGAGAAGATGGTGTCCATCAGCAACTACCCCCTCTCTGCTGCCCTCACGTGTGCAAAACTCACCACAGCCTTCGAGGAAGTGTGGGGGGTCGTTTGATGGCAGAGCCTTGTCCCACGCAGAGACTGGGGACGTTGCTTCCCGACCCTGTTCTCAGCTGACTGCTGCCAACCTCCCTGCCCCGAGATGCGGTTGTACATCTTCTGTGTGTTTATTTTATAAATACTGTTCTTGCAAACTGGGTGGTTTTTTGGGGACTCCTAAACTCAGCAGGAGCAACGGTGTGACCTGGTCATTCCCTTCAGGCCTCAGGGAGACAAATGAGGTTATGATGTGTTTGCAGTTTGGCCCCCGGGCTTGGCAGATGGGCTCCGTGCCCTAAAGGAGAGAACCCTAATTTTTCCCACCACAGCAGGCGTGAAGGGCGGTGTCTGAAAGAAAGCCAGGAGTGCTAGCAGTGAAAAACTGAACAAACTGAAGTGACTTTATGTGGTACAGTCCAAGGTAGAAAAGTGGAGCAGGCGGGGCCTTGCCCCTCCCCTCCCCCATGGGGGGGCGGAGGTGGCGGCACACGTACAATCGTAGTAAATTGGCAGAAGAAAAATACAACAGGCTCCTGGCTAGAGGGGGAGATATAAGGCAACGTGCATGGGGGAGCCCAGAGGGGAGACGTGGGCCCCTCTACTCCTCCCACGAGAGTTTCCCCTTTGGCCCCAAGTGGAGATGCGGCTGGCAGCAGAGGCACAGCTGGGGAGCCCCGTCCTCCTGCTCCCTGGCTTCTGTGCTCTGTGTTCTGGGGCGAAGGAGTGCTGTGGAAGGGAGGCGAGTCATTTCTGCACCAGTCCTGCTCTAGGCCACCTGCAAGGGGAGATGGTGGGAAGGCCGGTCAGGGCCCTTCCAGCTTCTTCCTGGTGCGTCGAAGCAGGAGTGGTCAGTGCCCCTTACTGTGTTTTCCGGAAGCCAGGCCACTGTGAGGTTCACCCCAAATTTCTGGTACTCGATCCCGCCACCCCCAGTCTGTTGCTCTGTTCTGTAACCTGGTAGTTTCAGCTCGGCTCTAGGGGTGCCTGCTCACCAGGGAAGTGGATTATTCCGTTTTCTTTAACTTCTCTTTCCGCGGCACCATTGCTTTTCTAACATAAGGCAGTGTGATCAGTAGACTCAAGAAGAAGACGTGGCCAATAAAATAGACGGATTTGTACACCTGTGGAGCACAGGCCACAGGGTAGACAGAGGGCCTGGGACGGCCCCACTGCCTGAGCCTCCATCCTCTCATCCTGGCAGGCAGGCCCTCACTTACCTTAAGCCATTTGTCCCACGTGAAGAGGCAGAAGGCAGTCATGGAATAACCCATGAAGAGCCAGTGGATGGACTGCTGCACCAGGTAGTAGAAAGGCTTCAGGACAGTAATGGAAGCCAGGCTGCTCAGGGTTGGGCTGTCTTGAATCAGGCTGGCAGCCTGGGGAGGAAGGGAGGAGGTGAGTCTCACTGCTCTAGCTCTTCTCAGGCCCCTTTCACCCAACAGCCTTAAGGCTTACCTGTCTTTCCACAATAACGATGAGGAATTCCATCTGGAAGCAGACCAGGTACCCTGAGTGGAGGCCATGCCAGAGGGCCAAGAACAGCAAAGAGAGACCCTGGGATAGTACTTTATTTCCAAGGAACTTGAGTCGTTTGAAGAAGTAACTAGAGAGAAGAGTGGGAGAGAAAGAGCCTCAGAGCAGTCCTGCCTCTGGGTTCTCAGCTCCCTGAAAGGTACTGGTGGCGGCTGTTCCCATAGGAACCTTTGGGGGACCCGATCAGCTTTAGAATGAAAGGCAGTAAAGGAGTTCCCATCGTGGTACAGTGGAAAGGAATCCGACTAGGTTGTGGGTTCGATCCCTGGCCTTGCTCAGTGGGTTAAGGATCCAGCATTGCTGGAGCTGTGGTGTAGGCTGGCAGCTGTAGCTCTGATTCGACCCCTAGCCTGGGAACCTCCATATGCTGTGGGTGTGGCCCTAAAAAGCAAAAAAATAAAAAAGCAGGAAAAGAATGAAAGGCAGTAAAGCTGACGATTTAGACAGAAAACAGGCCTAAGGCACTCGGCACAGCAGATAATGACTGAGGGCCTCCTAAGCGCCTGGTGAGCAGGGCAGAGCAGCCCTCCACCCACGCTGCTGATCGTGCTGCTGGGACAAGAAAGCGTTCACCAGGAGGGCACTGGAGAACGGACCAGAGGAGAACTGGGGTGAAAGCCCAGTACTCAAGGCCCTACATATCTTGCTTTTGTTATTCAAATGTGACAGGAGTGGCTTTTTTTTTTCTTTTTTGTCTTTTTAGGGCCATACCAATGGCATATGGAAGTTCCCAGGTTAGGAGTCGGATCAGAACTACACCTGCCAGCCTACACCACAGCAATGTGGGATCCTTAACCCACTAAGCGAGGCCAGGGATCGAACCCGCGTCCTCATGGATACTAGCTGAATTCTTAACCCACTGGCACGCCAAAAAAAGTGGTTTTGAGGTGGTTGGGGTTGAGAATGAAAGTTAGGTGTGAGACTGACTGGAGGCTCCACCTGAACTTCCCTGCCCTGCATGCTTACCGGGCCACCCAGGCGTTGGTGTTGATGTTGAAGGAGGCGATGGTGCCAGTGAAGCGGGGGTTTGTTTCAAAAAGCCACACCTTCATGTTGGCGCAAGCATCCCACTTGGCGTTTCCGTGTTCGTCAAAGTCATTGAAGCCCAGCCCCGTCAGGATGCACACACCTTCCTGAGGAATGGGTGGCCCCGTTAGTGTCCCGCCACTCCGTTCCTCACCTGTCCCTGGCTTGTGTCACTGTGACCCGGCTCCTCTTTTCTCCTTACCGTGACCAGCCAACAGGTGACGTACTTGTACAGCACGAACTTGCCCCAGACCAGCATGTACATGCAGCGGAACCAGAAGTGCCGGTTCTTGAGAGAAGAGAACGCGTGTGTTAGGGACACCCCCTCGCACACTGTAGCTGACTACTCTGTGTCCGCCTGACAGCCCTCTCACTGCTTTGCAGAAGCCTAAGGGGAAAGGGCGGGAGCCCCCCGGAGAGAACCTGAGGTAGCGCTATCCTCCGCTCCTCCTAGAGCGTAGAGCGCCGGGCACTTGGGGTGCTGGTGCTGGGGGCCTTTTACATCCACGTCCAATGGCAGCTGAAGGAGACCAACCTCCCCAGAGCGGGGCTGGAGCCCCAGCCAGCATGCCCCGCTCCCGGGGGCTGAGTCGCTGGGCTGTAAGAATGCGAGCTCAGAGCTGCTGGGGGAGGGGCAGGGGTGCCGAAGTGCACCTGGCACAGCCCTGTGCCCGCGAAGGTCCTTCAGTGCTGGCTGATGAACGTGTCCCGGCCCGGCTGGCACTGACACCAACTCTCAGATCTAGAGCAAAACCAACATGCATTTGTAGATGGTATTACCCACTTCTCAGCTATCTACGGGGGTCCTGGCCTGGCCACTGTCTATCTCAGGTGCAGTCGCACTGCTGCCGCTCCGGAAGCACTCACTTCGTAGTCGTCACTGAGGAGATAGTCTTCTGTGATGTGGGGGCTGAGCAGGGTGTAGCCCACTAGGTAGAAAAGGCCCAGACTCAGGCGCTTGAGAGCAGGTATGGTGCTGGAAAGGAACAAGCGGGGTCAAGGTGGGCGGAGGCCCTTCGCCCGCCGACCTTCATGACGTTCATGAGGAGTGAGTGGTTCAGAGTGCGGCCCTCTGTCTGGATCGGGGTGGTGGTGGTGGTGGGGTGCTCTGTCTGTGCTCAGCCTCAGGGCTGGATCTGAGCATGGAGGGGGCCAGCCCCGCAAGTTCGAGAGGAGAGGAGGGCAGCAGGGGAGCCGTGCGTGTGAGGCTGGGGTGCTCGCCCTCAGGGGTCCTGCAGGCCTCTCGGTCGCCCCAGATTCTCCATCTGCATGAGGACCGAGAGCCCAATGCAAAGCCTAGAAAGACCGGTTTTGGATCTGCTCCCTCTCCTGGTTGGATCGATGCTCAAACACAGGCTGGCCAAGTTTTCAGTGAAGGGATTTTCCTAGTAACTTAACGATTTTCTGCTGATGTATATTTATATAGATTTTGATATATTTAACAGTATCTTTTAAGCTGGGAAAGTGGGTTTTAAAGGCAGGGACATGACTGGTTCAGGCAAAATCCTATGGCATAAAAGCGAGTTATGTTTGTATTACAAGGTCAGAAGGGGTGGTGGGAAGTGGCCTGAGCTGAAAAGGGCGCACTCCCCGCAGTGAGCAGGTATGGAGTGCCCGTCCCAGGCCTCCAGCCACGGCCATGCTGGGGAAATGCAGCCAGCTGGCCTTGAGGAAGTCACTTCAGAAGTGGCTTTGTATCAAGTGGTCTTGATAGGAAGGGGCAGTTACCTGTTCGGTATCGTCCCTGGTATGTCAGTCAGCTGTCCCTGCACCAGCTTCATGTAGTGGTTCATTGAGAACTGGGGCCCCACCAAGAAGGCCCCATAGAAGTAGGAGAAACCAGCAACTTCCAGCAGGGAAGGGACACCCCGTATGGCATATTTCTGTTGCTCAGAGGACAAGGAGTTCTATGCCAAGAAAAGAACGAATGGTTCAGGATAGCCTTGAATCTCCCCGCAACAGCCAATCTGGGGGTTCCCCACCCTTGTGCCCCAGTGAACTGGGTTCTTCAGCTAGAACCTCCTTCGGTGGGTGGGTGGGGACTACAGAGAAGAGGAGGTGCCTCGTGAGCAAGAGGGTGCTGCTGCTGCTCTGCGAAACACCAAGCTGGCAGCGATCTCTGGACTTGGAGCAAAAGTCGGGCCCGGCTGAGGAGACTGGTTGGTCCTTGCTCAGGAGATCGCTCAGCCGTGCACAAGGGCGGAAGGGGCCGGCCCTGCCCTTGGTAACAACAGCCTTTCTCCTTCCCTCTGCAGAGGGAGGGCGGCTTACCTGATCTTTCCCTCCGTCAAAGTAGTCCATGGCCAGACCTGAGCAGAGAGAGAAGGGGTGGGTGGAGTGGGGGGTGGGGGCACGGGATGTGGCCTGTGGACTGAGCGTGGCCGGGAGCGCATGGGGCAGAGCCCAGAGGGAGCCTCAGCTGCGGGGAGGAGCCTGGGTGTCAAAGGGGAGGGTGGTGACCCACCACTCACCTATCAGCTTCAGGGTCAGGACACAATGTGGCATTGTCCACTTGATATCGTAGTTGCCAGTGGCTGTGTAATAATATCCGGCAAGAAGGTAGGCCTAGGAGAGGGGCAAGTATGTATTCTACCAATACTATGATTTCTGTATTTTTCTCCCTGCTCTGAAATCCACTGTATTCTTTCACTTTCCATTTCTCCTGGTCTAGAAACTGAGCCTATAAAGGGGAAGAGACTTGCTCAAGGTTTCTCAGCAAAATGAGGGCTAAGCTGAAAATTTAGATGCTTATATACTGTAGCTCATTTGAAGTAGATTTTCTTTTTATTTATTTATTATTATTTTTTCATTTTAGGGCCACATCTGTGGCATATGCAAGTTCCCAGGCTAGGTGTCAAATTGGAGCTTCAACACTGGCCTACGCCACAGCCATAGCAACTCGGACCCAAGCCAAGTCTACGACCTGCACCACAGCTCATGGCAATGCTGGATCCTTAACCCACTGAGTGAGGCCAGGAAAGGAACCTGGATCCTCACGGATACTGGTCAGGTTCTTAACCCGCTGAGCCACAATGGGAATTCCTAAAGTGAATTTCCTGCCTTGCCTTTAAGCGACTCCCCTCACGGAGGGCTGGGCTAATCTGACTGGACTCAAAGAACCTTGCTGGCACAGTCCATGCAAAGGACTGGCCGGCACCCCTTCCCTGAGGAGGGTGAAGTAACATCACTGCGGTCTGTAGATGACACCGCTGGGCCTGTGGGGAGTGGCCCACTCAAAGCCATACAGAGTGCCGCTGGGAGAAAGGATCAGAAATTGGGTCTCCCAGTGCACCGCATCTTCTCCACCACAGCCCCCGACTCCCCCGTCCTCCGCTGCCGTCATCTGTGCCCTGGGCTGCCCGGGGGAAGGCGCTACCATCTGGAAGCAAAAGGTGGTGAGGACGGCGGTGACGGTGCGGCCCATCAGCCGGAGGATGAGAAACTGAAGCACGACACATAGCACGGAGTGGTAGAGCTGGGTCCCTAGATGCACAGAAGAGAGCAAATTTTAGCCTGTTTTTCCTGCATTCCCACTCTGAGTCTTCTAAATGCAAAGAGAATATGTAATGAAAAAACTGTGGTATTAGGATTTTTTTTTTTTCCCAAAATAGCTTCATGTTTGGGGGGAAGGGAAGGAAATTAACTGCTTAAAGAGAAGGGACTGTCAGGGAGTTCCTGTATTTCTCGGTGTTGGAGTTAAGGGGTGCTCCCGAGGGGGCTGCCTGGGCCTGGCGGCCAGTTCCGGCCACAGGAGAGAAAAAGGAATGGGTGCTGCTCTGCGGATGGGGTCAGATACGGATAACCGTTCTCAAGACGTTTCGGTCTGGGAGGGGAATGCCCCTGAAAGGGGAGGTTAGCTGGGTTGTGTTCCTGCCCCTACACACCCTGTATACAAGCGAGCATCACAACGGCCTCTCCACCTAATTCTCTCCTGGAAGTTTTGTTCAGCTCTGTCCCCCGTCCCGTAATCGCAGTACGCTGCTAACTCGGTTCACTCACCAAAGTTATAATAAGCAATTGAGAGGCCTGCAAAGGTGTGGAAGAGGTGGATGAGGTAGCTGTCCTTGTAGAAAAGGTAACGCCGATAAAACAAAGCCAAGGGGTAACCTGGGGAAGAAAGATGAGAAGAGCGTTACTTGTGCCTGGGGTGCTCTGCGGCTTGCGGAAGTCCATCTGGCATGAAACTCAACGTCAGAGGAGGTGGCATGTAATGGTTTATTTTCGAGCTGAGATGAAGAGATACTGGACTGCTGGCCAAAGAGAGGGAGGCGGCTGTGACCCTTTCAGAGCCAGGTGGATGACTAAAGAAACAAGACTAAAGAAACCAGCAGAAATTCGGCAGGCACGCAACACCGGGTTATAGCTGCAAGTATTGAGAAGACCAGAGTCAGCTGCTAGAAAGTATAAAGATTAACATCCAAAGATCGTAAATATCTTGCCTTTTATTTTTAATGTTTTAGGAACAGGGGTATAAGCGAACAGAATACGGTAGATCGTAATTACCTAGAGAACTCAAACGTTTTGCATAGCTAAGAGTTTACACCTCTTAAAGCACTTAAAGGGTCACAAACCTTTAGCCAATTGGAATCACTAAAACTCTTAATCATCTGGGATGTCTGAAATTAAAAAACACAACACACATTACTCTGCCTCCTTAAACTGAATGTAACTGAACATTTTCCTGGTGATCTGGGTCATAGCTAGTCTAAAGTCACAATGGCTTTGTGACCTACTGGGGTGGGTAGAACCCTAACAGGGCCCACTCTGTCCTGCGTTCTGAGTTCTTACATCCATTTTTTATATTTTTCTGCCCCTTTCCTTGCTCTTCAGGGATCTATAGTCACTTCTTTTTTTTGTGTGTGGCTGCACCTGTGGCATGTGAATGTTCCCACACCAGGGACTGAACCTGAGCTGCAGTTGCAACCTAGGCCACAGCTGCGGCAACACCGGATCCTTAACCTGCTGTGCCACAAGGGAACTCCCCTATAGTCAATTGTTGAGATTTCAGTATGCCTGCCCAGAATAGTCTGCATCCTTACTTCTATTTTTTTCTTCATTTTCCCGTTTGCCCCTACTTCTAATTTACTGCAGGGCTTAGAAACCATCACTTTGTTTTAAAGGTGTTAAAAAGAAAAAGATGTATACAAGAGCAAGTGTCTCGTTTTCTTTCTTACAGACTTAGTGTCCAGGCCTGGTAACTGCTGTTTTGGCCACCTAAGGACTTCTTTGCGATCTCCTGTTTTCAGGTGTATTTTGGGGGAGTGGAGGTGGGTGAGTTCTATGCAGGTGAAGTGTAATTGCACAAAGGAATGGCACGATAAGGAGATGGAGCAGAAAAAGAAAAAGAATGCAGCTGGCCAGGTTACCGAGAACATTACAAGCATAAGAGAGAACATTAAGAGCATAACAGAGAACAGCAAAACCTGGAATGAAGCCTTGAAGGGGAAGCAGGAGCTGTGCTGGGAGAGTTGCTGTGACAACCCAGAGCTGGTTTTGCGTGTAAACACCAAACCTTGCTCCAGGCTGCTGCTCGGCAGCGCGGAGGAGGCTTCAGAGCCTGGCTGCCCAGTCGCCCCTTCAGGGATGTGCTCTGAGGAGGGGGTCGTCCACAAGCTATGTCTGAGTCTTAGTGCTTCTTTGAGGAGCAAATGCTTAATATGGAGGCTGAAGAATCTCTAAAAAAAAACAAAAGCGGCTCCTTGCCCGTCCCCCCACCCACCTGTCAGAGCCTGATCCAGAGGGTCTGAGCGATTCTGGTTTGCAGCCGGGGCTAAGAGTTACTGCCTCGTAAACCCCAGTGCAGGGCGGCAGTGCTTACTAGTCCTGAGGATAAAATTCTGAGTGTGATGACTCGGGGTTGCTGTTTTTTCCTTTAATGGCATCAAACAGGAAGATCTGTTTTATAAAACGGGACTGAAAGTTTTTTGTTTTTTGCTTTTTAGGGCTACACTGAGGCATATAGAAGGTCCCAGGCTAAGGGTCAAATCAGAGCTGCAGCTGCCAGCCTATACCACAGCTATAGCAACACCAGATCTGAGCTGTGTCTTCAACCTACACCACAGTTCATGTCAACGTCGGATCCTTAACCTACTGAGTGGGGCCATGGATCGAACCCGAATCCTCATGGATATCATGAGGTCAGATTCGTAACTTGCTAAGCCACAACAGGAACTCCTGTACTGAAATTTTTTTTTTTTTTTGGTCTTTTGTCTTTTTAGGGCTGCACCCGTGGCATATGGAGCTTCCCAGGCTAGGAGGTCGAATAGGAGCTGTAGCTGCCGGCCTACACCATAGCCACAGCAACGAGGGATCAGAGCCGCATCTGCGACCTACACCACAGCTCACGGCAACGCCAGATCCTTAACCCGTGAGCCAGGCCAGGGATAGAGCCCGCAACCTCATGGTTCCTAGTCAGATTCATTAACCGCTGAGCCATGACAGGAACTCCCAGGACTGAAGGTTTTTAGAACTTGTTTGGCCACCATACTGTAACTGTTTCTTCTTTTTGATTGTTTAAAGGAGGGCCCTTCAGAAACTTATTAGCAGATGAAGAGTGATGCTATAACCTGCCCCCTAAGCCCAGGGATCCCCGACTGGAATGGGAACATTCCAAGAGCAGAAATGAGGGCATTCACAATGCTGTGACCCTAAAGCAGACTGTGGGGATGCACAGAGCCCAGTCCCTGCAGGG
Organism: Catagonus wagneri; assembly: GCA_004024745.2. NCBI lineage: Eukaryota > Metazoa > Chordata > Mammalia > Artiodactyla > Tayassuidae > Catagonus > Catagonus wagneri. The sequence continues at coordinate 3,243,224 of PVHT021183648.1, forward strand.
GCTCAGGTGGACTGGAGTGTATCCAGCCCACCTCCCATCTGTCACTGGATGTGTACTCAGATCAAGTGCCATCTGAGTCAGAAACTCAGATCTGTCAACCTGGATTGCTAGTGGAACTCCTCTTTCTCTGTACTGTAATAGACACTGCTCATTAATCTTAAAGGTTCAGAAGCATCATCTGAAAATGAGCCATTTTCATTAGAGTCTGAGAATTTCTTTGCCTCTTATCCCCTGTCTCTATTTCTGGGCTCTGTGGGAACATGACACGACCCCATTTGATCAAGCAGTGGTTCACAGGACCCTGATGAAAAGAAAATAGAGCAGTTTTGGCAGGTGTAAGCGAGAAGATGAGAACTGCTATGAGTTGGCTTAGCCAGGTAATGACACCAGTTTTACCAAAGGGAGAAAACCACCTCCAGCCACACCAAGCGCTGGCAGAACATCCTTAGCATACAGTAGCGGCTGTCAAACATTTTGGTCTCAGCTCCACTTTACACTCTTAAAAATTATTGAGGACCTCAGACAATTTTTGTTAGTGTGGATACTATCTATCAATATCTTACTCTGTTGAGCAACAACAGGAACTGCTCACCACTGATTTTCAGCAGAGACGTCTTTCTATATTGGGAAGATGTCAAGGTCATGGTAGTGGACACAGGTTTTCCACAATTTTAATTTTCATTTGAAAGCTGGAAATTTATCACTGACTACAAAAACTGTCAGCTGCTTTCCTTTAAATGACAGGTTCACTTTGTACATTTTCAAGAAATTATCTGCCAAGGTGTTTCCTTCGTGGCTCAGTGGTTAATGAATCTGACTAAGAATCATGAGGTTGCAGGTTCGATCCCTGGCCTTGCTCAGTGGGTTAAGGATCCGGCGTTGCCGTGAGCTGTGGTGTAGGTTGCAGACGCGGCTCGGATCCAGCGTTGCTGTGGCTGTGGCGAAGGCCGGCGGCTACAGCTCCTGTTAGACCCCTAGCCTGGGAACCTCCATATGCCACGGGTGCGGCCCTAAAAAGACAAAAGACAAAGACAAAAAAAAAAAAAATCACTGATTTTTGTGTTTTGTTTTTTAGGGGTCATACCCTTCAGCATATGGAGGTTCCCAGGCTAGGGGTCTAATCGGAGCTGTAGCCGCCAGTTTATGCCAGAGCCACAGCAATGCCAGATCCGAGCCGCCTCTGTGACCTACACCACAGCTCATGGCAACGCCGGATTGTTAACCCACTGAGCAAGGCCAGGGATCGAACCAGCAACCTCATGGTTACTAGTCAGGTTCGTTAACCACTGAGCCACGACGGGAACTCCTAAAATCACTGATATTTATGCTTTATCCAGGACATTCCTTTTTTCTTTTTTGCTGTTTAGGGCCACAGCTGTGGCATAAGGAAGTTCCCAGGCTAGGGGTTGAATTGGAATTGCAGCCGCTGCCCTACACCACATCTCATGGTAACGCCAGATCCTTAACCCACTGAGTGAGGCCAGGAATTGAACCCACATCCTCATGGATACTGGATACCAGTTGGGTTTGTTACCGCTGAGCCACAACAGGAACTCCAGATCTAGGACATTCTTAAGCGGATCTGCCCTTGCTTGACTGGGGTGTGCGCGGTGGTGAAGAATACAAGGAGTGGTGGTTCAGTTTGGTGCCTGCGCCTTCACTGGTGCACCCATCAGTGCAACTGTCAACACAGTGACAAATGCAAATCTTAGTTCTATTCTGAAAATAACTTTAAGGTTCTCAGACACCCTTAGGATTTCATGGACTACACCTTGAGAACTGGTGACATGGAATGATGTTTTGGCTTAATCTTCCTGGTTAAAATGTCCCAGTCCAACAGCCTTTTCTTCCTCCCAACTTTGATTTTTTTTTTTTTTTTTTGCTTTTTTTGGGCCGCACCTGAGGCATATGGAGGTTTCCAGGCTAGGGGTCTAATTGGAACTGGAGCTGCAGCTGCCAGCCTACGCCACAGCCACAGCCACGTCATATCCAAGCCACATCTGCGACCTACACCACAGCTCATGCAACGCCAGATCCTGAACCCACTGAGCAAGGCCAGGGATCGAACCCATGTCCTCATGAATACTAGTTGGGTTTGTTACCCCTGAGCCATGATAGGAACTCCAGTCCAGTCCAGTCCATTATTCTTTATGGCTGAATAATATTCCTTTGTACAGATCATACTTTGTTTTTATCTAGTCATCAGCTGATGGACATTGGGGTTGTTTCCACTTTTTGGGTATTGAGAATAAGGCTGCTACGAACATTTCTGTACAACTTCTTATGTGGCATATGTTTTTAGTTCTCTTGGGTATATATATACCCAGGAGTGGATCTCTTGGCTCTTTTATCCTCTGACCAGCACTTCTCAGTCAGTGGTATAGATCAGTTTTTAAAATTTCCCATCTGGTTGTGGACCAATACTTTTGTAAATGCAAAGTCATGGGCTTGGGTGATGTGGCACTATCAAACGGCTATGAAAGTTCCTGAATGTTTACTTTCACTCTCGGTGCTTGGTTTGAGCTTTGACTTGACAAACGGTGGCGACAATTCAAATAGATCACATTAACCTCTCTTTTGTTACCTGACTCACTGATGGCTTTTTTCTGGCTCCTAAATACGGCTGAGCCCAGGCGTCGGGCCTGGTCCCCGGCTGTTACCGCTATGCTATCTCTTTGGAAATTTCATCTACTCTCATAACTTAGCACGATCTTTATGCTGAAGAGAAATCCACATCCCTAATCCTGACTCTCAAGTTTCAATTCCACGTTTCCTATTTCCTGGCTGGGCAGCTATAGTTTGATATCTTATACCAAGTCTCAAACTCTGTGTAACTAAAACATGAACTTTCCCCCTGAATCAGCCCTCCCTCGACTTCTTTAGTTTATTAATGGTGTTACGGTTCTCCAGGTCACACAACTACACTCAGAGGTGTGAAGGTGTCTTCGCCCCTTCTCTTTCCTTGGTTCCCTGTATCAGTCACCAGATCCTGTTCATTCCTCCCTTCCAGTGTCTCGCCACCGTCTCAATCCCGTTTTTCCGTGCTACATTGGCAGTTAAGGTCCTCAAGCACTCAACCTTGGACTCTTGCCATGACCTCCTAACTCATCTCTGCCTGAAGCCTCCCACTCCTACAATCCTCCACCAGCGTGCGCTTCCTTCCACTCCTGCTCAGAAGCCATCAATGACTCCAACCGACTACTCAACAGAGTGCCAGTTCCCGAGCCCTGGATTCAAGGGCTATGTTCTAAATTACCTGTCCAGTCAAAGCTTCCATCTCCCCGCTCCAGATAACAATGTGCTAGTTTTTGCTCAAACGTGTCCTGTGTCTTTCGCTAGACCTTAGCCTGTGCCAATTCCTTTGTGTGGATCCCTTCTCTAACCAACCCTCTGCCAGGTGAACTCCTATGTACTCTCAAAAACCCAGTTCTAGTGTCTCTTAAAGGCTACTGCAGGCCACAGAGAATTCATGGCCCTGTGTGTTAGGGCCTCACGCCTTAAATGCAAGGCCCTTAGGACAAAGACTCTGACTTGGTAAACCATTACAAACTGCTACAAACTGCTTTACATTCTGCAAACTGCTTTACATTCTTGTTTTGGATTAAAATTGTCACATGTTCACAATCTCTTTTCCTAGTAAGCCTCCTTTATCTTTGGATCTCCCATAGCGTACCAACCTGTGTAGTTCATTTTCTGACTGACCAACAGTAACTGACACTTAATAGCTGTTGGATCTTGAGTGTGTTTCCTCATCTGTAAAATGGGAATAGTACCTGCCTCAGCGACTTGTTATAAGGACCAAAGGGGATAATGCATATAAAGTAGTTGGCACAGCCTAAAATACTCTAAGTGGTCACAAAATTATACACACGCACACATTCACATAAAGTTAGAGGGGGTTTGTAAAGCAGACCTTATATGAGAAATTCTGGTGAAAGCAGGTATCAGGGCTTCTGAATCTAATCTTTATTGTACATGACAATCAAATGACTAAGACATTTCCTTCCCATCATCATTTCAAAAGAAGAGTTACAGCATATTTATTTCATAAGGATCCTGATTATGGCTTGCCAAGAGCACTTTTTCTAAAATGCATGTACTATTAAATTAGGGCACTGGATAGTTAGAACACAGGCCCTGGAGTTAAGACAGATCTCAGTCTGAATCCCAGTTCTAGCTGTCACCTCAGGCTGCTTCATGAGTTAACTTTTTTGGTCCTCAGTTTCATCAGCTGAGATGAACATCTGGGTTAGGCTTTATATATTAAGCCTGGTACGTACCAGATGCTCAATAAATGTGAGATTGCGTCAACCTCTGCTTTAACAGAGCAGTGCGCAGCCATCTCAGCCAGTCATGTGGCTTTAAACGCCATCTGTCTGTTGATGTCTCCAAACTTTCTGTGCCTTGCCTAGGACTCTCCTTGGGACTTGACGGCTGTGTAGATGTGGCCTGGGTGCATGCCTAAGGGGTATCTCAAATTTAACAGGTTCCAAACAGAATTGGTGACACGCCTCCCTCACTAAGCCTGCCACTCCCCCAGCAACCCCATTTCAGCAGAACGGCAGCTCACAGCTGAAGCCCTAGAACCTTCCCCTCCTTTTCGACACCTCCCCCCCCCCCACTGCCCCTGCAACCCAATCACTCGGCAAACCCTGTCTGTTCTACCTTCAAAGTGAACCCAGAATCTGACCACTTCTTCCCCTGGTCCAAGTCAACGCCACCACTGGCCTGTATTAATCTGCCCCAGGGCCGTCAATCAGCAAAAACCAAAGTCCAACATTCAGAACCTACTAGAACCTACCGGTTTACCCCTCCCCCTCCCTCCCCTGACTCATCTGCTCTGGCCTCCCTTCCTGGAATGTCAGGCAGCTGCAACCTTAGAGCCTTCACATTAATGGGTTCTTTGCCTGGAATGCTCTTTCACAGATAAACTCAAAGCCCCCCAGCACTTCAGGTTTTTACTAAAATGTCACCTTATCTACTGGTGAGGCCCACCCCCTCATCATATCTAAAACTGCACGCTCACCCCGCCTGACCTGCTACCGACATGCACTTCCTGTTCTTTCCTACTTCATTCTTCTATTTTCCCCTTAGCACTTCATACTCTCTCACATACTATATATTCTACTAATTTATCAGTTTTCGAAGGTAAGGATTTTTGTCTATATTTTCCCTTGCTGTACCCCAGGGCCTTGTACAGGTCCTGATACAAAAAATGTCTCAAAAAATTTTGTTGAATGGATCAAAGAATAAAAGGATGAATGAACAAATACCCCGTATTCAAGGCAGTCAATAAAATATTTATCGAGCATCCATTATGTGGTCAGCAATGCATTAGGCAAAAGGAGAATATGGCAGAGTCGTGTCAGATGCTTTTAAACTCTTAAGGAGCTTTTTGGAGAGAAAAGAATAAGTTCTATAAATGCTAACTGTATGGAAGAACCAATACTGCAGAGGTTAGAGAAGAGAGAGATCACTGATGAACAAAGCTATCAGGATGAGGAGAGAAGGAATAAGCAAAGGGCATTCCAAGGAGGAAATCATATACCAAAGCACAGAGGCAGGAAAAAACATGTCTGAGACCTGGCTAACTACAGGAGGGGAAAACAGCATAACAAAAGGGACAGGGAAGGTTTGGAAAACCAGGCAGAGTCTGAAATGGATACAGTAGGGGAAAAAAAATCAATAGGATTAAGTGGAAACTGGGGGTGGGGGGGATGATAGACAAGGACAAATTAAAGATGGTTAAGCCCTTGGAGTTCCCAATGTGGCGAAGTGGGTTAAAAATCTGACTGCACTGGCTCAGGCGGATGTGGAGGCTCGGGTTCCATCTCTGGCCTGGTGCAGTGGGTTAAAGAACCTGGTGTTGCTGCAGCTGTGGTGTAGGTCGCAGCTGTGGCTCTGATTCAGTTCCTGGCCTGGGAGCTTCCATATGCCTCTGGTGTGGCCATTAAAAAAAAACAAAAACGGAAAGATAGTTAAGACCCTACAATGGTTTTTAAGCTTTATTTTGATGGAACAGGCCCCTGAAAGAATTCTGAAAAACCATGTATTCCTTCTTACATTTTATAAATTAGCACCTAATGTTTTTAAGTTTAATAGCAAACAATGTATTTTTTAAAATGCACACTGAAGATGTGCTTTAAGTACATATGGAAAATGTCTGCCATGTAATCTAAATGGCAAATGACCTATCAGCTTTATCACTTACTTTCTGTCAAAAGATGTCTAACCTCACTCTTTATCTTTTTATCTTTTTTTTAAGGGCCGCACCCATGGCCTAGGGGTCCTATCAGAGCTCTAGCTGCCAGCTTATGCCACAGCCACGGGAACTCGGGATCCGAGTCATGTCTGTGACCTACACCACAACTCACGGCAACGCTGGATCCTTAACCCACTGAGTGAGGCCAGGGATCGAACCCTCATCCTCATGGATACTAGCTGGGTTCTTAACCTCCTGAGTCACAAGGAGAACTCCTAACCTCATTTTTAAATTCAAATAAACAAGTTAATACTTCCCCCTCATGACAACCATCTCGTTTCTCAATATTACTTCTAAGATGGGTCGGTAAGACAGAGGGTTGCCGCCAGTTTGTCACCTGGGTAAAGTGAAGGGCTGCTCCTCTTTGCTTTACTTTTGGCTCCTGTGAAATGTTTATCCTGGGGCAACCCACCAGGCCTTTCTCCTTTTTTAAGGCTGGTGCTGAGCGACCTTAACAGAACCTTCAGAGCAAACAGTCTTAAGCACAGTTTTAGAAAAGAATACATGTGGAAGCTGAAAATCTGGAAATGGACTCCCTCATCCGTGCCCACGTACCCCCTGGAAGTCTCTGTGTACCGTCCCAATGGGAAGGCCACTGGCCTCAAGGCGCCATGTGGGCAGGTGGGGCCACTGACCGACTCCCAGATCAGAGGAGAGAGCCAGCTCTGCTGGCAACCCCTGAAGCCAGGAAAAAAGATAAGCTCTCTCAAGGAGAGACCATAAAGGAAGGGCAGGCCAAGGGCTGGGCCCTGGAAAACGCCCGTATTTAAGGGAGTGTGAGCAGAAGCAACTGAGATTACAAGGAGGTAAATGAGGATCGCACCCTTGCGAGAAAGGAGGAAGGAAGTTCAATAACACTGAATGTTATGGAACCTAACGAGGGTGAGGACAGTCACAGTGAGGCCGTCAGTCGCCCTGAAATAGTGCAGCACGAGTGACGTGGAGGCCAGGACACGGGAGCCAGCTAAGCAGGGGGGCGGGCGAAGAGGAAAGGCAGGCTGCACGTGGAGGCCAGGCGTTCAAGAAGTCTGGCAGTAAGAGACCTCGGCCACCGAGTGAAGGGGGACACTTCTAGGATGGACGAGCTCTATCCATTTGTGTTCCGCGGAAGAAGAAAAGCAGTGTATCTGAAAAGGACAGTATCTGTGCCAGGGGAAGAAGGGTTTACCTTAGAAGCAGGGAAAAGGCTCTGGCTCTTCCCGAGACTGGACAGAGGAGCGAGGAGGCTGACAGAGCAACCTGGACGGCAGGTGAGCCCCTTCAGGAACAGACCCTTCCTCTCCTCAGTCAAGCGGGTGATGCGGCCACGTTCAAGGAGCAGAATGAGGCCTGGGGCTGGAGGGACCACAGCCCATCCCCAGGGAACCAGTCAACGGGAGATGAGTCACTTTTTGGAAAGGTTACTGAAAACAGGAGCAGGCAAATTCCTCAGCTATGGAACCTGCTTCTTTCTTTAGAAGCTGGGGTTATTCAGAGCAAGGCAGAGTGCTCTGAGTTCCAATTGAATACATTGCTGCCAATTTTAGTGTCTCGTTGTCTAAATGTGAGCAACTGGTGGGAGCTGGGAGGCAAGTGTGGCACACCCACTTTACTAGAAGTTCTGCAGGAAGAATTTTCAAGTAATTTAACTAGATTGAATTAAAACAAATAAACTATACAAAAATGGAATGCCGAGTTGCTTTGTATTTTAGATATAATACCAGCCTTCAGTGACATCTGTTTTGTTTTTGGCTGCACCCACGGCATGTGGAAGTTCCTGGGGCCAGGAATTGAACCAGAGCAGCGACCTGACCCACTGCAGTAACAAACAATGCTGGAACCTTAACCCCCTGCAACACACAGGAATTTCAACATTGTCCTTTTTTTTTTTTAAGGCCGCACCTGTGGCATTTAGAGGTTCCCAGGATAGGGGTCCAATTGGAGCTACAGCTGCCGGTCTACACCACAGCCACAGCAACGCGGGATCCAAGCCGTGTCTGCGACTTACACCACAGCTCATGACAATGCCGGATCCTTAACCCACTGAGTGAGACCAGGGATCGAACCCGAATCCTCAAAGATACTAGTTGGATTCACTAGCGCTGAGCCACAACGGTTACTCCCATTTCCATTTTATGAATACAATTATATCAAACGAATCAAAACAGTTACCTAACCTGTACTGACCGGCAGTAACTGCTGAAGCTGGATCCAAGCATGAATCGGCCACTCAGTGCATTGCCCCCTCACCCCTCCTACTGCACAGCTCTCAGACCCAGCCCTCCAGTCCTCGCTCTATCCCTGTGCTGCTGCTTCTAGCTATTCCTCTTTTGCAGTCAACCTCCTAAAATCGTGCTCTAAATATTTACGACAAGTGCTGGAATTTTTAATTTTCCTCTTAAGACTAAGAAACTAAAGGTCCTGATTAGCTCCAGCGGATCACAGCCTGCCCCCCACCCAATCTCTTGCCCGTGGCTGATTAGTGGACAAGCATATGATCCCGTTCTAGCCAGAGGAAGGCAAGTCCCAGGTGTTAATGGAAATGGTGTCTTGCTCTTAGAAAGGAACGTGAAAAGGATTAGGACGAAGTAATGATACAGCATTCGCATTAATGATTAGCTCTCTGGAGAGAGTGGGAAGGGAGAGAAATGTGATTGAAGATGGAACAGAATGATATAATAGTTTAAGTCCTGTTTTCTTACAATGATTAGTAAATTATATGAACATGATTAATTTTGCTATTATCTGAACCTAATATATACATTACATATAAATTCTATACAGTAAAATAAAATCATTTTTAAAAAAAGGAATTGTGGGGAGTTCCTGTTGTGGCACAGCAGAAACGGATCTGACTAGGAACCATGCAGTTGCAGGTTTGATCCCTGGCCTCGCTCAGTCGTTTAAGGATCTGATGTTGCCGTGAGCTGTGGTGTAGGTTGCAGATGTGGCTCGGATCCTGCATTGCTGTGGCTGTGGCGTAGGCCGGCAGCTGTTGCTCCGATTCAACTCCTAGCCTGAGAAACTCCATATGCCTCGGGTGCGACCCTATAAAAGAATCTTGGTCTAACTCATCACCTCTATTTCCTGTCTACCCATTTCTTCCTTGACCTTCAGCAACGTGGTAACATACCCACAGCCCAGGCCAACATACCCTCTCTTAGGGACTGTCTACTAATAAGACTGTGGTGACTCTGGAATTTCTAGTTAAAAGAGACTCTGGATGTTGAAATTTTTCTAGACCTTGAAATCTTAACCAGGTAATAGGTATTTTGCTTTGAGCAACTGGAAGGCCACTTTCAGGAGCAAATTTCAGTTTAATTTCCCAAGAATCACAGACTAGAATATAAAACAGGACTGCCTTTGGGATCCCGTCATGGCTCAGCAGTAACAAACCCGACTAGTATCCATGAAGCCAAGGATTAGATTCCTGGCCTTGCTCAGTGGGTTAGGGACCTGGCGTTGCCATGAGCTGTGGTGCAGGTCACAGACTCGGTTGGGATCCCGCGTTGTAGTGGCTGTGGGGTGGAGGCCAGCAGCTGCAGCTCCAATTCAACCTGTAGCCTGGGAACTTCTATATGCTGCAGGTGCAGCCCTAAAAAGACAAAAAAAAAAAAAAAGGGGGGGGACTGCCTTTGAACATGGCTTACTTGTAGTTTATCATTTTTGGGGGGGGCGTACCTGCGGCATATGGAAGGGGTCAAATTGAAGCTGCGGCTGCTGGCCTACACCACATCCGAGCAGCGTCTGCAACCTACATCACAACTCACGGCAATGCTGAATCCTTAACCCACTGAGCAAGGCCATGCGTTGAACCCAGATTCTCATGGTTTGTTTCCGCTGAGCCACAATGGGAACTCCCTATCAAATATTTTCACTGGATAATTTTATCATTATTATTTCTACTGTGAAGATCTGCCACTCAAAAATTTTTTTTCTTTCCTTTCACCAAGTGGAGACTCCTCATGCTAGAGAACTAAACAGAGAAAAGGAAGATACACAGAAGGAGGAAGGAGAGTTAAGCCCTGTGTGACACTGTCTCTTTTCGGTGGTAGGTAACGATCAGGCGCGCGGCGCTGAGCACTGAGTACTGACTCACTCAGCACCCCGCCAGCTGCAAGAGCTCTTGGGGAGAGTGGACGCTGAGGTGTGCATGAAGCTCACCTTTGGAATTTGTTCACAACTGATTCTCTGCTTCTGTTAGCCAGATTAATCCTCGTTAATGGTAAGGGGTAAGGTGACAACACAACTTCCACTCCGACGATCTCCTGTGTCATGGGCTGAGTCACATGCTGAATAGTTACTCAGAGGAAACAAATTCTTTGAACCTGAGAAACCTTAGAAATTGTGGACTCCAAACCCTTCATTAGATAGATAAGACACTAAGGCCCAAAGGGAATAGCTGGCGTGCCTAAGGTTAGGAGAGCAGAGCTCAAATTAGAACCTACATCGCCTGATTTCCATGCTGATATTCTTGCCATATGCCTTGGCACCTGGTAATGACCTGTGAGTGAATCACTAATAACTAGCTGTGTGCTTCTAAAGCTATAGGTCTATAGTCTCCGATTTCTCAGTAACAGTCTATATTCAAGCACCTGTTCACGGACACGGGCACGCCCAGGTTTATGACTGCTTATCTTCCTATCTAAAAACATTTAAAAACTCTATTTTAATGCTAAATTTGGGTGCTCTCCCATGCTTTCCCTCAATCAATTCTTAGGGCCTCCCTGTCCCTACCCTCACGCTGTGCAGTAAGAATATAGCAGTTCATTTTTGAAAGTTGCCTCCAGCTGAGTAGCTCAAACATTTTGACAGCTGTGGTACAGAGTTCAGGGAAACTGGGACAAGTGAGAAAAATATCCTGGAAATAAGTGAAGAGAGGGGAAATTTTAAGGGTAAACTAGTAAACTGTTGTGATCTGTGCAAAAGAAAGTGTTGGTATGAAGGTTAAGGAATATTACTATTATTATTATTTCTCTGTCTTTTAGTGCCACACGTGAAGCATATGGAGGTTCCCAGGCTAGGGATCTGATCGGAACTACAGCGGCCTGCCTATACCACAGCCACAACAACACGGGATCCGATCTGTGTCTACGACCTACACCACAGCTCATGGCCAGATCCTTAACCCACTGAGCAAGGCCAGGGGTTGAACTCGTGTCCTCCCGGATGCTAGTTGGGTTAGTTAACTGCTGAGCCATGACGGGAACTCCAAGAAATATTAGTTTTTTTAGTCACTTAACCCAAGCAAACGACCTAAACCTGAACTGCCTCCAAATCCCGCCAAAAGCTTTAATTTCTCTACTTAAGTGCGCTTAGTAATTAACAAGCACGGCCTTAAGCTTAGTGCCAGTGTTGGAGTTCTCACTGTGGCACAGGAGGTCAAGGCTCCAGTGCTGTCTCTGCTGTGGCTTGGGTAGTTGTTGGGGCACGGGTCCGATCTCTGGCCTGGGGCAGTGGGTTAAAGGATCCGGTGTTGCTGCAGCTGTGGCTCAGACTTGATCCCTGATACAGGAACTTCCATATGCCATGGGTGCAGCCAAAAAAGGAAAAAGAAAAAAAAAGGTTGAGTGCTTGTGACACACGTCACATGCTGGCAGAATGGTGGAACAAAAGCTGAAAAGTTATAAGACAACAGACTGACCCTGAAGCCACCAATTCCCTGTGTCGCCCTATAGGAAAGAGACTCAGGGGCTCACTGGCTTCTGAGTCCAGGAAAAGTCAGTCACCCTCCAGTGGTTAGCCCTTGGGAGTATTTCAAGCCTGATCAGATGACAAAAGGGATGCTCAGAACACTGTCCTTATGTATGAACATCTGGATTACTGGATTTTCCTGTACTGCTACAGATTGCTCAAATGGTCGTAGCTATTTTGTTACTTTAGATAATTCTTTTCCTAAAAATTATACTGCAAAGCTTTAGACTGAGAGTATGTTAAGGCTAAAAGAGGCTGTTTTAGCATCTCTTCCTGTTAGGGGAACAGGGACAACAGACGTTAAGGAACTTCAAGACACTGAAATGCCTTTTCTAGCAAAGGTAGACAGCACCTCTGTTGCCTATATTCAGTGCATTTTATCACATTTTAATTCTTTGTAAGTTAGTAAACCACATGGTGGCAACTTCTAGCCAGATTATCTGATTCCAGCTAGAATATCCCTGAACTCAGGAATCAGGAGTAATCGAGTTCAGAAACTCAGCTCTGCCGCTCGAGCAAATTACCCAGATTCTTTGTACCTTAAATTCTTCATCTCTGAAACCGGGATGTAAAGAAAAGAATGCTGCCCAGTTCCACAAGGATCAAGTCATCAGTCGCTGCAGCCCCCCAGAGGGGAATGCGGGATGGAGAAAAAAATGGAAGGATTCTGTGTGTTGGATGTTGGTCTAAGATGGTTAAGATGTACATCTAAGGAACAGTTTCAATGAGCCCAGATTCTTGCATCTTTCCATACACAGAAAAGCACTGAAGTCATTAACTTTAAATGACTTTAAATGACTTTTAAAGAAGATGTCTTTAAAAGTTATCTTACAATGCTCGACTACAGGTTTTTTTTTCCCAGCAAAAAATTCACATACACCCTGGTTCCTCCCTTACCTCTTTGGAGCAGTTCCTCAGAGCTTTCAAGGGGCTGCCTCCTGGGCTAAGCCCTTGGGAAGGTCCCCGAATAAAATTTACCGTGCAACTTTTAGGATGAGATTTTAGGTTGTGTTTTTCTTTCAGTTGACAGGGAAAATACTAGCCATCTTGTGGGTTGTTGTGCAGATTAATAGGAAAACATCTGTAAAAGCATCATACATGTACTTCCTTGAGGCCACTAAAAATATTTACATATGGGTGAATATTTTATATATGCATATATATACCTAACTTTTTAAAATTTGAGTATTCTTTTAACCAACTTTAAAATACAAAAATCTCAGACTCAGGCCTCTAACCTAGGCGTAGGAAATTCTGGCCTTCGCCCATCTCCATCTGATTTAACTCAATTAAGCCTTTAGCAAGTTTCAGAAATAAATAAAGGTCTGAGTCGCACCCAGTGCTCCGGGAAGAGTTGGATTTACCGGAAGTTAATCAAGCTTCACTCTGAGGCCCTTCATCTGCACACGCGCCCTTAAGGCCTGGGGGGTAAGGGGTGGGGCGGAGGTGGAGCTAGCAACATTTCCACGTGGTCATACGTTTTTATAAAAATTCTAAGATAGTTTTGTATTCTTTTTCTTAAAGAAGATGACCGAGACTATAAAAGCTTCAGGTCCCACAAATTCTGGATTATTTATAACACAGTCAACCTCTACAACCAAGCTGGATATACACACCAGGAAGTCCCGCTACTCCCAGAATTCTGTGGGCACAGGGCTTCATCCAAGGTCTTCCGAATAACAGGCCTAGTCCCCAGAGAAGCTCTGGTGGGGGTCTGGGGTGGCGGGCATTTGGCAGCAGGGTTAGTGGCAGTAGGGTCCCCACTCCAGGGCTGCCTCAGGCCTGGGAGGGGCGAGGCTGAGAAGGTTTGGACAGGATTGTGGCTGGTCTACAGGGAGGGCCAGCTGGAGCCTGGGATGCCAGGGCTGGGAAGCACGTTTTGGTCTGGACTTTGGGCTACACTGTCACCCTTAGATCAGTGTGTGGAAGAAGGCTGCATTACATACCACAGAACCCTGCTTCCTTGTTCATTAGCATTTTAACATACAGTGGTGGAAAAAGGCAGGCTGGAATGCAGCCAGAACTTGGGCAGACGGGAAGGGAAGGGAGTGCCCCCCACCCCCCACCCCCTGGCGGTGGGAGGGGAGGTGAAGGATCCCTTATTTAGATGTGGAGGCCGAGCAGTCGAGACTGCAGGGGCACCTGTTTAAGTCCAGGAGCACAAGGACTGCAGAAGTCACCTAGCAGAGATGTTTGTCGTCCAGGAACAGGCTCTCTGGAGGTCCAGGGAGAGGAGCAGTGGGTGGGCCGGGCCTGCAGAGCCCCCAGCTCCATCTTCTCTGTTTTCTGAGCTGCCTGTTCCTTCTCTCACCTATCTTTCTTCGTGCCCTTTCTGTTAGTTTCCTCCTCTTCTTTCCCTTATAGACCTGTAGTGTTTTATCCCCCCATTTTTAATGCGCGTTTGGATTTTCCACTTTACGGTTCTCTCTTAAAAATTTCTAACCAGTGCGTGGTAACCCGGGGCGCCTCCTCCCACTGCTTTTTACTATGGCACCGGTTTTCAGTGAGAAATGGTTTCTCACTGCTGTTGTGACTGGATCTGGCCTAGGGTTGCCCTGCCACACTGCCAAGTAGCTCATTAGCTGCTCTTCCTCCAACCCTCCCAAAGACTTGTCAGGATAATTTCTCTCTCATGTCAGAGTTGCCAAATCTGGGCTTTGTAAATACAAACAGGGCAGGTGAGACTTTTCTCAGCAAGTATTCCAGCAAGTGAAACCTTAAACTCTTTAACCAGCTAAGATTCTAACAGGAAAAAAGATAACAGCTTCACACCCTGTAATTGTCCTTATGAATCTGAATGGGTTGTAATTATCTGCTGAGTTCTCTTTCTCTGACTTTGGGATCTACAGTCATTCTTCATTCCTTAAGTGTGCAAACACCCCCGCTACCCAAAGCCAGAATACTTTCATCACCCTAACAAGAAACCCCAAACCTCTCAGTTATGACCCCCAATTCAACTGTCCTCTCATCCCCAGCAACTGTCAATCTACTTTCTGTCTTTATGGATTTGCTTATTCTGGGCACTCGACATCAATGGAATCATACACTATGTGGCTATTTGTGTCTTCTTTCATTTAACACCATGTTTTTCAAAGTTCATCCGTGTTGTAGGAGGTATCAGTACTTTCTGCCTTTTTACGGCTGAATATTCCCTTGTATGAACAGAATATTTTGTTTATCCACTCATCAGTTGGGTAGTTTCCACTTTTTTTTTTTTTTTTTTGCCTTTTGTCATTTCAGGGCCGCACCCGCGGCATGTGGAGGTGCCCAGGCAGGCTAGGGGTCTAATCAGAGCTGTAGCCTCCGGCCTACGCCACAGCCACAGCAACGCGGGATCCGAGCCATGTCTGTGACCTACACCACAGCTCACGGCAACGCAGGATCCTTAACCCACTGAGCAAGGCCAGGGATCAAATCCACAACTTCATGGTTCCTAGCTGGATTTGTTAACTGCTGCGCCACAATGGGAATTCCATCCACTTTTTGGCTATTATAAAAACGGTATGAATATTGGTGTACAGCTATTGTGTGAACACAGGTTTTCAGTTCCTTTTCTTCTTTTTTCTTTTTTAGGGCCATACCTGAAACATACGTAAGTTCCCAGGCTAGGGGCTGAACTGGAGCTACAGCTGCCACCTACATCACAGAAACACCAGATCTGAGCTGCCTTACACTACAGCTCACAGCAATGCTAGATCCTTAATCCATTGAACGAAGCCAGGGATCAAACCCGTGTTCTCATGGATACTAGTCAGGTTTCATTACCACTGAGCTGCAATGGGAACTCCTATAGTATTTTTTTTTTGTCTTTTTGCCTTATCTAAGGCCGCACCCCCGGCATATGGAGGTTCCCAGGCTAGGGGTCTAACAGGAGCTGTAGCTGCCGGTCTACACCACAGCCACAGCAACGCGGGATCCGAGCCGCGTCTGTGACCTACACCACAGTTCACGGCAACGCCGGATCCTTAACCCACTGAGCAAGGCCAGGGATCGAACCCGCAACCTCATGGTTCTTAGTCGGATTCGTTAACCACTGAGCCACGAAGGGAACTCCTATAGTATCTTTTGATACATAAAAGTTTTTAATTTTGATGAAGCTC
Organism: Catagonus wagneri; assembly: GCA_004024745.2. Lineage (NCBI taxonomy): Eukaryota > Metazoa > Chordata > Mammalia > Artiodactyla > Tayassuidae > Catagonus > Catagonus wagneri. The sequence goes on from PVHT021183648.1 coordinate 3,259,259, forward strand.
ACTTTATCTCTGACCATCCATGCTGGAAATGATCTTCTATATAAGCATCTCAATATTACTTGAAGGTTTGGGAAGAATTCAAAACTATTAAAAAATTATGTTGTTTAGAATGTAATAGGAGTTCCCGTCGTGGCTCAGTGGAAATGAATCTGACTAGGAACCATGAGGTTGTGGGTTTGATCCCTGGCCTCACTCAGTGGGTCAAAGATCCGGTGTTGCCGTGAGCTGTGGTGTAGGTAGCAGATGCAGCTTGGATCTAGCATCACTGTGGCTGTGGTGTAGGCCGGCAGCTGTAGTTCCGATTAGACCCCTAGCCTGGGAACCTCTACATGCCACAGGTGCAGCCCTAAAACGACAAAAGACAAAAAAAAAGTAATAAAAATATACATACTTTAAAAAATATAAAACAAGAGGTTAAGATTTGAAGAAATTTGGAGCATCTGCTGAGATGACCCAGGTCCCCATAATTATGTTAGGCTCTTAGTATAAATAATACAGATGCATGCTATACAGGAGTTCCTATGTTTTGCTTTTGTTTCCTACTCTCAGAAGAACTAAAGAACAGTGGAGTCAAATTATCCTTTAGCTAAAGAATGAGGATTTCTAGCAGTCTTCATGGTTGCATATTTTCAGTCGGGGCCCTGTATATTTACTCCAACTGTAAGCAATCTTTCCCACTTCTGTCTGAGGTATATGCCATAGGGGCCTTAAAAGGCATTGTTCCAGTTGGCCTCTGCTTGCTGGCTTGCAAACAGAAGTTTTATATTTATGGACAGTAATCCAGAGTGGTGTCCAAGTCTATCTGAGTTTAGAATTGCTATCACAGCACAAACTGAAAACCTCAAGAGCTATAAGCCAGTTAGCACATCTACACAGATGTCACTTCTCATACAAATACATGGTAGTCAGAACTTAGCCTCCTGGGATCTCATATCCTCCTCAGGTTTGCATACAATATATGCACACCATGAATCCTCTAATTTTTTTTTTTTTTTTTACAGTGAATTCTTTTTTTTTTTCCTTTTTAGGGCCGAACTTGTGGCGCATGGAGTTCCCAGGATAGGGGTTAAATCAGAGCTGTAGCTAGCTACTAGTCTATGCCACAGCTAGAGCAATCCGGGATCCAAGCTGCATCTGCAACCCACACCACAGTTTACGGCAACACCAGATTCTCCACCCACTGAGCGAGGCCAGGGATTGAACCTGCATCTGCATGGACCTCAGTCGGGTTTGTTAACGACCGAGCCATTCATAATTCTATGTACCAGGTATGACTATGTATGCTTTTCTTATCAAAATGCCATAGCAACATGAATATTTGATACTAAAAAGCATTTTTTAATTCACGAAAGCTTTTTATTTTAAATTTAAACGTAGCCTGTGGTTAGCGTGGGGTACTTAAACTGTCTACTTGATTTCATGTGAGTCACGAGAAAAATCTGGGTCTGATCATTTCTGGCCTGACCTTCTACCCGATTTTGGACAAACTATCCCTACAATTTGAATGCAATGACATTTCTATCAGAAGCCTCTGTTACTAACAATAATACATTTATGGTTTGCAGACAGAATCCTTCATTCAAGGTGTCCAGAGTTTCATGACTCTCACCTATCTTTAAAGCCACTGCTCGAATAGGGAGGAACTTAGATTAAAAAAGCAATCCATTTTAAGCATTTTAAGCAAAAAAGGAAATCCTCATCCAGAAATTACTTACTCTTATTTTTAGTATCTTACTCACCCTCCCCTCCCATTTTTTAAAATAGGGAGAAATAAAGACACATACAACATCTTTTGGGCTACACAAATTACTGTTAGATAGGCTTTAAGGTGTCTGGGGAGCGCTTATTGCTTTACCAACAGAACTCCAAGTGGGCCCTAAATCTCCTGGCCTTTGACTTCGGCAACTGCTGAGAAAATGTCAACACACACACACCCTACCTTATAAACTCTGCTTGAGAAGAACAGCTTTCCCTGGCAGCTGCAACGAGGGCACCTAATTTTTGTTAGAGCTACAGGTCACAACAGATGGCGCAGGCAATGATGACAGTTATGATAATGAAGATGATTATGACACATCATTACTATAGTGACATTAATCATATGATTCAATAATAATATCTGAAGAATAAAAAGAGATGTTAGCAAATGGGGCAAACTAAGCCATACAGAATCTAAGAACATTTTGTTTATTCCAAAGGTCGCAGGATACAAGGACATTTCAAAAAGTTTAAGCAACTATTGGGACATCAAGTATTACAAAACAGAGACCTGGAGTTCCCGTCGTGGCTCAGTGGTTAACGAATCTGACTAGGAACCATGAGGTTGCGGGTTCGACCCCTGGCCTTGCTCAGTGGGTTAAGGATCCGGCGTTGCCGTGAGCTGTGGTGTAGGTTGCAGACGTGGCTCGGATCCTGCGTTGCTGTGGCTGTGGTGTAGGCCGGCAGCTACAGCTCCTGTTAGACCCCTAGCCTGGGAACCTCCATAAGCCGCGGGTGTGGCCTTAGATAAGGCAAAAAGACAAAAAAAAAAAAAGCAGAGACCTGAAGACTAAACCCATGATCCTCAAACACCAATTGGGATAACCTGGAGGGCTTGTTGAAACACAGATCACTGGGCCCCATCCTCAGTTTCTCATTCAGTCGGTCTGGGCTAGACCTGAGAATCTGCACGGTCCTGAGAATCTGTGTTTCTACCAGGTTCCAAGGAGATGCTGATGCTGCTGGTCCCAATACCACACTGGGAGTCTCCTCGGGAAGGAAGGGGATGAGCATCTACTGAGCGAAGGGAGAGAACAATTGTTTAAGGCCACCCTGGGTCACGCTTGGTCAAGTGTTCATACGGGTCATTTCTTTTAGTCCTCACGGCTTCCCAATGAGCCATGCTTCTCAGGCTTTTCCACAGCAGAATAACAGTGAACACATCTGCAAAAAGGGTCTGCCCAGGCAGTTCTCTAGAAATAAGATAGCTCTTTGATGACTATATATTACCTTAAAAAATTCAGGTAAATTTTGTGTTTTGTTTCAAAATATTGCTGCTTATAATGAATTAAATATAATGTTAAAAGTTATCAGATACACTGATTAACTCTTAACCTCAATTCTTCAGGCCTTCGGGAACATGAGGAAAAGGACGCCTGGAGTTTAGTAATCGGTCTATGGTCAAAGAGCTAGTACACATTCACTCCGAATTAATCTTAGAGACCTGTACCTAGGTCCGCAGCTCTCTGAAGACTGCACATCCTGTCAGCTTATTCTCCCTCCTACCCCCCACCCACCCGAAAGCTCTAGCAGGCTTTTCTCCGCTACTCCTTTATGGAGCCTGCATTGTTCTAGCCAAACTGGATTACTTGCTGTTCCTCAGATTTTTCCCACTTTTCCTGCTCTCCACAAATGTGCTCATTATTCTTTGCCACTGGAAAGCACCCCCTTTCATCTCCACTGGCCTAGAATCTTTCATAACCTTTGGGTCCAGATGAAATGCCATTTCCATTTTGAAGATCAAATCCCATCTTTAAAAATTAAAAAAATTTTTTTGGCCATGCCTGAAGAAGTTCCTGGGCCAGGGACTGAATCTGTTCCACAGCTGTGCCTTGAATCACAGCAGTGACAACACTGATCCTTAATCCGATGCGTTACCAGGGAACTCTCAAATCCCTTTTTTTTTTTTTTTTGGCCACACTCACAGCACATGGAAGTTACCAGGCACAGCGCTGAACTGGAGTTACAGCTGCTGGCCTATACCACAGCCACGGCAATACCAGATCCGAGTCTGTGACTTACACTGAGCAACGCCAGGGATCGAACTCAAGTCCTCAGGGATACTAGTTGGGTTTGTTACTGCTGAGCCACCAGGGAACTCCCTAAAAATCCCATTTTTAAAATACTGCTGGATGGAACTCCTCCAGTGAGTGCCTGTGGCTGCCCAGGCAGACTTAATGTCAGTGGGCATATGATTGCTTTTGTTAAATTAGCCTGTGAATATAATCTCATGGGCCCTGATTTACACATGCCTCTGAAAAGAAAAGGTTCTATTTGACATTAAAGTTATACTGCCATTCAAACATGAACTTCTGTGCAATATAAGATATTGGAGTATGGATAAGAAGTAGTTGGAAACATGCACTTAAAAGAAATCCCTAATAGGAAGCTTTTGGTTATGATGAAACGTGGCTACAAAGCAAAATAAGAGGTCTAAAATGTAGAATGTACCTAGGCTTTTAGGAACATAGAAGAGGCCTTGAAAGTCATTTAGGACAACCCCCCTTATAGAATTTTTGGACCCTGCTTTGTACAATGGTCAGAAGTTCCATTTGTTTAGTTAATGCTGTTCAGTTTCCATCTAGCTTAGCTTGGAAGTGTTACCTGAGGAAAGCTTTTTGCACTGAATAATGGATTTAGTTCTGAAGGGCCAGACCTTACTTTGGTCCAAAGGGAGAGAAAATGCAGGACCTCGTTTGATTTTAGAGGTTGCTAACCTCCGTGATGCTAATTCCGAACCTCTGAGGAATGAGTCCTTAGTCTCAGGTGCTATTCTGGATGAGTCTGACAGTCAAGCCGCAGTCGTGGCCAAGAGTGGAGGAGAAGGCTCCCACCAGGCAGGGTGGCCGTCTGCTCCATCTGGCCAGTGCCAGCTTTGGACGCCGTGAGGTAACTCACATGCTGATTGCATCTTGGTCTAATCATGGCCAAGGAAAAGAGCAAAGGAGACCAAGGGCATTTGTCCTTTCCACCCCCACGTGCTCTTCCCAGTCCCCAGGAGCGAAAGAGCAGGGACTCGAGAGAGGTCAGTAGAAACGGGTGTGACCACAGGCAAGTTACTCAGTCTTTGGTGGCCCCAGTTTCCTATCTGCATAAAGAGGACGGTAAGAGTACTGTGAACATCTTAGAGGTAACTGTCAGGCGTAGGGGTATTGCTGAGCACTTAATACATGTCAGCTACTGTCATCATCACCAAGGGGCAGAAATGTCAACATACTCAGGCAACACCAGATTCTCTTCTAAGCTTTTCCACAACATTTCATTCCCGCCCTGATCCAATTATGATGCCACTATTGACTCCTAAAACTGTATCTTCAGTCCAGCTTCTTTCCTTAGCTCAAGACTAGGCTCCTCAAGACACCTGGAGGTGCCCTTGGAACCTAGAGCAAGTCCAAAACTGGATCATTACTCTGTACCAAAAGATATCTGACCCTCCTCCTGACCTCTCTGCATTTGTTTTTTGTTGTTGTTGTTGTTTGCTTTTCCGTTTTTTTAGGGCTATACCCAAGGCATATAGAAGTTCCCAGGCAAGAGGTCAAATCGGAGCTCTAGCTGCTGGCCTACCCCATAGGTCACGGCAGTCCACAGCAGGATCTGAGCCCAGTCTGCGACCTACACCACAGCTCATGGCAACGCCGGATCCTTGACCCACTGAGTGAGGCCAGGGATCGAACCCTCAACCTCATGGACTCTAGTTGGATTCGTTTCCGCTACGCCACGAAGGGAACTCCCCCTCTAAGCATTTGTGAAAGATACTGCCATCTTTCCAGCTATCCTGGCAGAAGGATTGAGTTTGTTTTTTTTAAAAAACTATTTCTTTAGGAGTTCCTGTTGTGGCGCAGTGGAAATGAATCCAAATAGTAACCATGAGGGTTCGGGTTTGATTCCTGGCCTCACTCAGTGGGTTAAGGATCCAGCGTTGCCATGAGCTATGGTGCAGGCCGCAGCTGTAGCTTCAATTTGACCCCTAGCCTGGGAACTTCCACATGCCGCAAGTGCAGCCCTAAAAAGTGAAAGCAAAAACAAACAAACAAAAACCTACTTCTTTATCCTGAATATAATCAGGTGCTAAGTCATTCATTCATAATTCACTTATTCAACAAATATTTATTGGGCCTTTTTCATAAGCTAGGTACTGTATTAAACTCTGGGCACACTGTGACAAATACAACTTAACATGATTTCTGGAGTTTCTGTTGTGGCTCAGCAAACCCAGCTAGAATCCATGAGGACACGGGTTCAATCCCTGGCCTCACTCAGTGGGTTAAGGATCTGGCGTTGCCATGAGCTGTAGTATAGGTCGCAGACATGGCTTGGATCCTGAGTTGCTGTGGCTGTGGCACAGGCCGGCGGCTACAGCTCCGATTAGACCCCTAGCCTGGGAACCTCCATATGCCACGGATGTGGCCCTAAAATGATAAAAGGCAAAAAAAAGAGAAAAGGTTCTGTCAGGTGGGTAACAAGCGAAGAGCGTTCTCGGCAGTGCAATCAGCAGGTACAAAGGCTCAAGGTAGGAAAGGGCCTGATGCCTTTTCTGAGGCTCTGGGAGACAGCCATGTGGCTACAAGGCTGTGAACTTGCTCAAGACAAGGCTGGGGGAGCAGGCAGAGGCTTCCCAGCAGAGTAGAGAAGGTCCTGGAGAACAGACTGGGTATGTAGGAAGAAATTAGAGACCTGTTAAGGGACTGTTGGGTGTTTTTTTTTTCTTTTTAGGGCCACACCCATGGCATATGGAGGTTCACAGGCTAGGGGTTGAATCAGAGCTGTAGCTTCTGGCCTACACCACAGTCACAGTAACGCAGGATGTGAGCTGTGTCTGCAACCTACACCACAGCTCATGGCAACGCTGGATCCTTAACCCACTGAGCGAGGCCAGGGATCGAACCTGCGGCCTCATAGATGCTAGTCAGATTCATTAACTGCTGAGCCATGATGGGAACTCCTCCAACTGCTGGGTGGTTTTGATGACAGAAGGTCAGTGGCTGTGGTGATGGAGAAAAGTGATTACCTGAGGCACAATTTGGAGGTAGTATCGATAGGGCTTGGTGACTGGGGTGAGGGGACAGAGTCAAAGGGAGGTGACA
>PVHT021183648.1:3266200-3273700 GCA_004024745.2 Catagonus wagneri
CACCTGTGTCTACTTCTAACCACCCTACACTGCACTGTCTGCCAGGACAGCACCAGTGACATCATTCCCCTTTCAAGTATCTGCAGTGGCTCCCTCCCACTGACTTAACTAAGGACACCACCCTTGCCTTGGCTCTCGAGGCTCTACAACCTACTACAGTTCCACTCTTATTTTCCACCACTTCTTCTTTCCTTTTTTTTTTGTCTTTTTAGGGCTGCATCCGCGGCATGTGGAGGTTCCCAGGCTAGGGGGTCTAATAGGAGCTGTAGCTGCCGGCCTTCGCCACAGCCACAGCAACGCGGGATCCGAGCTGCGTCTGCAACCTACACCACAGCTCACGGCAACGCCGGATCCTTAATCCACTGAGCAAGGCCAGGGATCGAACCCACAACCTCATGATTCCTAGTCGGATTTGTTAACCACTGAGCCACGACGGGCACTCCTTCCACCACTTCTCTACTTAAGTCATGCTTCAGTCCAACTGGACAACCTCCTATTCCTTGAATGTGTCACCACACTTCCCTGCCTCGGTGCTTCAGCTCATGCTATTCCTCCATCTCCCCGTCTTGGTCTGCTGAAAACTTATGCAGCTTTCAAAGTTCATTAGAGGTCCAATCTTTCAATCTCATGAAGCTCTGTAACTCTCTTAGGGCGCTTAGATTTCTGCCTGTTATTGTGGCTGTGAGAATACTTATCTCATGCCCGCTCCCTGCCCCACAACAGAGCATACGTCATACCTTGGAGGGCCTGGCCCTGTTACTCATACTGCACTGCTGCCCTTGCCTTTGCAGGGTCAAGTTCAGTGCCTCCCCCACAGAGGTACATTTTACTGAATTTGTCTCAAACAGGTCGCGTTATTAATTATGCTGAGGCACGTTGAGACTCAAGTTGTTGAAGGCGAGATGTTTTCCAGTCACATCTGCCAGCACCAGAGCTCACAGCAAAATTTATCTTCCACCAAACTCCTGGCAAGCAGATGGGAGACAAACATGCACACACCCCTTTATAAGAGAGTCCCCTGCCTGTTCAAAATACCCTAATGCAGCAGTGCTCATAAGCTTACCCTTTCCTTCAAGTATTGAATATTAAAAATTACAGCCTCTAACTCAGGATTTTTCAGCTACTTGTTGTAACCCATTAATGGGTCATGAAATCAATTTAGTGGGTCATAAATAATACTGAAAAATAAAAGAGAAAACAGCAACACATCGCCTATACTCAGGATGATTAATCTTTCCTTTGTTTCCAATATACATACACACTTATGTGTACACTGGGTCATGACGTAAAACATATTTCTTACCATGGGTCTCAGTTCAAAATGTCTGAAGGCTAATGCTTGGTCTGATCACTTTAAGATCAGCACACAGAACTTAAGCACAAAAAGTAAGATGTTCAGAAAACAGTAAAGAGACTACTTTAAACAGTAATGTGACTATCCCTTCAAAATGTGAATGAATGATATACCTAACCCTTCCCTCACGGTATCTGCATTTAGGTGCTTCTAACCCAAATTAATTTCGTTAGCAGAAAGTGAGGCAGAAGTCATTTTGGTCTGGAGGCCTTCTTGGTACCTCAAACAAGAACTTCCTCCAGGATCCCAGTCCCCCTGGAGAGATGGTTCAAGAACCAGGAACTCTATTGCTCAAAGGCTGCTGGTTTCTAGGTTACAATACACAGAAGTGATATTACCTTTGTAAGAGAAATACATTTACAACCAGAATGCACCCTTTCTTCCATGCCCTTGTCAGCCTTATCAATTTATGTTTGTATGTATGTATTTAACCTGAACCTTGAAAATACAACCCTATGCCTGATCTGAGGCAACCTATACCTGCTGAGGCAACGTGAACCCCGTGTTGATCTAAAAATCAGACACACTATGAGTTGCCGAAGGCAATGTCACCTGTGAGATAGGAAGGGGGGATGTGGGAAATGGAAGAATGGGCAAGGGGGCTCAGGAGTGTGGTAGAGGTATTATATCAGGTGTTTATTACTTTGATGACTGGTGGTAATGAGAATGAGAGTAGAGACGTAGAAATGGAGAAAACAATTTTCTGGACAGTTGTATACGCCATGAGAGTATAAAGTAGTCTACCCAGAGTGCATAGGCTGTTATGTCAGCACTGAAAGGTCAGATTCCAAACCCTAATTCCAGGCCCCACTCCATTTAACAGGCTACCCCTTATAATTTGTTGCTACTTGTGTTACATTCTTCATTTACAGTTGAGAAATCAACAGTGAGCCTCCTAATGAATGAAATGTAAACACTTTTCTTTTTCCTATTTTAGGGCTGTTCCCGTGGAATGTGGAGGTTCCCAGGACAGGGGTCGAATTGGAGCTGTAGCTGACAGTCTACACCACAGCCACAGCAACTCGGGATCCGAGCTGCATCTGCTACCTATACCACAGCTCACAGCAACACCAGATCCTCAACCCACTGAGCGAGGCCAGGACTGAACCCACATCCTCATGGATCCTAGTCAGGTTCGTTAACCACTGAGCCACCAAGGCAACCCCAAAATGTAAACACTTAATTGCCAACTACAATCCCCAAGAAATAACTAGGTCAGAAACAAGGGTGTAGAAGTAGGAAGCTCATGGAGTTCCCGTCGTGGCTCAGTGGTTAACGAATTTGACTAGGAACCATGAGGTTGCGGGTTCGATCCCTGGCCTTGCTCAGTCGGTTAAGGATCTGGTGTTGCAGTGAGCTGTGGTGTAGGTTGCAGACGCGGCTCAGATCCCGTGCTGCTGTGGCTGTGGCAAAGGCCGACAGCTGGAGACCCCTAGCCTGGGAACCTCCATATGCCACAGGTGCAGCCCTAGATAAGGCAAAAAGACAAAAAAAAAAAGGAAGAAGTAGGAAGTTCAAAGCTGGTGTGGTGCAAAGAACCCTAGACTGAAGTACTGATAAACTGGGTTAGATCTGGGTGACACTAAGCAAGTCACACAAGTTAAAGTTCCTTCTAACCTCTAAAATTTTACAATTCTAGGGAGTTCCTGTTGTGGCACAGTGGAAATGAATCCGACTAGTATCCATGAGGATGAGGGTTTGATCCCTGGCCACAGCTCAGCTTGCTGTGGCTGTGGTGTAGGCCAGAAGCTGTAGCTCCGATTTGACCCCTAACCCAGAAACCTCCATATGCCGCAAGTTCAGCTCTAAAAAGCAATAAAACAAAATAAAAATAAAATTTTACAATTCTGTAAGGGAGGAAAAAGGTGACCCTCATCTGGAAGAAAGGAAAATTATCTAGGTTTGATGTGTAATAGGTGAATGACATGATATTACCCAAGATTGTTTATCTTTTGTTTTTTTTGGTCTTTTTAGGACTACACTCGTGGCATATGGAGGTTCCCAGGCTAGGAGTCTAACAGGAGCTGTAGCCGCTGGCCTACACCACAGCCACAGCAATGCGGGATCTGAGCCGTGTCTGCAACCTACACCACAGCTCATGGCAATGCCAGATACCCAACCCACTGAGCGAGGCCAGGGATTGAACCCGCAACCTCATGGTTCCTAGTCGGATTCGTTTCTGCTGAGCCACGACAGGAACTCCAAGGTTGTTTAAATATGAATTAATGCCTCTCTCTTTATCTAGATCTAGTTAACACCCTTAGGCGATATTATACGTCAGCATCTCTACTGACTACTGGATAAATCCCAGATTTCTTTCTGGCATTTAAGGCTTTCCACATCTGCCCAACTTTATCTTAAATTTCTTGTAGTTAGACCTGCTCTTGCCCCTCAGTTTGGTTTGCTAAATTCCTCCCACCCTTACTCTCCTTAAGTTCTATAACCTTCATAAAACCTTCCAACTACTCAAATATTGACAAACCAGCTCCTGACTTTTGAATTCCTAAAAGACTTTACAGCAATTCTGTCAGACAGGCATTATCGTCCTCACTTCATAAATAAGAAACCTGAGACTCAGAGAGGTTAAGTGGTTGGCTCAGGGTCCCACAGTTTGTAAGCAGCAGCAAGGCTGGGTCTGATTCGTTTGCCTTCCAAATCTACACACTTTTTTCCCCCCTCATTATGTCACGCTGCTTCCTTGTATTAAAAAAACCATGGAGGAAGGATGCGGTAAAAAAGCCTATAAACCAGGTATAATACAGTCTGTTGTGACACAAACTCAGATATACCACATCCTTTGAACCATGCGGGTAACAGCCGCTTGGGGTAGCATGGATAGTTTTTAAGGGGTTGCCAATCCTGTTTCCCATGCCCAGTACTATAATGACATTCCAGGGTAAATGACAGGTGGGTGGTTAAGGAAGAGAAAAAGCAATATGGTATAAGAAGAAAACAGGAGAAACTGGACAAAAAGAGGAAAGTGTAATGCAAGCTGGCAATGCACAAAATAGAGACTCAGAATATGCAAGTATGGAGCGTGGGGCTGAGGGGGCCCTTAGGACTGAAATATCTAAGTTAGGGAGCCTATACCTGCCAATAAGAAGCGCGCGTGTGTGAGGGTTGATATTAATATCAGCAGTACACAGGGACAGAGAGTAGAACTCAAGAGAGACAAATAAGGACAGGTCGTGGGGACACCGGGTAGAGCATGGCAGGATGAGAGGGTGGTGGCGCCAAATGAGGGGCCAGAAGGGTACAGCAGGGGTCGAAGGGAAAGGTGAAGAGGTTCAGAGGGCACAGCGCCCCCAGGCTCGAGACTAGACTTGTATCCCTCTCCAGAGCTGGCTGGTGTGTTCTACGATTCACACCCGCACCCCACAAAGCCCTCCCGGTGGGGCCGCGAAGAGGGGGAGGTCACGTCCCCGTTCCCCGGGGACTCCGCGAGGGGTCCTTACCTAGGAAGATGGAGAGGATGAGCCGCAACGCCTGTTCTGACGCGCCCAGGGACGTCGCCAACTTGTTAAGGCTCAGCTCCTGGAGACCCCACCGAAGCACTCTTGCCAGTTCCGCCACTGCTCCCACGTCCCCCTCGGCTGCGGACGCCATCTTAGCTCCGGGAGCCCCCCAGGGACCCCTAAGCTCCGCGCACCCCGAATGTGGGCACAACGCTGGAGCTTCACCCCCAATTCCGGCCCGGAGCCCGCCCACGGCGTGCGCATTGGCTGTGGGCCCGCCCAGCGGCTTCAGGCTCAGCCGCTCATTGGTCGTCCCGGGAAGGGGGCGGGGCCTCACGCAGCAAGGTAGGCAGGGGGCGGGGCTGAGCGTTTGTAAGGCAAAGGTGACTCGGGCCAGAATAAACGCGGGGCAGGCCGGGGGCGGGGCTTGGAATAGGGAACTAGACCTGCGATTGGAAAAGTCTGAAGCGGCGCCTGTACAACTCAGTTCTAACAGCTCAGGGGAGGAGTCGGGGCGGGCGAGTGTCCGGCCGGCCCGTGCGCTGCCTCCCTATTGGCTGAGACGGAGCAGGCGAGAGTCGGGGCGGGGGGGTGTTGTCACCCGACCGCGAGGTTACTCTCGGTCGCCGGCGCGCCGGGGTTACTGGGGCATGTAGCGGGAGGGCGGGAATTCCTGCGGCGGCCTCTCAAGCGCCCCCTAACGGCGCCTCCGGCCGTTCTTAAACCGTTAGACACGCCGCCTTCCCTCCCAAGGGTGGGGAGAGCCTAGCGCTCAGCGCCCGCGCCCGCGCCTCTAGCAGGTTTTGCCTGCTCCTCTTATTTCCTGCTAAGTCTTGTATGAAAACGTTCCTCGAGGTGATGAAATTAAGATATGCCGATTTGATCATTATTTTAATTAAAAATTGAACTAGTTCGCTACTAATACAGGTACAAGATAAAAGAGCAAAGAGGATAGAAACTGAAGACAAAATAAAAGTCCTTTTTCTTCCACCTTGCTTCTCATTCTTACTTTGTGCAGGTAACCACTATTTCAGATTAGAATAACAAAATGAGGAGTTCCCGTTGTGGCACAGCGGAAACGAATTCTATCTGTGAGAATGCAGGTTCGATCCCTGGTCTTGCTCAGTGTTGGAATGAGCTATGGTGTAGGTCGTAGACTCAGCTCGAATATGACGTTGCTGTGGCTGTGGTGTAGGCTGGCAGCTGTAGCTCCGATTAGACACCTAGCCTGGGAACCTGCGTATGCCGCAGGTGTGGCCCTACAAAGCAAACAAAAACAAAAACAAAATTTGCTGATCAGGAATCACCAACTTGGTTTTTTTTTTTTTTTTTTGCTTCTTCTTTGGCTTCAACCAAAGCATTCAGAAGTTCCTATGCCAGGGATTGAACTCTCCCACAGCAGTGACCTGAGCCATAGCAGTGACCTGACCCTTAACCTGAGCCCCCAGGGAACTCTTTTTGTTTATTTGTTTTTAGGATCCACTAACTCGATATCACCACCTACTAGTAGTTCATGATTCTCAGTGCAGAAAATACCCCTCTAAGGTCTGTAATCAGAAGGGGAATGAATTATGAGTTATGAGGTTTGCAGACCTTCAATTTTATGAGACTTTTGCCTAACTGAACTGTTTGCTAAATGTTAAGACCTTTAAAATCTTTGATTCACAGAATAACTAAACTCTATTTGTTAAAGGATCTAGTCAGCTAGACCCTGTTTAAAAACAGAGAAAGCTGAAGCTCCCCTTTGGTGCAGTGGGTTAAGGATTCAGTGCTGTCACTGCAGCGTCTTGAGTTGTGACTGTGGTGTAGATTTGATCCCTGGCTTGGGAACTTCTGCATGCCTTATCTGAGGCAAAAACAGAGAGAGAGGGAGAGAGAAAGTGAGTTTCTCTTTGTTCTATACAGTTAGGTAAGTGTTTGCCCCTTCTTGCAGCTCTGGTGTTCCAAGAGAAGGGTGGGCATGGCAAGAGGCTTTGTCTCCTTTGACACAACAGGTGCCTGTTTGCCTTTCCCCTCAATGTTTGATCGGCTACATTCCCTTCATTCTTCTTTCTGTTTTAATGCAGTACCTGTTTCTCCAGTTACACTAGCTGGTGAGCTGGTGAGCGAGAGAAGATTGAGATTAAGTGGCCTCTTTATAATTAAGCACATTCATGGAGGGGTTACTATGTCAGTTTCTGTGCTGGTCCCTCAGTGCAAATATGGGTGAGAGACAGCTTCTGCCTGCAGGAAGCTCTATGTCTGGGTCAAGAGAGACAGGAGAGGATAATTTTATTTAAAAAATATATTTTTTTATTTTTTTTGCTTTTTAGGGCCACATTCGCGGCATATGGAGGTTCCCAGGCTTGGGATCGAATCGGCGCTGTAGCTGCCGGCCTATGCCAGAACCACAGCAACACAGGATCTGAGCCACGTCTGTGACCTATGCCACAGCTCATGGCAACACCAGATCCTTAATGCACTGAGCAAGGCCAGGAATCGAACTTGCAACCTCATGGTTCCTAGTCAGATAACCGCTGCGCCACGACGGGAACTCCAGGAGAGGATAATTTTAAAATAAAGTGAGGGGTCTGTATAGAAATAAGCTTACATGTTAGTGAAATCCCTCCTCCTCTCTCATTACTGCATTTCCCTGCCCTTCCCTTCCTTCTTGAGCAAGTTCAGTATCTCTTTCTACTTCTCCCTTTCTTC
>PVHT021183648.1:3278700-3283985 GCA_004024745.2 Catagonus wagneri
TTTGGTAACTGAACACATGGTCACAGTTGGTATTTAGAACTACCTTACTGTACTACCCGTTCTCTATCTCCTTTGCCCCTACAAGCACCTAGGCTGTGGTTCTCGGTGGAGGGAGTCAAACCTTCCTTCCTGAAGGGTCCAGGCCATTAACAGTCCTGCAGGGATTGCACCGTCAATTTTCCATGGACTTTAGTCACAAGTTGTGGTCATGGGAAGAGAAGCCCTGAGGGATTTCTGTTTGTCTCCCTCTCTATGTTGCTTTTTAGGGCTGAACCCGCGGCATATGGAAGCTCCTGGGCAAGGGGTCGAATCGGAGCTGCAGCTGCCGGCCTACACCACAGCCACAACAACTCAGGATCCTAGCCACGTCTTCGACCTACACCACAGCTCACGGCAATGCTGGATATTTAACCCACTGAGTGATGCCAGGGATCGAACTCGTATCCTCATGGATACTAGTCAGGTTCTTAACCCCCTGAGCCACAATGAGAACTCCCCTAAAGGATCTATTGTATAGCAGACTTACTCTTCCCGACCCCCATTTTGGAGAAGCTGTCCAATTTCTCCTTGGCCGGCGGGGTCAATCAGCCTAGCGTACAGTAACTCCCTTCTCTGAGCTCCTCATGCCTCTAAATCAACAGGCGACGTGGCTAAGGAGTAATCTTTGCTTTCAGTTCAATGGTACCATCCTGTCTCCTGGTAGAAGCATTTCTTTCTCTGAACTAAGACCTCCAGGCCAGCAGAGCATATGGACATAAGAACAGGAAGTAAAAATTTTGCTAGTGGAATACTAGGGTTAGTAGAGATCCCTGCCACTTCCTTTGCTCACCCCTTGATTCTCAGAGCCATTAATCTTGGCTGTGGGAGAAATATCGCTACATACTAAATGCCGATTCAGAGTATGTACAGCCTTCTGGAGAAACTAGCCCCAGCCCTTCCAAGTACGGCCACGCAGGGAAGCAAAATTTGCCATCCCCAAATGTCTCTTTGGCATGCACATTGTTTTGAGCTGAAAATAATCAAGGCCTAAAAGACTCAGGAAGAAACTTTGCCCTTTCCTCTAATTGCCTAAAAAAATTTAGATAGAGGGACTGTTCCTGGAATAGAGCTATATCACCAGAGATATCTCCAAAGAAATGGGCTTGGTGTGGTTGGGGAAACTAGGCAGGGCCTGCAGATCAAAGCCTATCCCCTGTCCAGTATCTCTGCACAGCCCAGGAAACATTTGTTTACCAAACCTTTGCTTTTCCATCTCCATATGAATTGCCTTCCTCTTTTTGAAGTCCAACTTCTACTCTCTTTTATTTTTTATTTTATTTTTTTGGTCTTTTTAGGCTGCACCCACGGCATATGGAAGTTCCCAGGCTAGGGGTTGAATTGGAACTGCAGTTGTCGGCCTACACCACGGCCACAGCAACTCGGGATCCAAGCCATGTCTTCAACCTACACTGCAGCTCATGGCAACGCTGGATTCTCAACCCACTGAGTGAGGCCAGGGATTGACCCGAGTCATCATGGATACTAGTTGGGTTCATTACTGCTGAGTCACAACAGGAACTCCACTAGTGGGATTCTTAACCAGCTGAGCCACAATGGGAATTCCTCCACCACTCCCTTTTATCTTTAGTTGAAGGTGGTATTTAAGTTTTTTGGCCATTTTGTTGTTCAGTTTTCCTGGGTCTCTCCCATGTAGACATGTTATTAAACTTTTGTCTGGGAGTTCCTGATGCAGTTCAGTGATAATGAACCCCAATGGTATCTGTGAGGATGCAGGTTTGATCCTTGGCCTCGCTTAGTGGGTTAAGGATCCAATGGTACCACGAGCTGTGGTGTAGTTTACAGATATGGCTTGGATCCCACAGTGTTGCTGTGGCTGTGGTGTAGGCTGGCAGCTGCTGCTCCGATTCAGCCCGTTATCTGGGAACTTCCATATGCTGCAGGTACGGCCCTAAAGAGCAACAAACAAACAAATAACAGAAACAAACCCCAACAACAACAACAAAAAACTTTTTGTCTGATTTTCTCCTGTTAAACTTGCTCATGTCAATTTAATTCTTAGGCCAGCCAGAAGAACCTAGAAAGGCAGAGGACAATTTCCTCCTCCCCCAACACCACTGTGGGGGAGGGGAAATTCCTCCTTTTTCTCCTCTTAGTTCTTTTGGTTGGCAATTAAAATGACACAAGGCAGAAGTTCCCATTGTGGAAGTGAATCTGACTAGCATCCATGAGGACACAAGTTTGATCCCTGGCCTTCCTCAGTGGGTTAAGGATCTGGTGATGCTGTGAGCTGTGGTGTAGGTCGAAGACATGGCTCAGATGTGGCACTGCTGTGGCTGTGATGTAGGCCGGCAGCTAAACCTCCAATTTGATCCCTAGCCTGGGAACCTCCAAATGTCACAGGTGCGCCCCTAAACAAACAAACAAACAAACAAACAAACAAACAAACAAACAAACAGGATCTGGGGTTGCAGTGAGCTGTGATGTAGGTCACAGATGTGGCTTGGATCCCACAGCGTTGCTGAGGCTATGCCTGTGGCTGGTAGCTGCAGCTCTGATTTGAGCCCTAGCCTGGGAACTTCCATATGTTTGGTGTAGGTGTGGCCCTAAAAAAGCAAAAAAAAAAAAAAAAAAGAAAAAGAAAGAAAAAAAGGACATAAGGCAGATTAACAGGAGACAATAAAAATTTATTATATGCTCATAGGGGATCCACATAAGCATGAGGAATTCCAAAGACAACAACCAAAGATGAAATATATATATTGTTATGGACTAAGGAGAAAGAGGTAGGAGTCTGACACTTCAAGAAAACGTCATTACAGGAGTTCCTGTTGTGGTGCATCGGAAACGAATCATTCTAGGAACCATAAGGTTTCAGATTCGATCCCTGGCCTTGCTCAGTGAGTTAAGGATCTGGTGTTGCCATGAGCTGTGGTGTAGGTTGCAGATGAGGCTTGGATCCTGTGTTGCTGTGGTGTAGGCCGGCAGCTACAGCTCCGATTAAACCCCTAGCCTGGGAACCTCCATATGCTGTGGCCCTAAAAAAGCAAAAAAGAAAGAAAGAAAGAAAGAAAGTAATTACAGGCAGATAAGAAGAGTTAATATTAGGTAAGCAAATCCAAAGACAATGGGACAAGGAAGACTTTGATCAAATGGGCCTTGCTAGGTTCCACCCTATCTATCACACCTAATTTATAATTTACTGTAGTTATCTGTGGTGATAACTCCTTCCTGGGACAGGCCTGCTATCTTAAATTATTTGGGGCAGTAAGGAGGGGAGGGTTGTTCAAAGGTTCTTCCTGGAGTTCCTGTCATGTCTCAGCGGTTAATGAATCCGACCAGTATCCATGAGGATGTGGGTTCGATCCCTGGCCTTGTTTGGCGGGTTAAGAATCCAGCATTGCATGAGCTGTGGTGCAGGTCACAGATACGGCTCGGATCCTGAGTTGCTGTGGCTCTGGCGTAGGCTGGTGTCTATAGCTCAGATAGTAATCCTAGCCTGGGAATATCCATGAGTGCCCCTAAAAAAAAGAGAGAGAGAGAGACAAAAAAAAAAAAAAAAAGAAAGTAGCTCATTAAGTGAGGATGGGTGGCTGGGGAGAGGCTGGCTGGAATCCACAGAATGGGTCACCCTTTCCACTGGATTCTTCAAAACCTTCCTCTGCTGGAGTCACCATTTGGTGGGCACTCAGGTGGGCCTCAAATAGCTTCACGCTTTCTGCCCATCCAGAGAGCTCTACTACATACTTCTTCCTCAAATGTCCTTGTCACCAGTTTTCCAACTCTGTTTCTCCATGTGTCTGACTAGCCACCTAAACCGTTGGCTACAGCGCATGAATTGGTATATAATTGCACATCTGGCCATTTCTCCTCCAACCAAAGTAAACAACCAGTTGCACTGATCTATGTTTTGTCCTCTGGGATCTTGAATATCCGGCAGAACCTTCTGATGATGGGGCCCCAGCTTTCTCTTCCTCTGTTGGCTGATTGTAGGGACTCCCCATGAGGCAGTGTAGCTGGTGTGTGGACCATGGACATTTGAGCCACTTTTTCATGTAACGTTTTTTGTGCCTTTAGGGCCTGCTTGGGCCCGAGTAGGTATATACCACTTCATTGGATGATGGAATGCTGGTGTGCTCACCCAAGTTTATGGCCTGGTGGGTCATATGACACCTAGTTTATGATGGGCAGCTCAGGTTGCATGGTGACTTGGCGGCCCATGGATAAGCGTTTAGTGTTTACTAAGATCCAGTAACAGGCCAAGAGCTGTTTGTTTCTTAAAAGGAAAATGGTTATCTGCAGAGGATGACAGGACTTTGCTCCAAATTCCAAAGAACCTGCCTTGTGATTCAGATATTGGGACCTGCTGAAGGCTCCGAAGGAAACTGAGCAAAGGGCTGGTGTGCCTGCGGCGCAAAAAGCCAGACTGACAGTGAGGTAAGGATTTTATGGCAGGGCGTCAAGCAAGCCTTAGATCCACTCCAGCTTGGTCTCTGAATGAGGGGGTATTAAAGGGGGAAGAACCGAGGAGCTGGGGTTAATCATTTTAATCACCTGCAGTGACCTGGATGGGGAGGGGCCTGTGTCACCATAACCTGTAAAGGCCATCTTGCCCTGGGAGATGTCTTTTTCAGAAAGTGGCGCTCAAGGCACCAGATCTTCATTACTCCTTATTGATTAGCAAACATATGATCACATAGCTATGGGCTAGGACAAAAGGGAGCAAAAGAAGAACTAGAAACATAAGAACAGACACTTGGGCATTAGTTTTAATTATAAAGGGGTCATAGGACTCGGTTTCACAAACAGCATTCTTATCTGCCACTGATGCTTCAAACACCCTTGTATCTGCCGGACCACGTGCACCAAGTGGCTGAGCAGTTTGCACAGCTCTCTGGACCTGTTGAGAGTCTTCCTTTGATTGACTGATTTGATCAATTGATGCTGTGCCTGCGGCATGTGGAAGTTCCTGGGCCAGGGGCTGAACCTGCACCACAGCAGCGACTGGAGCCCCAGCAGTGACAGTGCCAGATCCTTAACTTGTGTCACATGGGAACTGCAGTCTTCCCTTGGTTTTTGTTTGTTTGTTTGCTTTTTAGGGCCGCACCTGTGGCATGTGGAAGTTCCCACGCTAGGGGTAGAGCTGCAGTTGCTGGCCTACACCACAGCTCACAGCAACCCCAGATCCTTAACGCACTGAGCAAAGCCAGGCATCAAATCCATGGCCTCTGTTACTGCTGAGTTACGATGGGAACTCCAGTCTTCTCCTGTTTTTTTTTTTTTTTTTT
>PVHT021183648.1:3290666-3301635 GCA_004024745.2 Catagonus wagneri
GGGGGGGAGCGGGGAGGACGCGGGGGGAGTGCCACTGGCGTGCGGTGAGCTGCAGCCATGTAGTCCTACGGTGGGAAGTCGTCTAGTCTTGCCCCCTTCGCTCGGACCTCCCTATCAAAATGTGACCCCTTCCTAGCCTCTTCTTGACCCTTCTCTTAGATAAAGTCAGGAGGCCTCGAAGAAGGGAAACTCTGTGGACAGAAGACCAGCAACAACCTCGAGTCCCCAGTGGTGGAAGAGTTCCAAGTCCCGTACAACAAACTCCAGGTGATCTTTAGGTCGGATTTCTCCAATGAGGAGCGCTTCACCGGGTTTGCTGCCTACTACGTTGCTGTAGGTAAGGCTCTCCCTGTCTGTGTACCTCTGATCCAGCTACAAGACTGAAAGCAGGACAAACACTGAGCGATGCAAGGAGTGAGAATTCTGTTTCTAACTCTTGGGAAGTGTTGGCTTGGATGACTCCGTGAATCACGCTTGTGAAATACAAACACATAATCGTATCTTGGCGGTGATGATGACAACGATAAAAACAGATAATCAACAGTAACTTACTGAGAACCACTGTGAACTGGGCACTGTGTTAGAAATTTTACTTATATTAATTTAATCTTCACCTCTTTTTTTTTTTAGGCGGGGGTCTTTTTAGGGCCGCACCTGCAGCATATGGAAGTTCCCAGGCTTGGGGGCGAATTGGAGCGACAGCTGCCAGCCGACACCACAGCCACAGCAACACAGGATCTGAGTTGCGTCTGCAACTTACACCACAGCTTGTGGCAACACCAGATCCTTAACACACGGAGCGAGGCCAGGGATTGAACCTGCAACCTCGTGGTTACCGGTTGGATTGCTTTCCACTGCACCACAATGGGAACTCCTTCACCTCAACTCTTAAAGTAGGTGTTATCTACACTTAAAGATAAGGCAAGTCAGGACTAAGAAAGTTAAATAACTTGCCGAGATTCATACAAGGAATGTAGAGTATTCAAACCCATTTAATGTATGGCAAACAAACTTTTAGATTCTCTGTGTGTCTACACCTAATCTCCAGGGTAAAATGAAGTCGGGACGTCTCATAGAGCCAAAGTACTGTTTGGATTTGACAGAAGTGCCAAGATCTTTTGAAGTAATACATGCACTCATTGTTCCTCCCTGCAGAAGACATAGCATGTTAAACTTGCAGAGTGTAGCCTCTGGAGCTAAGTGCTCTGTTAGTGAGAAAGGTCGAGGGTGTCTGACATGGAGAGCTCCCCTATAGCTGTGCAGTGGTAAGATGCAACTCTGGAATCATATTTCAGGAAAGTAATATAGAATAATTCCACCCTGTAGTTTCCTGGTGGCCTAGTGGGTTAAGGATCTGGTGTGGTCACTGCTGTGGCTTGGGTCACTGAGGTGGTGTGGGTTTGATCCATGGCCCCAGAAATTCAGCAAGCCGAGGGTGATGCCAAAAAAAAAAAAAAATCCTGAAAGGTGATTCACTGAATATCTTTAGGCAACAGACGTTTCCTACTTTCCTTATCCTTGCAGTTTAGGGTTTAGCCTCATTCTTCCTTCTAAGTCTTTGTCCTTGACCTCAACCTTTCTTTACTCTTTGTAGATGTAAATGAGTGCACAGATTTTGCAGACGCCCCTTGTAGCCACTACTGCAACAACTACATTGGTGGCTACTTCTGCTCCTGCCCCCCAGAATACTTCCTCCACGATGATAAGAAGAATTGCGGAGGTGAGCGTGGCTTTAAGCAGCGTGCATTTTCCTCATATATTTGAAACGGCTTGAGGCTTCAGTCAGGGGTTTGTTTACCCTTCCAATGTTGATTAGCCTCAGCGTTGACTTGGCATCTAGTTTTAGTTATCCATAAACTGGAGCCACACGAGTGGAGGAAGACCAGCCTCCCTGGTCAGGTTAATTAATTGGAGAAGAGAAAAAGCTGTCCGTGAAGAGTCAGCCTAGGGCTCTTCATAACCATGAAAGCCTCCATCATAAGCAATGTGACGGAAACCCAAGAAATACTGGGGTTCTCTCCCGATAGGTATGGGGTGTGTACTTGTGGCATGTGGGCTTCAGTCAGGACTGTCAGTTTACGAGAAGAATCATAGCAAACGATTTGCTTGACTCTAGATTTGATTCTCCTTCTCTCTTTTTCTTCCTTAGTCAATTGCAGTGGGGATGTATTCACTACACTGACTGGCGAGGTTGCAAGTCCCAACTATCCCAATCCATACCCGGAGAACTCAAGGTGTGACTATCAGATCCTGTTGGAGGAGGGGTTCCAAGTGGTGGTGACTGTGCGGAGAGAAGATTTTGATGTGGAACCAGCCGATTCGGAGGGCCACTGCCCTGACAGTTTAATTGTGCGTGAAGGGTGATGAGCTTTTGTCTCAACCCACAGGGAGAGTTTTTTTTTTTCCTTGAAGGCATATTATCTAGCTTTCTGCCCCTCCCCCTCCCCTTATTATGTTATTTTATTTTTATCCCTTCCATTTGACCTTTTCCTTTAATTCTTTCTCTCTTCTGGTTTCATCATTTTGTTTCCCTTCAGTTTGTTACAGGAAATCAACAATTTGGTCCCTACTGTGGCAATGGATTCCCTGGGCCACTAACAATTGAAGCCAAGAGTAATGCTCTTAATGTCATCTTCCAGACTGATGAAACAGAGCAAAAAAAGGGCTGGAAATTCCGTTACCGTGGCGATCGTGAGTAACCTACAAGTTGCCCTTTGCTTGGTGGCACTAAAGTCCTTGCACCATGTCCAATCGAAACAGGTAGATTGTTGTAAGGATAGGTCTCCACTTCCTCAGCAGGATCTTAACCTGTCGGTGGTTGCTAGGAATCCTTCAACTGGATTTGCTGGTGTAGACAGCTGGGGTTAGTTGGTAATGCCATAGCATTTTAGATGCCTCCACTTGGGAATGTCAGGCATCGGGACTGAGGATGACCAGACAACAGAACAACTGCAGAAGGTGTGAGAATGATGTAAATAGAATAGAGATTCTCCGGCTATTTGGTAAAAATGTTTTGCTTATCCTTTCCAAGCAATCGCTTGTCCTAAGGACGTCACTGCCAACTCTTTCTGGGAGCCTGAGAGAGCAAAATACGTGTTCAAAGATGTGGTGAAGATAACCTGTCTGGATGGGTTTGAAGTTGTACAGGTAAAGGGCTGTTAGATGCACCTCTCTGGTGCCTCGGTCGGGATGAGCATACTGCAATTATCTCATTGTTTACTGAGTGTTCTTGTGCGAGCAAGGCATAACTCCTTTTCTGTAAAGAGAACCAATCAGGCAGGATCTTTTGTCTTTTCTTATGAATCATGGAGCTCTTTGGACAGCTTGACATTCTCTTTTTGCCTTCTGACTTCCTGGGGAAGGGGGGCCGATATGCTGGGACAAATATGTCCTTTAGTCCCAACTCCTGGTGCTTTGGGTCATTCTGCTAAGGTGTCCCCAAGCTTCTTCTGGTGAGGACTACTCATCAATCCAAGGCCAGATTTTTGATTTTGGTCTCCTGTATCTCTCCTTATAAGTTTATGGGAATGCCTGTTATTTTCTAGGGAAGTGTTGGCTCAACGTCTTTCTATTCTACTTGCCAAAGCAATGGAAAGTGGAGTAATTCCAAACTGAGGTGTCAACGTACGTATCTCTTTAAAATAGGACTTTTTTTCCCCCCCCACTCAGAGGGAACTGAAAGCTTAGTCCATTAAGGTTCAAATCCGTGGTTTGCCCTTAGCCTTGGGAGAGAGTGGATTGGGTTTTTGAAGAGAAGCCAGTCAAGGAGTCCCAGTCTTGATCCAATGCCTGGCCAGACAGACTAGCAGGTTTTTTCCAAAGAAAGGGGCTGTGAGGTTGGTAGAGTTCATAGAACTGCAGCAGTCCATTCCTGCAGAAGCCTCACCAACCACTGAGAACCAGGTTCATCCTTGTAGCTTGTAGGGGCTCTCTGAATTGGCAGGACACAGCGGGCTGGGAGTTGAAGGATCGCAGTTGTAGAGCATGGCCACGGAGAGGCTGGTGCGGGGAGATGCATCCCAGGCGTACTTACAGATGTGGCAGGTGGGGAAGGGATGAGGGACATGGCTGGGAGGATGGAACTGGCCCAGTGACTCTTCCGGGGAGGAAGTGGCTATCCTGACCGTCATTCTCTGCCTTCCTCTTGTAGCTGTGGACTGTGGCTCGCCTGAACCCATTCCTCATGGGGAAGTTGAAGATCCAGCACACACTCTATTTGGTTCTGTCGTTCGCTACTCTTGTGAGCAGCCGTATTACTACATGGAAACTGAAGGGAGTGGTAGGTTTCTTTGACTCAAGAAAGAGAGAGAAAGAGTGAGGGTGTTGGCAGGTGAACGATACATTCTTTCCGAGTTGGAGAGAATGTGGAGATAATGAGGGTGATGGGCTGGACTTCATTCTCTTGGCTTAATTTAAAGACAGAGTTTTCGTACGGGGCAGGGTAGGTTCTAAAGGATTATCTTTAGAGGCCAGCTTCAGAATGATGGCAGGAACTACTCCTGCACTATCCATTTCTATGTGGTAATCCAGCTTTTGGCCAACTCTTTAATATGGAACCTATAAGAGTAATGCGTCCAGCTTCAAGTCACTCTTCCATGACGACTGACTTTCTTGATGGAGTGGCCTTGATGGTGCTAGATGAAGGGCTGCATGGTTCACAGTATGGCCTCAATGCTTTTGATTTAATTTACTTTCCCAGCCTCTCCCATCACCCTCTTCCTTCTGCTTGAGAGACGGTTCCTTCCCTCCCTTGGCAGGGAAGGGGCCAGAGGGATTGTTTGGAGGATGTTCTCAAGAACTTTTCTTAGCTGGTTTGATCTGATCGCTCCCTCAAATCCCAGAGGTGCTAAGGCTCTGAACGGAAGTGGAGAATGGAAGCAAGAAGATATAGTGGTGACTGTGTCCCTTGTCCCTTGCGCTTTTCCAGAGGAGTATCGCTGTGCTGGCAACGGGAGCTGGGTGAATGAGCTGCTGGGCTCAGAGCTGCCAAAATGCATTCCAGGTACTTGGGCTCAGGCTTGGGCAGAGACCATAGCCACAGGTGAAGCTCCGTGGGGCCCACCTTCTAAATGTAGCTGTAGGGAGTTCCCGTCGTGGCTCAGTGGAAATGAATCTTACTAGCATCTGTGAGGACGCAAGTTTGATCCCTGGCCTCACTCAGTGGGGTAAGGATCCGGTGTTGCGGTGAGCTGTGGTGTAGGTCACAGACTCAGCTCAGATCCTGTGTGGCGTAGACCAGTGGCTACGGCTCCAATTTGACCCCTAGCCTAGGAACCTCCATATGCCACCTGTGCGACCCTATAAAGACTTAAAAAAAAAAAGGTAGCTGTAGGATTTTTCTGGTGGCCTAGTGGTTAAGGATCTGGTGTTGTCACTGCAGTAGCTCGGGTCATTGCTGTGGTACAGGTCCAGTCCCTGGCCCAGGGACTTTTGCCTGCTGTGGGCGCCACCAAAAATATAAATAAGTAAATGTAGCTTTGATCTTCTTGGGAAAGGACTTGACAATCTGGGTCTCCCAGAGTCAAGCTCAGTGGGGCGGAGACAACACTGGGCCATGGGTCTGCCAGGGTCTTGGGAAATTTATCAAGGGCGCCGAGTCAGGCTGACTGATGGAAAGAGAAAAGTAAACCAGTGCCTTGGTGTCAGAGTCTGAGCCAGTTAGGTCAGGTAATGGAGGTGTGTGAGGGCGTCCAGAACTGCTAAAAACAGGGCCTGAAAACTGAGAGCAAGGAATCTACCCTGACCAGTCGAATAGCCCAGTTATTATATTTAAAGTCTATATGGTGGGAGTTCCCGTCATGGCTCAGTGGTTAACGAATCCAGCTAAGAACCATGAGGTTGCGGGTTCGACCCCTGGCCTTGCTCAGTGGGTTAAGGATCCGGCGTTGCCGTGAGCTGTGGTGTAGGTTGCAGACGCGGCTCGGATCCCGCGTTGCTGTGGCTGTGGCGAAGGCCAGCGGCTACAGCTCCTGTTAGACCCCTAGCCTGGGAACCTCCATATACTGCAGTGCGGCTCTAGATAAAAAAGGCAAAAGACAAAAAAAAAAGTCTATATGGTAACAAATATAGAGGAATAAAAGAAGTCAGGCGTGGCATAGAAATCACAGTTGAGCAGAAGGCACTCAGGCAAAGCCAGAATGATAATAATGATCCTCCGTAGTGTCATTGAGATCTCAGGACTGATCTAATTAATTGCATTTATTATCTCATTCAATCAAGTCTTTGCAACAACCCTCTGGGTTACGTGGTATTGGTCTCAGTTTAGAGTTGAGTGAATTGAGCCCAAGTTCAGAGTTAGAAAAGGGCAGGTAGGCTTTGAACCCAGGTCTGCCTGTTATGCTCAGAATCCAGGCTGACTAGTGAGAGACTTAGGTAAATTTATTTAACTCAAATTCAGTTTTAGGAGTTCCTGTTGTGGCTCAGTGGAAACGAATCTGACCAGTATCCATAAGGATGCAGGTTTGATCCCTGGCATCACTCAGTGGGTTAAGGATCCGGCGTTGCCGTGAGCTGTGGTGTAGGTTACAGACGCAGCTCGGATCTGGCGTTGCTGTGGCTGTGGCGAAGGCCGGGGGCTACAGCTCCAATTAGACCCCTAGCCTGGGAACCTCCATATGCCCCAAAAACACAAAATAATAATAATAAAGTAATTCAGTTTTAGCTATATTGGGTGACGACAAGGTGCTCAAACTTGGATCCAGTCAAAGAGGAATGAGATGAGAGACGGAAAGACAAGAACCCTCTCTTGTTACTAGGAGGGACTCTGCTGCAATTAGGACCTGAGTAAAGAAGGTGATAAGTGATCTGGGTACCAGAGGGAGGTGGGATGCTTGCCCCCCCACCACTTGTAGGAGGACAGAGTTTCCCAGCAGTGGCCCCCAGGTGGCCCCTGACCCCAGGTGCCAAGCCTGGGATGAGGTGTGCCTCTCGCGGGGCCGTGAGCTGAGCTGTCCACAATGTGAGGCTCGTTGGGGTTCAGTCACTCACATATAGCCTCAGTCTAAACAGTCTTTCCCACAAGCCTGCAGGCGGGATGTTCAGTCCTTAGGTAAGTTCAAGATGAGTCAGGCACTGAGATGGCTGACCCGCTCTGAGGCTGGCTCTGTTGTGCTAGAGAGCTCTGCGCCTGGCAGACATCTGAGCGGCTGGACCATTCGCAGGAGGCCAGCAACGTACCCCACCGTGATCTCTTTCCTTCCTAGTCTGCGGCATCCCCAGCGAGCCCTTTAAAGGAACGCAGAGGATATTTGGAGGGGTTGTTACGAAGATTGAAAGCTTCCCCTGGCAAGTCTTCTTCCAGAACCCACGGGCTGGTGGAGCGCTCATCGATGAGCACTGGGTGCTCACAGCCGCCCACGTCGTGGAGGAAAACCGTGAGCCAGTAATGTACGTTGGGTCCTCCTCTGTGGTCACCTCACATCTGGAAAACGGCCAGATGCTCACTGCTGAGCATGTGTTTATTCATCCGGGCTGGGAGAAGCTGGATGGCTCGGAACGGAAGAATTTTGACAATGACATTGCGCTGGTGCGGCTGAGAGACCCGGTGAAAATGGGACCCACTGTCTCCCCCATCTGCCTGCCAGGCTCTTCCTCAGAATACAACCCCTCCGTGGGAGACCTGGGCATGATCTCAGGCTGGGGCCGAACAAGTACAAAAGATCACGTTATTAAGCTCAGAGGGGCCAAGTTACCCGTTGCTCCCTCAGCCAAGTGCCGGGAGGTCAAGGAGGCAAATCTCAGAACAGATAGAAATCCTTTTGTTTTCACTGATAACATGATCTGTGCTGGAGGCACAGGTGTTGATAGCTGTAACGGCGACAGTGGTGGGGCCTTTGCTCTGCAGGTCCCTGATGAAGAGACCCCCAAATTCTACGTAGCTGGCCTGGTGTCCTGGGGCCCCCGGTGTGGGACCTATGGGCTCTACACGCGAGTGAAGAACTACGTTGACTGGATAAGGGAGACGATGCGGGAATATAGTGCCCCAGTGTGAACTAGCGGTGGAGGTGCCCCCTGCCTCTCCAAGGGCTATGACCCATCTGTTGCTTTCCATTCCTCACAATATTTCCATAACTTCTCCATGACCGAGAAACGACATGGGAGTCTGATTCAAGTAGAACTTGATCGTTGGGAGACCTGGTTGGAAGTAGGGTTTGATCATGACATTGTGTCGGTCCTTGAGTGCTGTAGGAATCCGTGGGTTCTTCTCCGCGGAAGCCATTCTATGGATAACCACGTGGGAGGGGATGTTATCTTGTTCCACGGGGGTCCCGTTTCCTGATGATTTTCTAGCATTCCAGATCTGACTCTGAAATTCATTCTTGGGCATACCCTTGATTTTTGGTTTCCCATTTACCTGTTTGCAGTTCCAAGCACTTCATCATTCTCGGTGTCTACTATCTACTTGTAATAAAGCATGTTTGTAACCCAGTTCTGGGTGACTTCTCTTTATTTTTTATTTTTCTTGTTTTTTTTTTTTTTTGGTTTTTAAATTTTTTGACTGACTTGTCTTATTCCACATCAGGACCTCAACACCATAGAAAGGGAGTGTGATGGGCTGTTGCGTCCTGGAAGTTCAGAGCTCCAGCAGCTAATATTTAATTGTCATAAAAACAGGGAATTCAGCTTCTCTTCTCTCTTCCAAATGAGATTTATCAAATATTGTGGATTAGCATAATGTCAACAGAAAGTACCATATTCTGCTTTTGAAACTCATCAAACATACCTGAACCTCACTCAGAAGTCCACATACAACAGTTGAATTGATGGTTTAAGATCTTTTTTTTGGAGTTCCCTTCATGGCTCAGTGGAAGTGAGATTAGAATCCACTAGGATGCAAGTTCGATCCCTGGCCTCACTCAGTGGGTTAAGTATCCCGCGTTGCCGTGAGCTGTGGTGTAGGTGGAAGACGTAGCTCAGTTCTGGAGTAGCTGTGACTGTGGTGTAGGCCGGCAGCTGTAGCTCCGATTCGACCCCTAGTCTGGGAACCTCCATGTGCTGTGGGTGTGGCCCCAAAAGGCAAAAAAAAAAAAAAAAATTCTTTTTTTGGCTGCATTTCTGCATGTGGAAGTTCCCCGGCCAGTGGTTTAACCCATGCCACAGCAGCAACCTGAGCCACAGCAGGGACAATACTGGATCTTTAACTTGCTTCACCACAAGAGAACTCCTGTTTAAGATCCCTTTTTTTTTTCTCTCTTTTTTTTTTTGGTCTTTTGTCTTTTGTCTTATTAGGGCTGCATCTGTGCCATATGGAGATTTCCAGGTTAGGGGTCAAATCAGAGCTGCAGCTGCTGGTCTAGGCCAAAGCCACAGCTACACCAGATCTGAGCCTCATTTGCTACCTATACCACAGCTATGGCAATGCCGGATCCTTAACCCACTGAGCAAGTCCAGGGATCGAACCTGTATCCTCATGTATACTAGTCGGGTTTGTTACCACTGAGCTACAACGGAAATCCTCTGAGACTAGCACTTTTCAAGCTGAGGACAGGAGAGCTCTGGCAGGTTGGCCATTGCCCTAACAGGGTGTCTTGCAAAAGACATGGCCTGAAATTAAGAGTCCAGTGGACTCTGGTCAGTTTGGTGTGACATGTGGCTTTCAGAAGAGCAGTTTTTTTTTTTGTTTGTTTGTTTTGCTTTTTAGGGCCGCACCCATGGCATGTGGAGCTTCCCAGGGTAGGGGTCCAATTAGAGCTACAGCTGCTGGCTAGCGCCACAGCCATATCAACGTGGGATCCGAGCCACGTTGCGACCTACACCACAGCTCACGGCAACGCCGGACCCTTAACCCACTGAGCAAGGCCAGAGACTGAACCTGCAACCTCATGGTTCCTAGTTGGGTTTGTTTCCCTTTTGCCACAACAGGAACTCCCAGGAAAGCAGTTTTTATCAGAAGCCAAAAGGAGTGCATTTGTGGCCCAACAAGAAAGGACTTTGGGAGTTCCTGTCATGGCTCAGCAGAAACTAGTATCTATGAGGACGCAGGTTTGATCCCTGGCCTCACTCAGTGGGTTAGGGATCTGGTGTTGCCGTGAGCTGTGGTGTAGGTCACAGACATGGCTCAGATCCCGCGTTGCTGTGGCTGTGGTGTGGGTGGGCAGCTGAAGCTCTCATTGGATCCTTAGCCTGGGAACTTCCATATGCCACAGGTGCGGCCCTAAAAAGACAAAAAAATAAAAAAAAGAAAAAAGAAAAGCTCTTTGATTTTCCACAGCCCCAAAGGGCTAAATTCAACAGCTGACCTCAGACTGGTGGTTAACACAAGATGAAGTAACTGGAACTCTAACTGGAGGGTCTGAAGACTCAAAAGGGAGTTGCAACAGGAAGCTTCTGGAAGGACTGTGTCAAGTCTACCCAGCATCAGAAAGCCATTTACATTCTTCTTACCTGCTGCCTGCCTGTTGTTACATGTGCCATGGAGCTGACAGTGTCCTCTGGACTACAGTGTTTTGGGCAGGAGAAGGGCAATTCCTCTAGAGAAAAAAAGAATCGGAAAAATATTGAGATTAGGAATATGCTTGTTATGCAGAAATTTTCCTTCTTTTAATAACTGGAGTAATAGGAAAATTAACCTGGAATCTGACAAATAATGGAAAAAGGCAATCCCTCCTGCTGGGAGAGGATCTTTAGTGCATTTTGGTTCTACCTCTGCTAGGGGCTGAGGTATTGGTGAAAAGATTCACCCCAAAGTGGTTGCTGCTGCTTGGAATAATAAGATGGGTGTGTTTTTCTGGCACCTTACAAGCCATACTGGGTGAGTGGCAGGGAGGGACACTCAGTGAATCACTGTCGGAGACTTCAGAGCAGGGAAGGGCTCATCGCCAAGGCCTGGAAGGGCTAGGAAATCATTCATTGTGACTTAAAAGGCATCAATCACATGGCTTTGAGAGTCACTTGGGAATAATGTGTGTGATTCCCCTGAAACTCAGGAAAACACTTCTTCCCTTTTTTTTTTTTTTGCATTTTAGGGCTG
>PVHT021183648.1:3314082-3348035 GCA_004024745.2 Catagonus wagneri
CTTTCCTAAAGTGCTAGTGCAGCCCAGTCACTTCCCAGGGTGTTGGAGAGGCTGACGTGTGCTAAGGGCTGTTGCTGTGAG
Source organism: Catagonus wagneri (assembly GCA_004024745.2). Classification (NCBI taxonomy): domain Eukaryota; kingdom Metazoa; phylum Chordata; class Mammalia; order Artiodactyla; family Tayassuidae; genus Catagonus; species Catagonus wagneri. Next base: position 3,314,164 of record PVHT021183648.1, read on the forward strand.
CAGGTGGCAGAGACAGGGTGGGAGGTGGCACCCTGGGAAATGAAGAGTAATTGGACAAAATGAGTGAGTTTTCTTTTTTTGGAGGGGGAGCCATGCCAGTGGCATACAGAAGTTCCCGGGACAGGGGCTGAACAAGAGCCACAGCAGTGACCTGAGGAGCCCCAGCAGTGACATCGCCAACCCTTAACCAATAGGTCACCAGGGAACTCTGAATGGATTTCATTCAGACCAACAATGATCCCAGACAGCCCCGGGAAAGACCTTAAGGAAACGTGTATGAGAACCGGATGTCCCAGAAAAACATAAATAATGTGAGATAAACCATGTGACTTGGTTTATATTCTAGGACGTGAATGATAAACGCCCAGGTGAGGGTGTGGGTGGCCCAGGACGGGCGGGCTGTAACCTGCGTGTGCGGGGGAGGGGGACGCAGGAAGCATCGTGGAGTAAGGAGCAGTTCCCCCGGCTAACTCAGCGCCATGCGACATTCAAGAATAAGCTCCACAAAGGTCATGCGAACATGCACGTTTCTGTTTGCCCCACCTTTCTTCTCCAGAACACAGCTCGACACTCCGACACTCTGTAAACACTTAAAATGTTTGTTGGGTGAATTCACTACACCTGAAGCACAAACCAAAGGTTTGTCTTTGGTTTTGTCTCTTCCGACCAGTCTTCCAAGGGGATCTGTTGAACACAGAGGAGATGTCCAGCCCCGGGTCCCTGGTCAGGGTTCACTCCAATTGTATGTCTTTTTTTTTTTTTTTTTTTGATGACTGCACCTGCAGCATGTGGAATTTCTCGGGCTAGGGATTGAATCTGAGCTGCAGCCGCAACCTGTGCCACAGCTGGGGCACCACCCTATCCTTTAACCTGCTGCTTGGGGCTGGGATCAAAGCTGTCACTCTGCAGCGACCTGAGCCACCGCAGTTGGATTCTTAATCCACTGCATGCGCCACAGTGGGAACTTCTATATGTCTTTCTTAAAACTAGCATTGTAGTTTGCCAGCTTTTGTCAGCTTGACCAGTAGAGAAAACCGTATTTGGGGGCCGCAAAGCTGAGGACAGGGTGGTGGACCCGGGGTCAGACCTCCAATGTGCATAAAAGAGCCCCTGAGTTGTTAGATGGGTTATTCCCTGATTCAGGGATTAGTTAAGAAAGCCAGTTAGGTTTTTATTTATTTGTCTCTTTTTTTTTTGTCATATTTTTGGGCCGCACCCGCGGCATATGGAGGTTCCCAGGCTAGGGGTCTAACAGGAGCTGTAGCCGCCGGCCTTCACCACAGCCACAGCAACACGGGATCCGAGCCGCGTCTGCAACCTACACCACAGCTCACGGCAACACCGGATCCTTAACCCACTGAGCAAGGCCAGGGATCGAACCTGCAACCTCATGATTCCCAGTCGGATTTGTTAACCACTGAGCCATGACAGGAACTCCTCAACTAGGTCTTTAAGAAGAAAAAAAAAAACAAAACCAAAACCAAGAGCCCTGGAGCAAGAGGCAGGGGGTGTGGGGCCAGTTCCTACTGCACACAAACCCAGTGATGTTGAGTGAGTCATTTCTTGTGTACTTTACATCTGCCTCCGCCCTTTTGGCTCCTAATTCCACAGCGAATTGCTGGACGAGGTCAGCAGCTCTTACACTTGGCTGGGGGAGTTCCTATTGTAGCTCAGGGGTAAAGAACCTGACTAGTATCCATGAGGATGCAGGTTCGATCCCTGGCTTCACTCAGTGGGTTAAGGATCTGGCGTTGCTGTGAGCTCTGGTGTGGGTCACAGACACGGCTCGGATGCCACGTTGCTGTGGCTGTGGCGTAGGCTGGTGGCCGCAGCTCCTGTTCCACCCCTAGCCTGGAAAACTCCATATGCCACAAGCGCGGCCCTAAAACAAAACCAAAACAAAATGTGGCTGGGCATTAGAATCACCTGGGTAGCTCTAAGTATGTCTGATGCCCAGGATGCACTCCAGACCCACAAGAACAGCTTCTAGTGGGGGACTCGGACATGGGTATTTCAAAGTCCTATGTGCTTCCAGGGTGCCGTCGAGCTGGAGAGCTGGCAGACCAGATGACCCTTCCAGCTCAGATGTCTATGGCTAAGGCTCAGTCTGCCGTGAGGCCAGCCCCGTGAACTCTGGGCCGGCTCCCTCACCTCCCCCTGCTCTCACCTCCGTGAGCTGGTAGCCTTCTTTGCAGGAGACAATGAAGTAGTCCCGGAACTCGTACTGAGGCTGCAGGTCCTGGATGATGGTGAACGTGTCTAGGGCCTTGGGCTGGGGGCACTTGATGACTGTTGGGGAGGCCAGAGGACAGGTTTATTTCCGAGCCACTGGCCTTCTTTCTACTACCCCGCCTGCCCCGCTGCCGGCCAGGGAGGGCTGGGGCAGCCTTACTTTCCGTGGTGTAGTGCAGCTTCCAGCCCCGGCTGTCCCCTGACTCGTCTGTGAAGAACAGCAGATCCACGGCGTTGCTGCTGGTGTCGATGTGCGCTGGCCTTTGATTGCCGCAGAACTCCCCGATGTTCCTCCCGCTGGCATAGATCTAGTGGGGGAGGAGAGAGGCTCACCTCTCCAATTCAGACATTATCGCCCCCCCGCCCCACCCAGACCCGGGCCAGAGCAGGGGTGGTGCTGGGAATCCTGCCTTGTGTTATGTTTTCAGCCGAAGAGGCAAGGGTTCTCCAGGACCCGCTTGCCAGATGCGTAGGAGCTGGTTGGACCCAAGGGCGATGTTGGCCGGAGGGTCCAGCGGGAAGCAGGGATGAGAGGAGCCGCGTGGGGTGGGATGCAGAGGGCGGGGTCTCTCTGGGGGTGGGACGGCTGTACCTGCAGCTGGTCGTAGGGACAATGTACTTGCTGGTGGTCATCGATTTCGAAGGGCTCCAGGAACTTGAGGTGGAGGGTGAGACCCCGCTCCACCCGGATGCTGTAGTTGCAGCGCAGGTCGGGGGGGTAGGGCCGGGGGTACTCCAGGCTGGAGATGTAGCCCGAAGGCTCTGTGAACAGCTCGCTGCTGCACTCGGCTGAGAGAGCAGAGCCGCAAGGGGGTCACCGGGTGCCTCGGGCAGGCCCAGCAAACCCCTGGTCAAGTCCCGGCCTCCTCCTGGGCCACCCCGACCTCACCCTGGCAGGAATGCCCGTCCTCCTGAAGCTCGTAGCCCAGGCGGCAGGAGCAGAAATAGCCGCCGACGTAGTTGTGACACAGGTGCTGGCACCGGGGCTGGGGATTGTCTTCCACTGAGTTGCGCTGAAAAGCACATTCATCCAGGTCTGGAAGAGAACCCAGAAGGAAGGATTAAGTCCCGCCGAGGGGAGTTCCCGTCGTGGCCCAGGGGAAACGAATCCGACTAGGAAACATGAGGTTGTGGGTTCGATCCCTGGCCTTGCTCAGTGGGATAAGGATCTGGCGTTGCTGTGAGCTGTGGTGTAGGTTGCAGACGCAGCTCGGATCTGGTGTTGCTGTGGCCGTGGCGTAGGCCGGCGGCTGTAGCTCCGACTGGACCCCTAGCCTGGGAACCTCCCCTGAGGGACTTTTGTGGTGGCACCGGTGTCAGCGAGGTCACTCACTGGAGGCCGAAAGACAAAGTCAGCCCCTGGCCACCCAGGCCCCCAGGCCTCTCTCACCCCATTCTGTGCAGTGGGGACAGGCCCAGCTGGATCGCCCTCTTCTGGAAAAAGCTCTCTGGGGAAAAACAAGGAAGGCCAGGCTTCCTGCTTCTTTGGATCCCGGATTCCCTTTTTCCGGCCCCATTCGAAGCCCGGGCCCAGGGCCACTCACCCACAGCCTGGTAGTAGGCGAGGAAGCCCTTGTAGAACATGATGGTGCCGTTCTCCTCGTTGGAGAAATCCGTGTGGAAGGTCAGCAGCATCTTGTTTCCTTCGGACATAAATTCCTGCTTTCCTGGGGGGTTCCCCAGGGGAGAGCCCAGCTGCCCGCAGAACCTCCCCAGGGTTTTCTTGTCAGCAGAGATCTGGTGGAGGAAGCACAAGGGGTAGGAAGTCCAGCTGCCGAGGGGACACGTCCCCAGGTGGAAGGTCAGCGAAGGCTGTCAGTGAAGGGTCGTGCCTCCTGGCTGGACCACCTTCGGCTGCTCTTTGCCTGCTGGGCTCTGGCGGTGGCAAACTTCCCCAGGTAGCTTTTCTCTGTCCCCTGCAGCCCCAGCGGCCAACTATGCCCGTCACCCTGTGCCCGGACCATCGCCCCTCCCTTTAGATGACACCCCCCCCCCAGCCTGTTTCAGACCTTTCCGCGCTCCCGTCTCCTCTGTGTCTGCCTTCCACTGGAATCCTGGTTTCCGTGGCCCAGCCTCCGTCATTCCTTCCTTCCTAGAGCCTGGACGATCTTTGCCTTCTGGCCCATCATTCCGCCTCATCTTAGTCAAACCGCTCCAGTCCAGCCACGCCTCCGGATAGACTCAGCTGAGTCTGAGCCTCTGGGGCCTGGCAGCCTCAGCAAGCTTCACCTAGCATCCCTGGATCTCTTTCTTCACAGGTTCCTTAATTCCTCAAAAGCAGATGTCCCTCCCCTCACCTCGTTCCTCACTAACCCCGCCCCCGAGACCCTTCCCCTCCCAACGCTGCCAGCGTCTCAAGTCCTCTGGGCTAGGAAGACGCATCATGTTCATGTTATTCTCTTACAACCTCCAGGGGGTCTCCTGTGAATGGTATTTATGGGCTGTGTGTAGGCTCTACTTGAATCCTGAATCAAGAGTCTCATTTTTTGGAGTTCCTGTCCTGGCTGAGCAGTTAACGAATCCGACTAGGAACCATGAGGTTGCAGGTTCGATCCCTGGTCTCGCTCAGTGGGTTAACGATCCGGTGTTGCCGTGAGCTGTGGTGTAGGTCGCAGACATGGCTCGGATCTGGCCTTGCTGTGGCTGTGGCATAGGCCGGGGGTTACAGCTCCGATTAGACCCCTAGCCTGGGAACCTCCATATGCCACCGGTGCGGCCCTAGAAAAGGCAAAAAGCAAAAAAAAAAAAAAAAAAAGAAGAGAATCTCATTTTTATTGGACGCAGAAAGACAGGACTAGGGCAGTGACTTTGGTCACTACAGAGGTGAGGGGACTGAGCCCACTGTCCCCGATGAAGGCTATGCTTGAGCCACCACCGTGCACATCTCCCTTCCCCTGGTCCCTGTGTTCCCGGTGAGGCGGGCAGCCAGGGTGTTACTCTTCATGGAAACAGGGAAACTGAGGCACAGCGGTTTCCCAAAGACTCCCAGCAAGTAAGCAGATGGGGCAGGTTTTCCTGACTGCTGCGGACAGGCTACTTCCTGAGTGCGGGCCCAGCACCTTCCCTCTGTGCTTCTCCCCCAGGGCTCACCCGAGAGTCTCTAAAACCAGTGGATGCCCATCCATGGCATCGCTTGACACTCACAACTCCACTTGGCTCTCAGCTTTTACAGGCTTGGGGCCGTGCCCCCAGGTGGGAAGGGCTCTCCAGGGTGGCTGGGGCACAAGTCCCCAGATTCCAGAGACCCCCAGTTCCCCTGCAGCCCTCCTGCCCTGAGCCCCTACCTTGACATAGTCATAGAAACAGCCTTCCGAAGGCTCCAGGTCGAACTGCCAGAAGACCAGCTTCACCTTGTATCCCGTGGGGACTGTGATGACAGTGGTTGTCTCAAAGTTGTTGGGGTAAGTCTTGGGGTACAGAGGGGAAGTCACCTCCCCAAAGAGCTTCTGAGGGAGGTGGATGGAGCCCCCCACGCTGTAAAACAGGCCCGGAACCAGAAGGTATAGGAACCACCTGCCGAAAAGAAAAAAAGGCGTCTATAGGGCTGGAGGGGCGCAGCACCCCTGCTGCCTGGGCAGCGGCCGCAGTGGGGGATGGGATGGTCAGGACCGCCCCCCCCCCACGCCATTTTCCTCTCTGCCCTTTCCAGACCTCGCCGGCATGTTCTGGGTGGGGAGGCTGGTCAGCAGGGAGGCCGTTCCTCCCCAGGGCAGCGTCCAGTCCAGAGGTCCTCCCCTCCCTCCACCTCTCTCCTCACCCTCCTCCCCCACCTCGACCCATCCCTGTCCCCGCCTCCCCTCCCCTTCCCAGAATCGGGCTGGCTGGGGACCAATTAATTGAGGGTGAGGGTTTCCAGTCATGGCTCCCAGAAAGGGCTTCCAAAGGTTCAGCAAAGGCCTCTGGGAGAAACCACCTATGCAAGGTGGAGCTGGGCGCACAGGACCCCCCCCCCTCTCCAGGGCAGAGCGGGTCCCATCCATCCCGCTGCTCCTTAGGAGCTGGAGGAGGAAGGCCATGGGCATCACTTCCTAGGTCTGAAGGCTCCTTTCGCCCCCGGGAGGAGGGATGGGGGGCACGCGTTGGCCTGTGTGCACGTGCGTGTGCCCAGGAATGGATAAGGGATATGGGGAAGGGAACGGTGTTCCCGCCTCCCTGAATAAATTTGAGAGCAGGGTTGGCTCCTGTGCCCCCCCCCCCCCGACGCTGGGATTCTCCACTCTGGTTTCGCCCTCCCTCCTTGGTCCCCATCAACTTTACTCACATTTCTCTAGGCCTGTCTGTGGATCCCTGGTTCTCCTGACAGCGTCTTCATCCACTCTGGGTCCAGGGAGAGCGCAGTCATGCAGAGGAGAGAAGGGGGAGGGAATGATCGTGGAGGCGGGAGGGGGGACCATTCCGGGAGAAATGTTGTAAGGAACGAACCATTTGCATAAACAAAACCAAAAAAAACAAAAAAAAAAGTCTGTTTCCAATTTGATTTAGTTTTGGTTTTGAAATCCCTGATGGTGCTGCCACCTGCTGGCCCGCGTGGGGAAGGGCTGGAGACGGGTCGGCATTTTTAAGGGACTGGAAAGCCTTTGGTTGGAGGCTCAGACTTCCGCTCCTAAATCTGATGGGAGTTTCACCTTTCTTCTTTCTAGGTACTGCTGCCCTGTTTCTGGGGCTCCTACCCCAAGGGCAGTGGAAACTGCAGTTGAGAGGGACTCTCTTTCCTGGGCTGCCCTTCTCCATTAAGCCCGTGCTTCCTGCCCTTAGTCGCCCAGCTGCCCTGGTCCAGGCATGGCCGGGTTTTCAATGCCCAGGACGATGTGACAGGAACAAGGGTTAGAGCAGAGCAGTGCAGGTGGGCACAGAGGAGGCTGAAGCCTGGTTGCCCTGGGATCTCGATCTCCTTCATGCATCAGTGCCACTGAGAACAGGGATCACTGTGACCTCAAAGCAGCACTAGAGTTTGTTTTAAGACCTTGTCCCCACCTCAGTGCACTCAGGCCTGGAGTTCCCGTTGTGGCTCAGTGGGTTAAGAACCCGACTAAGTCTGGTACCTGCATGTTCCTTCATTTGTTGGGTCTATGGTCCTCACCTTACTGAAAACTTTAGCCCAAGATCATTCCAGGAATTTATAAACAGGTTTGTCATCCAAAAAAAAAAAAAAGCACCTGACTAGTATCTATGAGGATGTGGGTTTGATTCCTGGCCTTGCTCAGTGAGTTAAGGATCTGGTGTTGCTGTAAGTTTCAGTATATGTCACAGATGCAGCTTGGATCTGGCGTTGCCATGGCTGTGGCGTAGGCCAGTGGCTATGTGGCTCTGATTTTATCCCTAGCCTGGGAACCTCCACGTGCTGTGGGTGTGGCCCTAAAAAGACAAAAAAAAAAAAAAAAAAATTGAAAAGAAAAATGCATTCAGGCCTGCCTGTGAACTTGTCTCTTTGAGAAGCAAGGGCAGCTGAGGAGGGGATAGAGACTTTTTTTTTTTGTCTTTTTAGGGCCACACCCATGGCACATGGAGGTTCCCAGGCTAGGGGTCGAATCGGAGCTGCAACTGCCGGCTGACACCACAGCCACAGCAACTCAGGATCCGAGCCACGTTTGCGACCTACACCACAGCTCACGGCAACGCCGGATCTTTAACCCACCGAGCAAGGCCAGAGATTGAACCCAAGTCCTCGTGTTAACCAGTCAGGATTGTTAATCACTAAGCTACTATGGGAACTCTGAGGTATCCTTTTTTCTTCAGCCTCTGGTCAAGAGTTTGAGCCTCTGAGGGTCGCAGCTGCCTAGGGCTTGGCAGGCAGTGTGGCTGTGGTCAGAGTGTGACCTGGAAGAGAGGAAGCTAGGCTCCCTCGGAGGAGGGCCCTTGTCTCGCCTGACCTCCAGACCTTCATGTTCTGTTTTAAAACTTTGCTCTGGAGTTTCCTGGTGGTGCAGGGGTTTAAGGATCCAGGGTTGTTACCGCTGTGGCTGGAGTCACTGCTGTGGCTTGGGTTTGATCCCTGGCAAGTGAGTTCCTGCATGCTGCAGGGGCAGCAAAAAAAAAAAAAGGCTGCTCTTTGGGGAAGCCTTCATTCAGCTCTGCCCAGCTCAGATACCTGTGGCAGTGCGTTCCACAGGGAGGCTCAGATTGCAGAACAGCTTCCTGAATTCTCAGGCCTTGTAGTAACTCCTGCTTGTCTCCCCTACTAGACTAATCCCTCCATCTCTCCACCCACCCACCGGTTCCCTTACCCGTTTGTAGCTGCCTATGGCTTACGCCAGGTACTTTCCCCGGCACTGGGCTCGCGAAGATGGGGCAGCTCCCTATCTGGCAGTGACCAAGTCATCACGGAATGGGGTTGGAGAGCAGGCGCACGAAGGAGGAGGTGTCAGCCCGGTGGAGGGCTCCCCCAGCACGCTGATATATCGGAGCTGAGGAATGACTCCCCTGGCAGGGCTGAGCCATGACATGACCCGTGGCACGATCTGTGGCCTAGTCCGGTGAAGAAGGACAAGAGAGAGGGGAGAAGGAGAAGGACCGGATTGGGGGGGGGGGCAAGAAAGAAGGGGAATCTTGTCCAGCAAATTGCACATTAGGATGCGGGCAGCAGCGTGTCTGTGTTGTGTGTTTACCACGGCGGCCAGACGGCAGATGTACAGGTGAAGAGGAAGTGGTCCAAGAAGGCAAGTCTTGGAGGAAGCTCTCCCATGCGTCCTCGGGATTCTGAGTTCTGTCCTGGCACCGTGTGACCTGACTGCAAACTGGCAAGCTTGGACCTTGTTAGCTCAACCCTGCCCCACCTCCACTCTGCCCAACCGCGCAAAATAACCTCAACTTTATTTCTTTCCTTTTCTTTTTGCCTTTTCTAGGGCCGTACCTGTGGCATATGGAGGTTCCCAGGCTAGGGGTCTAACAGGAGCTGTAGCTGCCGGCCTTCGCCACAGCCACAGCAACGCGGGATCTGAGCTGTGTCTGCAACCTACACCACAGCTCATGGCAACGCTGGATCCTTAACCCACTGAGAGAGGCCAGGGATCGAACCCACAACCTCATGGTTCCTAATTGGATTCGTTAACCACTGTGCCACGACGGAAACTCCCTAACCTCAACTTTCATGCTGTGTTACACCCTTGACTTACACCAAGGACAGAGAGAAGAAATGGCCATGTGTAGATTGCTCAGGCATTTGTTTTCCTTTGTTTTGTTTTTCAGGGCTGCACCTGTGGCATATGGAGTTTCCCATGTTAGCGATGGAATTGGAATTGCAGCTGCCAGCCTATGCCACAGCCACAGCCATGCCAGATCCGAGCCGCTTCTGCGACCTACACCACAGCTCACAGCAACGCCAGATCCTTAACTCAGTGGACAAGGCCAGGGATTGAGCCTGCATCCTCATGGATGCTAGTTGGGTTTGTTACTCTTGAGCCACAATGGGAACTCCCAGGCATTTGTTTTAAAACCAGTATTGAAGACACTGTCTGATATATATATCAATCAGAGGAAGGTGGAAGTTCCCAGGCCAGGGACTGAACTCCTGCTACAGCAGCAACCCCCGCTGTTGCAGTGACAACACCTATCCTTAACTAGCTGCGCCACAAGAGAACTCCCATTGTTGTCTATTACATGATCATTCCTTTTACGATTCAATTCTGGGGAGAAAAAAGTTTCTCTTTTCAAGTAAAGGTAAGGTTCCCTCTGTGGATATATCCATATCTTTATACCCATATGCTCGTACCTGTATCTGTATCTGCCTCTATTTATCCATGTCTAGATACATGGATACAGACACAGAGATGTCTATTTTTGCCTTGGCAGGGAGAAACTCCTACTATGTTTTCAATAATAAAAATAAATAAAAATAAGATAAAAAAACTAATATATACTCATCAACTAAAATTTAGCAAATAGAGAAGACTAGGGGAAAACCAAACAGCCAAACTGTACCACCCAAACCAACACAGATGAATATTTTGAGTATTTTGTACTATGTAGGGGTTTGAAAAATAGAAGTAACCACATGTTTGTATGACTTTGAATCCTGCTGTTTTCAAAGATAATTTAACCTTTAAGAGTACAGCTAACTTGACCTTCAAGGTTAGCAACTTTGCTCTCTTCTGCTTTATAGTATGCGTTCTTTAATGTCCATTTGAACAACTGTACTTTATTTGTGCAGTTTACCGCAAACCACCTCAAGTCCTTACTAAAAATTAAAGATTGTTCTTTTCAGGTGGAGCAGTGTCCTTGATGAAGAGAAGATGGCCTGGGGTGTCCAGCAGCCGTGGGGGTGCCTGCAGGAACAGCCAGCTCAGTGTGGGGCTCACCTAGGTGTCTGCAGGAGTGGGCCGCCAGGAAAGTGTGAGGCAGCTGTTGTCACCTTCAGCCAGCTGTTGTCACCTTCAGGCAGGAATTCCTGGGGAGAGAGAATCTGAAAAGATGTGGGGGTTGGGGAGTGGGTGACCCAGGGCCTTGAGGACCCCTGAGAGGGGTGCAGGTGTACTTTGAAGAAGTCCTGTATCAGCTGTGGAGATGCAAAAAATCCCTTCAGTTTCCTCATTGCTAAAACGTGGCCAGTAACAAATACTTGGTAAAGCTGGCGTGAGGAGTCAGTGAAGTGCCTGGCAGACGGAAGATGTAAAGCAAACAAAAGAGCTACTACTATAATCGCGACTAGGAATCTTGGTAGCGGATGCAGCCAAGAGCTTTGAAAATCTGAAGGTCGACTAAAAGGGCTTCGGCATGTCTCTGCAAGGAAATGAACTGAGACTACCTCCCTGCGCTGCACGTGACCAGGGGGATGAGAAGGTGACTGTCTCTCAGGAGAGTGCAGAAGAGGTTGTGTCAGCCAAGGTGGAGTTCAGGTACAGGGCTTTCCAGGCGCAAACCCGCAGGAAGGTGGAAGTGGGGGGAGGAGGGGTTGTGTGAGGCGGAGGATGTCTCCAGATCGGGGCTTTGCTGCCGCAGCGCCCTGAGTAGGAGCCCCCCGCCCCCACCTCCCCACGCCCAAGGCTCAGTCCTTCCCGTCCATCACTCTCCTGATCCAGTCCACGTAGTTGAGCACTTTGGTGTAGAAGCCGTAGCCCTCGCCACAGCCGATGCCCCAGGACACGATGCCCGTGGCCACCCAGTGACGGGCACGGCCATCCCACACCACATAGGCGCCCCCACTGTCCCCCTGGCAGACACTCTGCTGCTGCAATCTGGCCCCTGCGCAGAACATGCCGCCGGAGAACACCTCGGTCCTACCCTTCTCTCGGAGCCAGGCCTCGCAGGCCGCCCTCGGGGCCACGGGCAGCCTCGAGTATTTCAGCTTCGTTGTCAGCCAGCCCATCTCCACGCCAAAGCCACTGACGTAGCCCAAGAGGCCGGGGCGGTACAGGGCCTCGCGCTCGGGCAGGCAGACCGGGAGGAGGCTGGGGCCGAGGGGGACGCGGTGCTGGAGCTCCAGCAGGGCGATGTCCCCGTGGAAGTTGCGGGGCTCGTCCTGTCGGTAGTCGGGGTGCACGACCACGCGGCGCACGGGGTAGCCGCCCAGCCGCAGCATCTCGTCAATGTCCGTGTGGCCCAGGAACACCTCCGCGCTCCGGCTCCTCCCGGGGAAGACGCTGTCCTTGGGGTAGATGGTGTGGGCGGCCGTGAGGACCCATCTGTCGCCCAGCAGGGCCCCGCCCCCGCGGCCGTAGATGCTGGTGAAGGCCTGCCAGGGGAAGCTGCCCGGCGCCGCCCTGGAGGCACCAAGGGGCTCCCGGCTCTGGGCCATGGGGACGACAGGCCGTCCGCAGACTGCGGGAGAGGAGGGTACGGGTGAACAGTCAGCCCTGCATCCAGGTAGCTTATTGAAAACGTGCTTCTGGAGTTCCCATCCTGAGGCAAGGTTTAACGAAGCCGACTAGGAACCGTGAGGTTGCCAGTTAGATCCCTGGCCTTGCTCAGTGGATTAAGGATCCGATGTTGCTGTGAGCTGTGGTGTAGGTCGAACGCGTGGCTTGGATCCCACGTTGCTCTGGCTGTGGTGCAGGCCGGCAGCTGTAGGTCCAATTGGACCCCTAGCCTGGGAACCTCCATATGCCACAGGTGCAGCCCTAAAAAAGCAAAAAACAAAACAAAAAAAAACCTGCTTCTGTGATGTGTCTCCCCAGCCATTTTTAAGACTTTTTTTTTAAGACTCTTGGGGGGACCTTCTCTGAGTAAAATCATGCAGGCAGCAGAGCTTGTCTTCAGTGCTTGCTTTCTTTGTGTCACTTCTCAGTTTTTAACACTTCCCACCCAACCCCCAACCCCCCTCCCAAAGCACAATGTCAGGCTGCCCCCAGAGTTTTCTCTGGCTCAGGAGTAAAACCTGAGAAAGGTACTCAGATTGGGTGAGAAAGGCAATGTTTCGCAAAAATTGGTGGACCTGAACCCTCATCTGTTGCTGGTGGGAATGTAAAATAGGGCAACGCCGTGGAAAACGTGTGGCGATGCCTCAAAAAGAGAAACACAGATTTAGGATGTGAGCTGGCCATTCCACTCCCGGATATAAAACTGAGAGAAGTGAGAACACGTGTTCAAACAAGGACTTGTACGCGAATGCTCGCCGTGGCAACAGCCATAAGCGGCAGAAAGTGGAAACGACCCAAATGCGTATCAGTTGATGAATGGAGAAACAACACCTGGTCTATCCATACAGCGGGACTCCAGTCAGCCCTGAAAAGGTGTGGGATAGTAACGTATTTATAACGTGCATGAACTTGGAAAACATTATGCTAACTAAAAGAAGCCAGCCACAAAAGGCTTGATTCTATTGCTAGGTAATGTCCGCAATGGGCAAACCCATAGAGAGAAAATAGCAAACGGTTGCTGGGGGCGGAGACGGGGGCGTTGACATTTCTTTTTGGGAGTGATGGGAATGTTCTAGAATTAATGAATACACTAAATCGGTACTGAACTGTACACTTTAAAACAGTGATTTTTATGCTATATGAATATTAGCTCAACAAGAAAATGTTAAAAAAAAAAAAAAAAGCCTGGGCTTTTTGGCGCTGTGGCATCTAGACAGGGAGCTATTTCACCAACAGAGAGCCAGTCTGTGTATCCTTAAAGCAGACCCTGTCAGGGAGGGTTTTCTTTCATTTAAACTTATCTGTCCCTCTTCCTCCTTCATTGTCCCATCTGATTAACTTCCTTTGGGCTTTTAGTTTCTAAGTTATCTCTCTCTCTTTTTTTCAGTTGCACCCATGGCATGCGGAAGGTCCCAGGCCAGAGACTGAACCCACGCCACAGCAGTGACCTGAGCCATTGCAGTGGCAACATGGGATCCTTAACCCACTGCACCACCAGGGAACTCCTTGCAGGCCTTCTTGGTTCCCCTTTTCTTCCTCACTTTCTGCCTTCACCTCCCCCTTCCCATTCTAAGGCTGTCCTGCTCCCACAGGCCCACAGAGCTTGTCTGAGGGTGGCCATGGTCACAGCGCTGTAGGTCCCCACTTACCAGGCACACAGCGAGGAACCTTGTCCCTTTCCTGTGTCTGCTTCCAGGGCATCTGGGTGGTGCAGGTGAGAATCTCTGAGGAGTGAAATGAGGAGGCAAAGGACAGGCTCAGAAGGGGGGGGGGCAGGTAAAAGAGGCCTTAGGCCTCTTGGTAGGAAGAAACTGGTTCCTTAGCGGGTGGGGACTCACCTGCTGCCATGACCTGATAATAGGGCTCCTGGCAGTGGCTCTGGGTCTTGGCGGTGTTGCCTCCAGGTGTGTTGATGGCCTCAGGCTCCCCACTGGCCTGGCTGATGGGTGGACTCTGATTTATACCTGTAGGAAAACAGTGGTCATTTAGGACCCAGGACAGAGGGCAAACTGGCAACCCAGGGACAGATTCTGGTCTGTGGCCATATTGAGTTTGATCTGCACAGCCTTTTTAAACTTTTTATTTATTTTTGTTTTAATTTCTAAATTTTATTGGAGTATAGTTGACTTACAGTGTTGTATTAGTTTCAGGTGTAAGAAAAGTGAATCAGTTATACATACAACCATATTCGTTCTTTTTTCCCATCTAGGTTATTACAGACTATTATGTAGATTTCCCTGTGTGAGCTAGGAGGTTCTCGTTAGTTATCTATTTTATACAGTAGTGTGTATATATTATTTCCGTCCTTCTAACTCTTCTCCCCCCCCCCCACAGTTCTCACTATGGTAACCGTAACACACAGTTTAAAAAAATTTTTTTTTTGAATTATTTTTCACCAGATTGTTAATGCTAAAAAAAGGTTTGAAAATAACTGTGAAAGCAGGGTATGGGGAAACAAACATTTTCCAATATGGTTGGTGGGAATGTAAATTAGCAAACATTTTTTGGTAGGGAAATTTAGAGATATTGAAATGAAAATCGCAAACGTTTTTGCACTTAGTATTTTCATTTCTAAGATTCGACCCTCATAGATGCACTCAAAGATGTATGTCTAGCCAAGGGTACCCAGAGTGGTACTGCTTGTGTGAGCAAAATGTCTGTCAATCAGTGGAGGGCTGATTATACATCATGAGACATCAACCAAGGAAATATGATGCTGTCTTTCAAAAGAATTAGTCAGTGCTAGCCACACATATATGGGATGATCTTTTCTTTTCTTTTCCTTTTTTTTTTTTTTTTTTATCTTTTTAGGGCTGCACCCTTGGCACATGGAAGTTTCCAGGCTAGGGGCTGAATCGGAGCTGTAGCTACCGGCCTACGCCACAGTCGCAGCCATGACGGATCTGAGCCGTGTCTTCAACCTACACTGTAGCTCATGGCAACACTGGATCCTTAAGCCACTGAGTGAGGCCAGGGATCAAACCTGTGTCCTTATGGATACTAGTCAGATTTGTTTTCGCTAAGCCACAACGGGAACTCCAGGATGATCTTTAAGATATATCATTGAATGAAAAATAGCAAATTTAAAACATTGTGGAAGTTCCCATTGTGGCTCAGTAGATTAAGAACCCAACTAGTATCCATGAAGATGCAGGTTTGATCCCTGACCTCTGTCAGTGGGCTAAGGATCTGGTGTTGCTGTGGCTGTGGTATAGGCTGGCAGCTGCAGTTCCGTTGACCCCTAGCCTGGGAACTTCCATATGCCATAGGAGTGGCCCACAAAACAAAACAAAACAAATCAAAACAAAACAAAACACATTGTAAATATTATGCAACACACAGAGACATCACAAAGGCCTGGAATGTCTTTGGAAGAATACCAAAGAAATAGAGAACAGGGTTGTTTCTGGGCAGGGTAGCTAGGGCCTAAGGGCCAGAAATTAGAGGAAGATTTTTGGTTTTTTGAAAATTTTACCATGTACATGTATTATCATTCAAAAAACTTGGGGTTACCATTTGAAAATCTAGAATTTCACCTAAAAATCTGAAATTTTGGCTTCTCTCTTTTTTTTAATGGCCATACCCATTAAAGTTCCCAGGCCAGGGATTGAATCTGAGCTGCCGCAGCAACCCAAGCTGCTATAGTCAGATTCTTAACCCACTGTGCCACAGCAGGAACTCCTTTTTTTTTTTTTTTTTTTTTTAAATTTTGGCTTCTCTTGAAGCACGAGATGATCTGCAGATGCTGGGTCTGTAAATCTGCAGGGAAACAGCTGTTGGAGCTGAGCTGGCCGCCCCTGTGACTGGGCCAGCAGGAAGAGGCTGAGTCCGGGTGGCCCTGAGCCCCTAGCCTGGGCTCCACTTGTCACTTTAGATACCGGGGACTGGGACCCTGGGCAGGGGCTGCCTCCTTGCACCCCCAGGGGACACACTCACCCACGGCTTGGTAGAGGGCCAAAAAACCCTTGTGGCGGGTAGCGGGCCTGTCCTCAGAGGAGGCCGGTGCACGGAAGGTCAGCCGCAAACTGTTCCCCAAGGACACAAACTCCCTCTGAGCCGGGGGGCTGCCCAGCGGGGAGCCCTGCTGCCCACAGAACCGGCTTGGATCCATCCCACTGGCTGTGATCTGAAAGGGAGGGGGGTAGGCAGGTGGGGGGGTGTGTGTGAATCCGCACCACAGGTGGTCGAAGGGTCATGCAGTGGTGTGGACCCCAGCCCCACCTTGAGGGTTTTCACACCGCTGGGCTTCCACTACCACCTCGTGGAACCTTCCTCAAATAGCTTCCTGTTCCATTGTCACCTCTCAAGTTCCTTCCATCCATGACAAGATACCCAGCATATTTCTTTAGTCTACTGGAGTTACTTCATGCAGCCCTTCACCTTGTAAGGACTGAAACGGAAACTTGCAGTAATGCCTTGAAAGTTCTAAGAAGGCAGGAACTACATCTGTTTTGCTCACCCGGAGTCCCTGATGCCTGACCTGAACCTACAGCATCACAGCTTTGAATGAAGGAATATGCAGACTTAAGTCCCTCTCATCCGGCTCCGTCCAGCCCCAGTACCTTTCCCTTCTCTGAGTAACTCCCTACTCTGACTTGAGAAGCAAGAAGTTCCTTTGCAAAGACTGAGCCACTGGCAGGAATTCCCACTGTGGCTCAGTGGGTTAAGAATCCAATTGCAGGATTTCACATTGTGGTTTAGTGGAAACAAATCTGATTAGCATCCATGAGGACGTAGGTTCAATCCCTGGCCTCGCTCAGTGGGTTAAGGATCAGACATTGCCATGAGCTGTGGTGTAGGTCGCAGACACGGCTCAGATCTGGCGTTGCTGAGGCTGTGGTATAGGCCAGCAGCTACAGCTCTGATTAGATCCCTAGCTTGGGAACTTCCATATGCTGTTTGTGCAGCCCTAAAAAGACAAAAAACAAAACAAAAACAAGAATCCAACTGCGGGGGCTTAGGTCATTGCAGAAGTCCCGGGGTTCGATCCTGGGCTGGGAACTTCCATATGCTGTGGGTGCAGCCATAAAAGGAAAAAGAAAAAAAAAGGGACTAGCTCCCAGACTTCTTGGCCTTCCCTGTTCTATTGGAGTGTCTGTTCTCTTACTCCACAAACTGAAAATGAAGCCCCCACATGGTGTGGAATCTAAGGACAGAAAATGTACACGGTGTGGGAACACTAGCTGTTGTTGCCTAACTTAAATCAAAACCCTGCTCAAACCCCTTTCTGTGGGTTCCCCAAGCCAAGGAAGGGCACCTTGGGGGGCGTTCTCCTGGCCTCCGCTTCACACTTAATCTCTCTTCTACGCACACAGCTCATTGTTCAGCTCATTTCTTGAACTTCATATTGACCCACACACCCTGGGTTCTTGCTAGCTCTTCATTCCTTCACTCATTCTCCCCAGATCCCACAGCCCTTTAAGACTCCCGTCCAGCCCATCTCACTGTGATCACATTAACTGGGTCAAAGATGGCATGAAGAAAATTTCTAAGTCACCCCGCATGCCTTTCATGGGCACGTCTGCATACTGTGCTTTTCCTGGGGTAGCGAGGAGACTGGAGGGTTCCTCCACGGAAACTGTCGCCAGAGGAAACACTTCTGCTGCCAATATGTGCGAGCTCCCCAGCGGCACATCTGGGTCACCTCGTCAATAACCCAATTCTCAAATTTGTTGTGTGACAAATTTCAGCTGTCCGCACAGGGCGTCCGAGAGCATCCTGCACTTCACTCTCAAATATGAGAGGACAGCACAGGATTATCACACATTGCAGGAAGGTCTCCAACATGAAAAGCAGTGATCAGAACTAATGAATAGTAAAAATGAACTTGACGAGGTAGAGATGATACAGGGAGCAGAGAAACGTTTAAAAATAACCCCGATAGATGGAAAAAGAACCTGAGAAAGAATGGATGTGTGTATATGCATAACTGAATCACTTTATTGTACAGCAGAAATTATCACAATATTGTAAATCAACTGTACTTTAGTAAAACTTAAAAAAAAATCCCAATAGAAAGAAGAGTGGACATTTCTCCTACTAAACATGAACAAGATTCTATAAAGAAGCACATTTAGAAAATAAGAATGAGACTTTAGACATGAAAAAAATATGTTAGCAGAAAAAAATTCATTAAAAAGTTAGTATTTAAAATGCGGAAAGTCTTGGAGTTCCGGTTGGGGTTCACTCAGTGGCCTTGCTCAGTGTGTTAAAGATCTGGCATTGCCACAAGTTGCAGTGTAGGTCGCAGGTTTGGCTTGGATCTGGAGTAGCTGTGGCTGTGGTGTAGGCTGTAAGCTGCAGCTCCGATTCGATCCCTAGCCCAGGAACTTCCATATGCCTTGGATTCAGCCCTAAAAAGAAAACAAAAAAAAAAAAAGAGGAAATCTACTAGAAAGTGGAACAAAAAGACAAAACGATGGAAAACAGAACAGAACTGACAACAAAATTGGATAATACATCCAAACCTAACAATAGTTAAATTATAGGAGTTCTAGAAAGAGAAAAACAAAGTAATACGGAAATTATTTAAAAATTAGCACAAGAACATTCTCAAGTTGAAAGTCTGGATTAAAAGACTCTCTGTATCAAAAGAGACCTGTCTGATGAGTATGCGAGCCGACCTGCATCAAGTCACATCATAAGGGAAGTTCCGAACACTGGTAATAAGGACAGTACGCCAGAAGTTCTAGAGAGAGGTAGTTCCCGCTGTGGCTCAGCGGAAACTAACCCAACTAGTGTCCAAGAGGATGAGGGTTCAATCCCTGGCCTCGCCCAGCGGGTTAAGGATCTGGCGTTGCCATAAGATAGGGCTCTGATCTGTCCTTGCTGTGGCTGTGGCGTAGGCTGGCAGCTGCAGCTCCGATTGGACCCCTAGCCCGGGAACTTCCATATGCTGTGAGAATGGCCCTAAAAAGCAAAAAGGAATGAAAGTTCTAGAGAGAGAACATTCTTGGTGCTTTTTTTTTTCTTTTCTATTTTTCTTTTTAGGGCTGCACCTGCATATGGAGGTTCCCAGGTTAGGGGTCTAATTGGAGCTGTAGCCGCCGGCCTTCACCACAGCCACAGCAATGCCAGATCTGTAACCTATGAGCGAGGCCAAGGATTGAACACGCAACCTCATGGTTCCTAGTCGGATTCGCTTCCGATGCGCCACGACGGGAACTCCGAAAACACTCTTGTAACAGCACTAGCGCTAGAAGACAGTGTCATAAAAATTCTGAGAGAAAATGATTTCCAGCCTAGAATGTAATCCAGGCAAGCGATCCATCAACTATGACGGTAGAACTAAGACATTCAGCGGCGTGTAAGACGCTCCACGACCTATTCCCTCATCCGCTTTCAGGAGGAGAATGTCTCCTTCCAAAGGAGGGAGTAAACCAAGAAAGAGAAGGAGATGGGTCTCGGTTCCAGCACAGGAAATCCGGAACCAGGGAGAGGGAACAGCCAGAATGTGTGCAGGCTTAGGAAGCAGAGAACTCAGGCCGAAGAAATGTGACATCAGGAGATAGACGCACAGGTGGGAGGTCACCGCAGAAGCGGAGAGGACTGAGGGACTGAGAGTCGTCCTTGAAGAGGTCGAGAGATTTCCTCTCAGGCTGAGTTTGGGAAGATTCCTTACAGAAAGAACTAAGCCAACTAAAAATCCAAACGAAAACAAACCACAAAACCCCAAAGAATGCTATGTAATTACCGACTCCTGGGAAACCCAAAAGTTGGAGAAGAAAAAGTCGTACACCATGTGCTCAGATGTATTTTAAAGTCATAATAAAAGAAAATGAAAAATAAATAAAAAAAAAGAAACATGCCCATGGAGTTCTCTGGTGGTGCAGCGGATTAAGGATCTGGTGGTGTCACTGCTGTGACTTGGGTTCGATCCCCAGCTTCTGCATGCTGTGGGCTCAGCCAAAAAAAAAAGTCATAATAATGTAAATAATGAATATCAACTTAATTGAAAAAGATGACAGAAGTAAACAGAGAGGATGAGGGAGGGGACACATGAGTGGTAAAGGTCTAAGTCAGGGACTTCCCGTCGTGGCTAAGAGGAAATGGATCTGACTAGCATCCATGAGGACGCAGGTTCGATCCCTGGCACTCGCTCAGTGGGTTAAGGGTCCGGGATTGCTGTGAGCTGTGGTGCAGGCCGGCAGCTATGGCTCCGATTTGACCCCAGGCTTTTACAGTTGGAAGTTAATAGGTAATTAATTTATACTTAAGAAAATAAATACCAGATGAAATGGCTACATGAATCGTAAGGGATTCGCTGCGGAGCACCAGTAGGGGTGGGGAAGGAGGCTGGAGGCCAGCTTTTCATTTTAAGCCTGTAAAGAAAAGTAGGTGCGTGCAATCTTGGGATGCAAAGAAAATTTGAAATGAAAAGTGATGTATTGTCTTTAAAGTGCCCTTGTTTTGAATAATGTCCTCGTTGTATGAAGTTTTGCTCTTCTAAGGGAAGCTGGAAAAGTTGCCTAATCTTTTGCTATTATTTACATCCAGCTTCCTGAGCTGACAGAGCAGGCACTCAGCAAGTACTTGACCATGTATTTTCAACAACTGATGTGTGAGGGCTTGCTTTTTACTCTCGGGATGTGTAGTATTTGTGGTGTTCCTGAAAAGAAAAAAAAAAAGATGCGGTTTATTTATTTATTTATTTTGGGTGGTTTGATGTGGGATCTCACTTCCCAGACCAGGGTTTGAACCTGGGCCCGGTGGTGAGAGTGACTCCTAGCCACTAGGCCACCAGGGAACTCCCTGTGCATCCCTTTGTAAGACCTCAAAGGGCAGGGCTTGCCCCGAAGCCCTCTCTGTCATCGGCCTCGGGGCCTGGAGGGCAGGTAGCACAGGTGGGGACAGGGCCCCTGCTGGGACGCTGTGTGCTGGGCAGACTCGGCCTCCCAGCTAAGCCTCGTGCTTCAGGGCCTGGCCACCTCCCACCGCCCTCGGGCTTTAGGCCAGGGGACTCCCTCCCCAAGTCCCTCCAGGACCCCACCCAGCTCACTGTGACAGAGTCCTGCTCACAGTCCAGGGAGGGCTCCAGGTCGAAGTCCCGGAAGACGAGCCTCACGGCAAAGCCCTCTGGAGCCTCGATGTCCGTAAAGCTCTCTTGGCCTTTGACATATGGCTCTGGGTACCCGGGGGATGTCAGCTCCTGGGGCAGCGGCTGGGCCAAGAGCACGGAGCCCTGCGTGGGGCAAGCCTGGAGGACTCCCCAGAGGAGGAACCACCAGCTGCGAGTGGCTGAGGGCAGACGGGGCCCCACGGGTATAGCCTGGGACCTGCGGAAATAGGAGTGGGGCAGGTGATGCTATGAAATGAGGGGTCTGGCAGAGGCATCAGCAGCTGTGGCCCCAGCCCTTGAAGCCTGGGTACCTCTGGCTGCTCCCTTATCCCCTTCCCTGTCCTGATTCCTTCAGCCTCCTGGTCAGCCTGAGCTCGGTCTGTGAGTTTTCCGTCACAGCCCATCTCCCTGGAGCGGGGCCACTTCTGCTTCAGCCAACCCCAGTCCCACCTGGGATCCGAGGGGGTGACCATGGTGAGGGACGCTTAAATATAAAAGTTTCCAGAGTTCCCACTGTAGCTCCCTGACTAGTATCTGTGAGGATGCGGGTTCGATCCCTGGCCTGGCTCAGTGGGTTAAGGATCTGGCATTGCCGTGAGCTGTGGTGTATGTCGCAGACGCAGCTCAGATCCTGCATTGATGTGGCTGTGGTGTAGGCCGGCAGCTGTAGCTGTGATTGAACCCCTAGCCTGGGAACCTCCATAGGCTGCAGGTGCGGCCCGAAACAGGAAAAGAAAAATGTATATTTTACATATATATGTATACATATTTTACATATATGAGTACATATATTTTATATATATATGTGTGTGTGTGTGTGTGTGTGTGTGTGTGTGTGTGTGTGTGTGTGTGAGATCCGCCCCAGGGGCCCCTCCCCCGCCCTCCCTCTCCTCTCCAGCCTCCCCAGGCTCCCCAGCCCCTCCAGGCACACTCACATATCGCCTGAGCGGCCTGTGTAGCGGCGCTTCCCCAGAGACGGTTCCCCTACTCTGACACCAGGCATCTGGAATCGGACATCTGAGGCCCGAGAGGACTTGGCTGGTGTGGGAACAGGAAGTGGGGCTGGAAAAGCCCCGTGGGGGAGGAGGGAGAAGTTACTGGAAATGAGTTGAGTAACTCTCCCAAGTTCCCCTTTTCTAACGCTCTGGGTTGAGCGCCACCTGCTGTCTGACTCGGGAATAGCTCGTCCACCACAATTTAAGAGGAAAAAACATCCGCGCAACCTCGCAGCACCCTCAGAAGAGAAAAAAGCGTGGGAGGACACAGGCTCTTGACTCTTTTGCACCGTTTAAAACTGCTTTTTACCATGTGAATGTGTCACAGACGGCAGGATGGGTCCTTGTGAGTTAGGCTGCCCCCTTTAATCAGCCGTTCCCTTCCCTCCCCGACTTTTCCACTCATTCTGAGACCAGCCTTACTCTTGGAGAAATTGAGGTTTGTGACCCTGAACTGGACTCTCCTCCTCCCTCTCTGTTCTCACCAAGAAGGGTGCGGGGCACTCACCTAGGCTGCCTTGGAATCCTGCCCACAACCCCTGGGTGCTGCTTGTCTGGCAGGGGGTGGGGCTTGGGCCCAGACTGAAGCTTCTTTAGGCAGGTACCAGGGGAGGTGTCTGTGGGCAGGGGGGGGTCCCCTCCCTGCACCCCCAGGAGGCACCCTCACCTCTTGCTAAGGGGCTAGGGAACCCTCGTGGAGGCCGGAGGTCCTGTTCGCAAAGGTCAGCGGCTTGTGAACACAAAACTGCTCCTCAGGGACACAAACTCCCTCTGATGAGGAAACCAGCAGGGGGTGATGGTGGGGTGCCCAGTGGGGACCCCTGCTGCCGCCAGAAACAGCTCAGAGCAGCCCCAGGCTGTGATCTGAAAGGGGAGGGGAGATGTGGGGAGGCAGGCAGGTGTGGGGTGCCTCTGCACCCCTGGAGGTCACAGGTCATGTCCTGGGGTGGAGTCCAGCCTGGTCTAGAAGTTCTGCACACCTGTGGGGCTCAGGGTCATAGCTAGTGGTGGCTTCATCACAGAGTCACAGAGTTCTACATATCTTTTCTCTTCCCCACTCTACTGCCACTGCCCTGTGCTGCAAAAGCCTCCGCACCCACTCTCCTTTTTTTCTCCTTCCTTCCTTCCTTCCTTCCTTCCTTTCTCTCTCTCTCTCTTTCCTTCTTTCTCTCTTTCCTTCTTTCTCCCTTTCTTTCTTTCTTCCTTCCTTCCTTCCTTTCTCTCTCTCTCTCTCTTTCCTTCTTTCTCTCTTTCTTTCTTTCTTTCTTTTTTTCTCTCTTGGCCACACCCGCAGCATATGGAAGTGCCCACGCTAGGGGTCAAGTGGGAATTGGAGCTGCAGCTGCCACAGCCACACTGGATCTAAACCACATCTGCCACCTATGCTGCACTTGCAGCAAGGCCGGATCCTTTTTTGTTTGTTTGTTTGCTTTTTTGCTTTTTAGGGCCACACCTGCGGCATACAGAGATTCCCAGGCTAGGGGTTGAATCGGAGCTGTAGCCACTGGCCTACGCCACAGCTATAGCAATGCCAGTTCTGAGCCGTGTCTGTGACCTACACCACAGCTCACGGCAACGCCGGATCCTTAACCCACTAGCAAGGCCAGGGATTGAACCCGCAACCTCATGGTTCATAGTTGGATTCATTAACTGTTGCCCCACGACAGGAATTCCTGTTTGTTTTTTAGGGCATATGGAAGTTCCCAGGCTAGGGGTTGAATCGGAGTTGCAGCTGCCGGCCTGTACCACAGCCACAGCCATGAGGGATCTGAGCTGTGTCTGCGATGTACACCACAGCTAACAGCAACACTGGGTCCTTAACCCACTGAGTGAGGCCAAGTGCTGAATCTGCATCCTCACGGATGTAGTCAGATTTGTTAATCTCTGAGCCACGACAGGAACTCCAAGGCCGGATCCTTAACCCACTGAGTGAGGCCAGGGATCGAACCTGTATCCTCATGGATACTAGTTGTTACTGCTGAGCCACAACAGGAACTCCTGCTCCACCATTCTTTCACGAGCCTCTCCGGGAACCCCTAAGGGCCCTTCCAAGCCTCCCACCAGGCCAGGTAGCAGGCTCCAGTAAGGCAGGACTGTGGCAGCTAGTTCACCATCACCGATGGCTGGTATGGTGCCTCGCCAGTACCCATGACGGTCAAATGCGTGTAGCTGAACCCTGAACATATGTGTAGAAAGCCTTTAGCCAGCTCCTGCCTTCCTCCCCACCGCGCTAATCCTCCAATCCCCCTTCTTCCAGCCTCACCATCATTTTGCTACGTACTTTCGGGCTGCCACTCTTTGGGACCTGACTTTTCCCTCCTCCCCTTCTCTTGCAGGACGCTCCTGCTACCCCCACACCAGGCAGTGACACACAGACGGTCATAACACAGCTATCACGTAAGGGAGGAGAATCTAAAGATAAAACAATTCTAAACGCGGTTCACTTCTGTAATATTTTGTCATCTGGTAACAGCGACAGGGAGCGTCGTCTTCCAGACTGGCTCTGGGTTGTCCCAGATGGCCAGGCTCCTTCTCAAGCTCTGTTCCTTCTCTCCTTCTAGAGCGTCCTCCTCCAAGCTTAGTCCCAGGGAGAGCTTGGAGGCTGCCCCCCTCACCCCATTTCATGAAGTGACCCCTACTCTGGGCCCAGGCACGTCGCTCAGGTCTGGGGCAGGCTCCTTCCTTCTCGTTACTCCTGCTTTACCGTCTCTCTCCTCCACCGCCTTCCTCCCTTCTTTCTCCAGGTCTCTGTGCTCTGGCTTCCATCCTCCTCCTCCATCCAAGCTTTATCTCGGAGGGTTTCCTCTCTTCTAGGCGTCATATCGCTCCGTCCTCCTGGGCGCCTCTGGCTTGAGGAGGGAGCTTCTTATTGGGCTTGGGGATTTTTCTTGTCTTCCAAGTAACAGGGCTCCGTGGAGGTGAAGCCCCCATGTATGATGGTCAGAACATTTGTCTCTCTTACAATCACCTCCAGTGGAGGGCTGGAGGGGTGCTATAGGTCACCAATTCCAAATCCCCTCCGGTTTGCTTGTTTATTTTTATGGCTGCACCTGCAGCATATGGAGGTTCCCAGGCTAGGGGTTGAATCGGAACTGCACCTGCCGGCCTCCGCCACAGCCACAGCAATGCCAGAGCTGAGCTGCATCTTTCAACCTATGCCTTAGCTTGTGGCAATGCAGGATCCTTAACCCACTGAGCAATCGAGGCCGGGGATCAAACCTGCATCCTCACAGTGATAACATCGGATCCTTAACCCTCTGAGCCGCAACAGGAACTCCCTCTCCAGTTTATTGAACTCAGGAATCTACTGCTTCCCCTTTTTTCTTTTTGCAGTCCTTCCCTCAGGCTGAATCCTTGTCTCTCCTCGTGGGTCACAGGGCAAGGATTCCTCCTGTTAATTCAAATACTTGCAGGCTCTTAAGCTTTTGAAAACTCCTTGAAAAAAAAAAATCAAGCAGAGCAATGAAAGTTTACCTTTATGGTTGGAAGGGGGAGAAGACAGTTCCAAAGGTGTACTTCTGTATAGTCTCTCAAGTACCTATACTTTTTGGATATTGAAGACGTTAATTTAAATATTTTTTTCAGAGTAATAAGTTATCAATGGCCAACCAGATTTGCAGCCTTTTACCCTTGATAGATGACATCGCGCTGGTCGAATAACAATCATCTCCGAAGTCTGAAGCTCTTAAGATTCCTTTGCACAAGTTACACTTCCAAAGATGATAGACGTCTAACATAGAACAGGATTATTTATTTTCACACTATGAGATTGAAGTTCTTGATTCACCCCTTTATCAGAATTGACTCCGTGAAGCAGAATCACGTCTGATTTTCTGCAACTTCAGGATAAGAAGGATTACCTTTTATTACAGAGTATTTAGAGGAGGGAAAAAAAAAAGAAAGGTAGGCCTAAGAAGCTTAACATATACAAAAGAAAAGAGAAAGTTAAATGGATACAGAACATATTATGCTTTTCATCTTATGTTGGGAGACAGTTCCCTTTACCATAGGGCGAGTGCACGGGCTTGGCCCGAGCAAAGCACCGGGACTGTGGCTGGGGAAGTCTCCTCGAGCAGGAGGAACAGAAAGTTCCTGGAAATAGAGTGGTTGTCAGCCTGGATTTAAAAATACTTCTAAGTAAATCTCCACTTGCTCTCTGGCTCAGGGGTAGCTGAAATGTTGGAGATAGTTTTTACCCCAGCTGAGGCTGGTATCTCAGAGACCCGGAAGCCCTCTCAGCCAAAGACGCCCAGACTTAACTTGAAGGACGAGCTGTGGAGGTCATGCCAGCTGCCAATTATTTATTTATTTATTTTTTGTCTTTTTGCCTTTTCTAGGGCCGCACCCGTGGCATATGGAGGTTCCCAGGCTAGGGGTCTCATTGGAGCTATAGCCGCCGGCCTACGCCACAGCCACAGCAACACGGGATCCGAGCCGCGCCTGCAAACTACACCACAGCTCACGGCAACGCTGGATCTCCAACCCACTGAGCAAGGCCAGGGATTGAACCCGCAACCTCATGGTTCCTAGTTGGATTCATTAACCATTGAGCCACAATGGGAACTCCCTGATTTTTTTTTTTTTAACTTTTCTGTTTCAAAGACTATTTCCATTTCTTTTTCTTTCTTTCTTTTGGCTGCACCTATTCCCGGGTCAGGGATTGAACCCAGGGCATGGTAGCAACCCGAGCCACTGCAGCGACCATGCTGGATCCTTAACTCTCAGCGCCACAAGGGAACTCCTCTATTTCCATTTCTTTATGGTCCTGGTCCTTCCCCCAGCCTGAGGTTGTCTCTGTCTTGGCCCTTCCTTCCCAGGCCTGGTGCTCTGGGGACAACAGCGATGGCCAGGACAAGGTGGCAGGACCCAACCTCATGGAAATGAGGTGGTGCAGAGAGAAAGATTCCATGAAAGCGAGAAGAATTCCCCTGTGTGGACCCCTCTGCCATTCCCGGTCTGGGCGGCTCCACCTTGCCTAGAGTTGGAAATCTGGAGATGCAGGTTCCCAAGTCCTGCCTTCTCAGGGGGTGTCAGAGCAGGTCAGCGGCTGACTGTGGGCAGCTTGGATGGTGGGAGGGAGGCCTGATGGCCCTTCCAAGTCCAGGTTGGACCACCGGACGCAAATTGCAGCAGCAGGAGGAGGCAAATGGAGCCCCAGAGGAGGAAGTGTTCTACTGACACCTGCTGGTAAAAGTCGGGAACTGCCAGTGAACCGGAGAAGCTACGGTATGGCTGGGGGGCATCAGGGCTGCGGGGAGCGGTGCTGAACCAGCCACTGGAGCATAATAAGGCTCAGGGTCCCCGTGTTGTGTTCTTTGCCTCTGTGACTACAGCCTCTCCATCATACACCCCTCCAACCTCTGTCAGCCCTAAAATTCTGGTGACATGTTTTATTTTTACCCACGCTGATTTACTTTATTTGAAGAAATTCCTAGAGGCAGGGGGCCTCCTCCTCTCCATCACTGTACCATCTCCCCGGGTGACTCTGATAGGTCTAACAAGATTGTTAGGGACTCACCCACCAAGATTGTTAGTGACTTACCCTCTCCCTCTCTAGGTAGCTTTGGTGGACTAATTTACCCAGTCTTCAGAACACTCTTTATTTTTATTTTGTCTATTTAGGGCCGTACCCGCGGCATATGGAGGTTTCCAAGCCAGGGGTCAAATCGGAGCTGTAGCCGCCGGCCTACGCCACAGCCACAGCCATGTGGGATCCGAGCCGCGTCTGGGAACTATACAACAGCTCACGGCAACGCCGGATCCTTAACCCACTGAGCAAGGCCAGGGATCGAACCTGCGTCCTCATGGATGCCAGTCAGATTCGTTTGCACTGAGTCACGATGGGAACTCCTGGCTTTCAGTTTTAAAACTGGGAAGGTTTGGAGGAACCAGGACAGTTGATCACTCGAAATGGACAGGGGTTGGTTACAGGGCTGAGTGGAGGCTGGGTAGGAAAGAGGGCAGGGAGCCAAGAGGGCAAAGAGGTGGTGACCACACCTGCAGCTGGAATCTGGAGCATCCAGGGCCAGGATGGGGCCCCAGAGGTGAATCTAACACCTTGACCAGAAGGGCCTGTCATGGTCCCACCTGGATAGTGCAGCTACAGTGAGTGTTGGGGTCAGGGCGGAGAGCCTGCGGGACTCAGGCCCTGTGTATAGCTGGTCACGGCAACCCCATGCAGGGTTGCCTCATGGTCCCTAGTCAGATTCGTTAACCGCTGCGCCACGACGGGAACTCCACTCATTTATTTCTTGAACAAAATTTTTTTGTTGGTGTACAGTTGACTCACAACGTTTAATTGGTTTCAGGTGTACAGCAAAGTGAATCAGTCGTGCTTATAAACATATCCATCCTGTTTCCATATAGGTTATTATAAGCTATTGAGTAGATTTTCCTGTGCTGTCCAGTAGGTTCTTGTTAATCATCTGTTTTATACAGCGGTGTGCATATGTCATTCCAGCCTCCCAGCTCCTCCCTCCCACAGTGGTTTCGCCTGTGGTAAGCATTACATCGGTTTTGAAATCTGAGTTTGTTTCCGTTTTTTTTCTTTTTTTTTGCCTTTTTGCCTTTATGTAGAGCCACACCTGCGGCACATGGAGGTTCCCAGGCTACGGGTCTAACAGGAGCTGTAGCCACCGGCCTTCGCCACAGCCACAGCAACGCGGGATCCGAGCTGCGTCTGCAACCTACACCACAGCTCATGGCAACGCCAGATCCTTAACCCACTGAGCAAGGCCAGGGATCGAACTCGCAACCCCATGGTTCTTAGTCGGATTCGTTAACCACTGAGCCACAAAGGGAACTCCGCGTTTCTGTTTTATAAATAAGTCTTTTGTATCATTTTTATTAGATTCCACCTGTCAGTGATATCATATGATATTTATCTTTCTCTGTGTGACTTACTTCACTTAGTATGATAATCTCTAGGTCCATTCAATTCATGTTGCTGCAAATGGCATTATTTCATTTTTATGGCTGAGTAATATTCCATTGCATATACACATATATGTGTCTATGTAATATGCATGTAATAATGTATGTAATATATATGTAATAACAATGCAGATGGCATTATTTAATTCTTTTTTATGGCTGAGAAATACTCCATTTTGTGTGTGTATATATATATATATATTCTTTTTATGGCTGAGTAATATTCCACTGTATATATGTATATATATTCTTTATCCATTCTTCTATCGATGGATATTTAAATTGCTTCCATGTCTTAGCTATTGTAAATAGTGCTGCAGTGAACGCTGGGGTGCATGTATCCTTTCGAATTATGGTTTTCCCCAGATAGATGCCCAGGAGTGGGATTGCTGGATCATACGGTAGTTCTATATTTAGTTTTTTAAGGAACCTTCATATTGTTCTGCATAGCAACTGCACAAATTTACCTTCCTGCCAATAGCGTATGAGGGTTCCCTTTGCTCCACACCCTCTCCAGCATTTATTGTTTGTAGACGTTCTGATGATGGCCATTCTGAGTGGTGTGAGTTTATACGTCATTGTAGTTTTGACTTGCATTTCCTCTTTTTTTTTTTTGTCTTTCCTGCTGCACATGGAGGTTCCCAGGCTAGGGGTCCATTTGGAGCTGTAGCCGCCGGCCTATGCTATAGCCACAGCTATGAAGGATTCTAGCCATGTCTGCGACCTACATCACAGCTCACAGCAATGCCGGATCCCACTGAGCGAGGCCAGGGATCAAACCCACAATCTCATGGTCCCTAGTTGGATTCGTTTCCACTGCGCCACGATGGGAACTCCTTGTTTGCATTTCACAGGGGCCGCACCCTTGGCATATGGAGGGTCCTAGGTTAGGGGTCCAATCGGAGCTACAGCTGCTGCCCTACATCACAGACACACAGGATCTGAGCCACGTCTGTGACATACAGAGCTCACAGGAAAGCCAGATCCTTAACCCACTGAGCGAGGCCAGGGATTGAACTGCAACCCCATGGTTACTAGTTGGATTTGTTTTGAGTGAGCCATGATGGGAACTCCAGCGCACTTTGCTTTATTTTAGCCTCACGAGATGCTTTTACCCACCGCGATCTGCCTGGGGGCAGTGCTTGGATAGGTGGTGGGGCCATAGCACCAAGCCTGACCTGCTTCCCCAAGCTCTAGGCTCCGTCAGTGTATCATTCTCTCTCACTGTGTGACGCCTGCCTCATAATCAGGTGGTAAGCGACTTGAGTGTCTCAGATATTTCTACTCCTTTGCCCTGAACAATGGATGCTTGGGGCAGACTCCAGGTGGCCCAGCCAAGACTAAAAGAATATGACTTAAGTTTGAGCTATTGCTCATCTCCAGACAGTCTGCAGTCTGAGGCAAACCAAATTAAATACCTACTTGAAAAAAAATCAGTACTCTTTGGAGGAACATCACAGAACCACAGACTTTATAATGTATCAATCATCAGGTCCAAGATACAATCCAAAATTACTCTAGATATGAAGACACGGGAAAACAGAAATCACGCTCAAGAGAAAGACAACAGACCGTTCCCTGAGGAGGCGACGTTGGAGTCAGTTCACAAAGATTTTAGCACACAAAGGTGCAAAGGAAAATGTCCTCTAATGAAAGAAAAAAGATAGGAACACAAGCAAGAAATAGAAACTTGAAAAAATAGAACCAAAAGATGCAATATAGGAAATTAAAAAAAAAATCACTGGCTTAATAGAAAATTAAAGGCACAGAAGAAAGAGTCAGTGATCTTGAAGACAGATAAATAGAAATTATCCAGTCGGAGCAAAATAGCTTTGAGATGAGCAGAAACTCAGGGGGACAATATAAAAAACTCTAAGAAATGTGTTCTTGGAGCCCCAGAAGAGAGAGAGATTGAAGCAGAAAAAAAAATTCAAAGAAATAATAACTGGAGTGGTGGTGCAGTGGAAATGAATCTGACTGGTATCCATGAGGATTAGGATTGGATCCCTGGCCTTGCTCAGTGAGTCAGGGATCTGGTGTTGCCATGAGCTGCGGTGGAGTTTCCCGACATCACTTGGATCTGGTGTTGCTGTGGCTGTGGCATAGGCTGGCAGCTGAAGTTCTGATTTGACCCCTAGGCTGGAACTTCCATGTGCTGCTAGTGCAGCCCTGAAAAGTAAAAAGAAAGAAAGAAAGGAAGGAAGGAAGGAAGAAAGGAAGGGAGAAAGAAAGGAAAAAGAAATAATGGCTGGAACTTTCCAGCTTTTGTGAAAGGCATATACCTTCAGGTTCAAGAAACTTTGTAGGAATTCCCATCGTGGCTCAGTGATTAACGAATCTGACTAAGAACCATCAGGTTGCGGGTTCGATCCCTGGCCTTGCCTAGTGGGTTAAAGATCCAGCGTCGCCGTGAGCTGTGGTGTACGTTACAGACGTGGCTCGGATCCCGCATTGCTGTGGCTGTGGCGAAGGCCGGCGGTTACAGCTCCTGTTAGACCCCTAGCCTGGGAACCTCCATATGCCGCGGTTGTGGCCTTAGATAAGGCAAAAAGACCAAAAAAAAAAAAAAAAAAACCTCCGTAAACTCCAAGCAGAACTGAAAATAAACAAAAAAAGCACTTCTAGGCACTTCAGAGTCAAACTTCTAAAAACCAAAGATAAAAGGAAAAGTTTGAAAGCAGCCAAAGGACAGGCCCCACACGGGGAATAGCATCCCCCGTGTCACTGGTTTCTCATCAAAACCTCTGTAGACCAGGAGGCAGGGCCGTAGCATCTAGAACACATCGAAAGAAAAAAGGGTTGTCAACTCAGAATTACCTTTCCAATGAAAAGATCCTTCAAGAGTGAAGATGAAATAGAAGCATTTTCAGATAAAAGGAATTTCAACTTTGTCATGCACAGACCTGCGCGAGGAGAAATGTTAGAAATACGTGCAGTCCTCAGGGTCAAAGGGGCAGGAGTCCAGGTGGACAGCGGAGCCGCAGGGGAGGTCAAGGGAAACGGTAAACTTGTAGGTAAATATACGGTATATTTTTCTTTTTCGTTGTCTTTTTTTTTTTCTTTTTAGAGCTGTACTCTCAGCATATGGAAGTTCTCCAGCCAGGGTTCAAATCGGAGCTGCAGCTGCCAGCCTACGCCACAGCCACAGCAACGCCAGATGGAAGCCGTGTCTGCAACCTGCACCACAGCTCACGGCAATGCCGGATCCCTAACCCGCTGTGCAGGGCCAGGGATCAAACCTGCATCCTCCTGGTTACTAGCTGGGCTCTTACCCTACTGAGCCACAAGAGGAACTCCCTATTTTTCTTCTTAATGTCTTTACAATACACATACCTGTTTAAAGCAAGAATTATATATAACCTTGTATCATAGGGTTTACAGCATACGTGGTATGCGACATACTTTATACTACAGCATAAAGGCTGAGGGCTGGTTTCTTCATACAAAATTAACTCCAAGGAGATGAAAAATTTTGGGGGTTGGGAGAGATGGATTAGGGATTTGGGACTCGCATAGGTACGCTGGCCAATGGGGACTTGCTGTACAGCTCAGAGAACTCTATCCAGTATTCTGTGACAATCTGTGTGGGAAAAGAATCTGAAAGAGAATGGGTTTGTGTATATGTATGACTGAAGCACTTTGTTGTACAGCAGAGGTTATTACAACCTTGTAAATCAACTGTACTTCAATAAATCTTAAAAAAATAAGTTCACTCTGTACTCCTCTCTAGAGCTGGGGTGGTCTGGGAAGCTCTGAGGGGGCCTGAGATCTTTTTTCTCTCTCTTCCTTTCACGAAGGCACTGTGGGGTTGTCACCAGAGGCTACACAAGCTGTGACAACATCAGCCTTGACAACCAATGGGATGTGTGCCATGTATCCTTGTGTTTTAAATTCTTTTCAGTTTTAGGAGTTCCTGTCGTGGCTCAGTGGAAACAAATCTGACTGGCATCCATGAACACGCAGTTTTGGTCCCTGGCCTTGCTCAGTGGGTTAAGGATCTGGCGTTGCCATGAGCTGTGGTGTAGGTTGCAGACGTGGTTTGGATCCCGCGTTGCTGTGGCTGTGGTGTAAGCCAGTAGCGGGAGCTCCAATTAGACCCC
This sequence comes from Catagonus wagneri, assembly GCA_004024745.2. Taxonomy (NCBI): domain Eukaryota; kingdom Metazoa; phylum Chordata; class Mammalia; order Artiodactyla; family Tayassuidae; genus Catagonus; species Catagonus wagneri. The sequence goes on from PVHT021183648.1 coordinate 3,347,273, forward strand.
AGCCTATGAACCTCCATATACCGTGGGTGAGGCCCTAAAAAGACAAAGGAAAAAAAAATATTTTCAGTTTTGGAGTTCCTATTGTGGCTCAGTAGGTTACGAACTGGACTAGTATCCATGAGGTTGCGGGTTCAATCCCTGGCCTAGCTCAGTGGGTCAAGGATCCTGCATTGCTGTGGCTGTGGTGTAGGCTGGCAGCTACAACTCCAATTCAAACCCTAGCCTGGAAACTTCCATGTGCTGCAGGCGTGGCCCTAAAAAGAAAAAACATTCTTATCAGTTTTAATTTCTAATACAGTAAGTTTGAACAGGTATAACCCACATACATAAAAGCTCTTTGGGATCCTCAATACTTTTTAAGCGTGTGAAGTTTGAGAAAAGTTGACTAGAGCAACCACTAAAAATAAATTTTAATAATAAAATAATAAAAAAAGAAAGGCAAGGGAGTTCCTGTCGTGGTGCAGTGGAAATGAATCCGACTAGGAGCCATGAGGTTGCGGGTTCGATCCCTGGCCTTGCTCTGTGGGTTAAAGATCTGGCTTTGCCATGAACTGTGGTGTAGGTCGCAGATGTGGCTTGGATCCTGAGCTGCTGTGGCTGCGGTGTAGGCTGGCAGCTGCAGCTCCGATTTGACCCCTAGCCTGGGAACTTCTGTAGGCTGAAGGTGCGGCCCTAAAGACACACACACACACACACACACACACACACACACACAGGCAGGCAAAAAGGTAAAGCTAAAAGGCCAATTATGGGGATTAAAATG
>PVHT021183648.1:3349035-3364245 GCA_004024745.2 Catagonus wagneri
TCCCCTTCCCTTAGCCGAATGTGAGACCCTGAACAGCAAAGGCACATCTGCTCTGCGTAGGCCCCCAACATGGGTAAGAGGACTGAATAAAGGCAGTAAACTACAGAAGAGGACTGAATAAAGGCAGTAAACTACAGAATCGTAAATACACTATGTCCACAGAAAACAGAAAATTCAAGCATAGTCCAAAAGAACAGTGTTTTAAGAGTATAAAGCTATGGATGGTTTAAAACATGTTTCTCAGCTTGTTGAAATTCTTGTGTTATTCAATCATTTTAACAATTACAAAATAAATGTATATACAGTGATAATTGTACCAGACAGCCTTTCCTAAGCCAGACAGGATTAGAAGGATGAAGTCATGGATCCTGACGGTGGTTCTAGACCTTGGCTCTCTGGGCATCATTAAACCGTATGATTAAATGAAGGAGAACTTTCAGTCCTTGGATACCAGCTCAGGCCACACACAGACCCTTTCAACCCTGGAAGCTGTGTCTAAGGACAAATCCATGTCCCTCTGTCTCCACTCTCCCCTTATCTCCATTTCTCACTTACAGGTCTGAGCCTGTTTCTGGGTCTATTGAATTGCATTTTTCATTAACTGAGGAGGGCTAAGGGCAGAGGAGGGAGAGGGGGGCAGTCTTCAAAGCTGGATGGGGGCAGTTCCCACTGTAGGGCAACAGGATCGGTGGCATTTGGGAGTGCTGGGATGCAGGTTTGATCCCGGGCCTGGCACAGTGGGTTAAGGATCTGGTGTTGCCACAGCTGTGGCTTAGGTTGCAACTGCAGCTTGGAACTGATCTCTGGTCCAGAAACTCCATATGCTCCAGGGCAGCCAAAAAAAGAAAAACAAAATCTGGATTGGGGGATGGAGACAAAGCAGGGGAGGAACAGGGGTGTGAGTGCGTGAAGTACGAAGGCTCCTCAGAGTTTGGATTTTTCCTTTTTCTTCTATTTTTGAAATTCCGCTCGGTGCTGCCACCTGCTGTCCTGCATGGGGAAGAGCCTAGCAGCGGCTAGGATTTTCTGGATCAGGGCTTTTCTGCAGCCTTCATTATTAGATCCCAGCACTTTAGAGAGGAGCTGGCCCTCTCTTGGAATCCAAACAGCCTCAGAAGACCCTGGGCAGAGGCGATGGGGCAGTTTCCTGTGTGTAGACAGCTTGCTCTGGGCCAGGACGGGCTGGGGTTTCCATGCCTAGTGTCAGGTAAGGAGAGATACAGGAGAGAGACGGAGAGCGAAGGGGCTGAGGAAGCCTGAGTCAGCTGGGCTGGAGTCCTAGGCTTCTGTCCTTAGTAGCCAGTAGACATCTGGAGGGCCAGGGACTTGGGGGTAAGAGGGACTCTCTGGGAGTTGGCACTGTGTGCTCCCCAGCCCCCAAGTCATCTCAGGTTTCAAGTTGGCTGCCATAGGTCAAGGATATTTGGAAAGGGCTGAATCAGCCCCAGAGATGAGTCAGCCACTTGCCTGCCCCTCTTGTCCCCCTTCCCTGCTCTGTGAGTTATCTGTCGGAAGTGTCTGCTGATCCTGCCCCTCCCCAGCTTAAACACCTTTCAGTGACTTTGCCCTCTGATCCTAAAGATGAAGCCTAAGCTCCTTGACTGTCAGGGTATATTCTTCATTCACTATTGGGGCAAGTGGTAGGCACACCCCACCTGTATCTTCGGGATGAGCTCACGTGATGGGGCAGAGAGGGCGCGTACGTGCAGGTAAGTATTGGGGTTTTAAAGGCAGGTGCCCGGTGAGGAAGGAAGCCCGTGGTAGACGGGGTGTCTGGGAGCTGGGGTTGGTAGTGGAGGCAGATGGTCCGAGGGAGGGGGCCTGAGACTCCTTCCTGTTTCCCTGAGCCGGAGGCAGCAGCCGTGGAGGAGAGAGTGAAGTTCACTCCCAGCATAGCCCTGTCCCGCCTCCTGTGCCCCAGCGTGAGTTCTGGCCGTTGTCCTGTGACCCTGGCCCTCAGTGCTGGGTGCTTTGCTCTTTGTTGAAGAGAGCAGCCTCGTGAATGGAAGGGTGTCCTTGAGATGGCTCGGCTGGCCCTGACCTGGGGGCCTGGCTACCACCCTCTCTGGTCGTCATTTGGTAACGGGGCTTCTGGCATTGGCTGTAGATCTGGCCAGGTGAGCATTCTGCCTCTCTTGGGTGACAGCCCGAGTCACAGCGTGGCAGGCAGGGGGGATGCACATAAGCTGTGACTGTTGGGGGAAGCAGAGTGGAACAGAGAGCCACTAAAACACTTTCCCTGGTGGCCTCCTCTTCCCAGTCACCAGACTTGGCTCTGCCCAATGGCATCGGCACCAAATCTTTATTTTCTGGTCTTTTAAAGGCCACGCCTGTGGCATATGAAAGTTCCAAGGCTAGGGGGGTTGAATCAGAGCTGCATCTGCCGGCCTACGCAGGATCTGAGCCATGTCTGCGACCTGCACCCCAGCTCATGGGAACGCTGGATCCTTAATTCACTGAGCGAGGCCAGGGATCGAGCCTGCGTCCTCATGGATACTAGTTGGGTTCATTTTACCGCTGAGCCACAAAGGGGGTTCCTAAACCAAGTCTTCTTCCCCCTCACCCTCCTTCTTTTCAGGTTTTGGTGTCACTGTGCTGACCCTGGAGGGCTGGGGGAGGGGGCTGGCTCTTTACTCTGCGAGGTGTGTGGCTCTTCCCTGCCTCCTGCGTCCTCCCCTCCTCTCTGCTGCTCTTCAGGGCCCTCTGTCCTCTGCAGAAACTGTCAACCAGCTTCCCACCAGCAAAGACGCGACTCTAGCTACGACATCCTCTCTGCCTATGGATGTGCACCGTCTCTAATGACGGGAGGCTTATTGAGTTGGGCTCCACAGCATTTGTCCTCCTGGAGTCACACACCTGTGAAACGGGTCAGGTATCATTTGAAGATGCTGGACATTCCTTTTAACAATTATACCGGGGGTGGGGGAGAATTATGGATCTGGCAGTGTCTCTGTGGGTGGCTTGGGTTCGATCCCTGACCTGGTGCCGCGGGTTAAGGTTCTGGTGTTGCCGCACTGGTGGCGTAGTTTGAAGATGCACCGTGGACTCCATCCCTGGCCGGGGAACTTCCTCTGCCTCGGGTGTGGCCAAAAACAAAAAGCAAACAAAGCCCCACAATTACCTAGGGAAGAGGTGGGTTCTCAGACAGTATGCCAGCAGGTGGACTTCAAAGAGGTTGTACAGGAGTCACCTGCCGTCTTTGACCTCCACCCTCTTTGGACCTCTAGAAGGGCCGATGCTGAGAGGTGGGTCCCTGGGGCGGGGTGCTCAGAAAGTGCCTGATCGTGGAGCTAAGATGGAAGCATCTATGACACTGGTGTAGAGCCCTATCTTTTTGCGGCCGGACAGGTTTCTATCACCGTAAGTCACCTGCCTCCCACCCTTTTATCAGCTGTTAGGGCTATGATGCCAGGATGAGAGTCATGTGTGATGAAGTCCATAGCTGAGAGTCTGTGTTCCTTATGTGTTGTGTCACAGTACACTTGCACACTTAGCAGTTTAAAACAACAAAGATACATTATTTGATATCATTTCGAGGGTCAGGAATCCAGAAGCAGCTTTGATGGGTGGTTTGGGCTTTGGGTCTCTCACAGCCAAGGAGTTTTGAAGGGACTGGAGGCTCTGCTTCCAAGATGGTCCCCTCTGATGCCTGAGGGCTGGAGGCTTAGTTCCTTGCCACATGGCCCTCTTCACAGGACATCTGAGTGTCCCCAGGACATGGCAGCTGGCTTTCCCCAGAGTGATCTAGGATAGAAAGAGCGAAGTGGAGTTCTCTTGTGGGTCAGTGGGTTAAGGTGTTGTCATGGCAACTGGAGAAGCTTGGGTCGCTGTTGTGGTGTGGCGGATTTGATCCCTGGCCCAGAAACTTCCACAAGCCTTGAGTGCAGCCAAAATAAATAAATAAATAAATAAATAAATAAATAAATAAATAAATAAATAAAAATTTTAAAAAGGAATAAAAAAAAGAAAGCTCAAAGCAGAGGCCAACATATATTTACATTAAATTTTTTTTTAATGTGGCAAGAGCACTTAACATGAGATTTACCCTCTTAACAAAATTTTAAGTGTACAAGTACATGCTGTAGGCACACTGCTGTGTAGAAAAGCCACAATGTCTTTTATAGTCTAGCCTCGGAAGTGACATAGGAGCGTAGTACCCCTGCTGCATATTCTATTGGTCACACAGACCTATCCGGATACAGTGTGGGAAGAGAAGACATGAGGATGGGAATTCTGGGAACTCGGGGACCCTCTTGGGGGCTGGCTCTCGCAGAAGGAGACATATTATTTTAGCACAATCGATGCAGAAGATCAGCTAGCATGATGTTATTTGTGTGAGGGATGGTTGCATTTCAGATGCACTAACCTGAAGCCAGAGTGCCTTCTCCTCCCCATCCCTGCTGTCTGAAGGGCACCTTCGCCCACCCCATCAAGTGGCGAGACTGCACAGCTCAAAGTGTGACCTACGGGGCACCAAGCACCAGAGGAAGTGGGGCTCTGGGAGGACCAAGATGATGTTAAAAAGGGTTAAAAAGGTCCAAGATGATGTTGGAAAGGAGAGAGACGGGCAGGAGGGAGAAACCCCAGAGAGGCTGCCCTTTCCAACCTGGGGAGGATAAATAACCAGAGCGGGAGTCCCCAGAACCCAGGCCTGCGGTCCTTCACCAGCAGATTCTCCAAAGGCACACGTTCAGAGGTGGCAGATTCCAGTTCCAAAGCTCTCCACCCCCTCCCCGGGCGATCTGGGTGGACTCTCAAGCCTGAAATCAAGTCCTTTAGTAAAGGACTCTTTAAACATGCTGTGTATGTGCCTGGTTTGCTAATAGCGAGCCCGTCCCGCTGTACCCTGCCCCATCCCTTCCTTCCGCAATCAGGAATTGACGGGTGAGGCTGCGCTTGGACTTAAGATGATTGACTTGTATATTATTCTCTGTTCTAGTTCCCTTCCTCCAAGACTTTACCGAACCCTTATTGAAACAGTGCCCCCTTGTCCCATCTGTGCTGCTCTCAAAGCAGGGACGGGTGGTGAATGGCAGCAGCGGTTAAGGGGGCCACCCAGGGGAAGGAGTGCTCGGTGACCCAGCTGCCCCTCCCTGTGCGAGGGCACCCTCTTCACTGGGGACCTTGAAGACACAATAGGCTATAGTTACATTAAGAGTGACAGCGGTTTCATTACAATGGGTCAAGGACAGCGAGCAAGGCTTTTCTGCAAACAGCCAAGGAGAAGAGAGGAAGCCAAGGGGAGGGGTGGGTCTGGAAGACGGGATAGCAGACCCGTCCTAGAGCATTAAGGCCAAACAGACCGGTGCTGTGAGGAGACAAAGGCACAGAAGTGAAATAATTTGCCCAAGGTCAAGCAAGGCGGTGATGGTGCCTATGAAAGCAGTGTTTTAGCTCTGCCTAGTCCTCCTGCAGGGACAATGAACATACCTCGGCTTCTGTTCTGGGCAGAGAGGGAAGGCAGAATGTGCCAGGTCTCTGCAACTGTCTAGGAGGCGGAGGAAAAGCCACACGGACAGTGCAGGGCAAGGCAGACACCTGAGGGATACACACAGCCGTGCGGAGGGAAAACTGGGCAGGTGATGGTTAAAGGCGACCTTGGCCTCCTGGCTCATCTGTGGGCAAGGAGGGCCCCCGCTGAGGCACACGCGGAGGGAATCACTGTCAGTGGAGAAGGAAGCCCAGGATGTGCTGCAGGGTGGAGGCCCCCCAGGCAGGGGAGGGTGCTGGCTGGTGTGGGCATCCGTGGGGAGGAAGGGTGAGGAGGCAGGAGGTCAAGGGCAGGTGGCTGCACCTGTAGCTGGGGACTGGAGGAGGATGGGCCCGGGCAGAGCCCCCGCCGTGGGGGTCCAGCCCTTTGGCCGGTGCAGCTTCAGTGGGTGCTGTGGGGAGGGGCCCAACAGGGACTCAGGGGTGAAGACTGGTGGCTCTAACAGCCACTGCAGGGTGCTGGGGCGGCGCCTGTCTCATCAGCCGCACTGAAGCCTCCTCTCAGGGAAGAAGGCGGTAAGAATGGCTGTTGCTTCTGCCCAGATGCTGGCACAGGGGCTTGGCTGGATGACGCTGTCTGCGCTGCACACTTGTCCTCAAGGGGGCGAGGGGCTGCAGGATACAGTGGGGTTCTGGTTCTGGAGTCCCCGTGGTGGCAATGACTCGCCTCCATCCATCAGCCCCAGATGTTTTACCTGCCTGGAAAGCCCAGGTGAGGCTGTCTCTCAGTCTCTGGTGCTGGTCACTTATACTTCGGTGTGACCTTGGGGCATGCGCAGTGAGGCCTTATCCTCACCTCTGGAAGACAAGGCTTTGCAGACAGTTAAGAGGGTTTCAACAGGTGAAGAGTTGATAACAAATCAGGGTTTGCTCCTTTCCAGGCCCTGTGCTGAGTGACTTTTACATAGAAACTTCACAAAATTCCCACAGGAAGGAAGTACTCTTTTTTTCTTTTCCCTTCTTCTTCCCCCCCCCTCCTCCTTCTTCTTCCTCCTCTTCCTTTTCTTCTTCTTCCTTTTTTTTTTTGTCTTTAGAGCCACATTGGCAGCACATGGAGGTTCCCAGGCTCGGGGTCAAATCTGAGGGACAGCTGCCAGCCTACGCCACAGCCACAGCAACGCGGGATCCCCAACCCACTGAGCGAAGCTAGGGATCAGACCCAAGTCCTCATGGATACTAGTCGGGTTCGTTAAGCGCCGAGCCATGACGGGAACTCCAGGAAGGAAGTATTCTTGGTATTGCCTTGTGTGGCCACAGTTGTGGCTCATTTCCTGAGGCTTATGGGCTTAGCTATGTTCACACAGTGAAGAAGAGGTGCCGTTGAACACCTGAGCCTGCTTGCCTGACCATGTGTAATGTTCCCTCCAAATCTTGGTGACTTTAGGCTCCCCTAGAGCCTCCGAGGCAAGTGGTTTGTCCGTGAACCCAAAGGTCTGGCTATGCTGGCGACCCTGTGTTTGGGCACTGCCCATGGGGACAGCACGGAGGTTCTTAGTGGCCAGAACAAGAGTGGGGGTGGAGGAAAGTGAGACTTGGGACTGGATGCAGGAGGCTCACACCCAGGCAGATGGTGGACCAGCGGGTCCTTGAAAGGTCAGAGGTCCCCTGTTCCTGTTGGAAGGGTAAGTGTGACAGGTCAGCTCCATCTCAGGCCCCTGGAACCTGAATGGCCTCTGGTGAGGGGGGGGGGTGTCTTCCGTGGGGAGCACAGGTGCCTGCAGAGCTGGCCCAGAGCTGTCCTGTTGCCTGAGATCTCAGGGAGGTGGCGGCAGAGGAGGGCCTGGTGGGTGCTGGTCTGGCTCCTGGTCAGGCTGGACCACTGCTCATAGCCCCGTCCTCAGAGGTCTTGGCTACTGCCCTCCACGTGAACCCAGGCTGGCTGTACCCAGGTCCTTCACAGAGCCCGAAGATTCCCTCGTTCACTACCCATCGCCGGTTGCGGTACCTGCAAGGTCTCCCCCATCCTTCCTTCCAGTCCGTAATCATGGACCCGGCTCCGGATTGCTCCAGGTCAGTTGCTGGGGACCCCGATTACACAGATGCTGTCCTGATTGATGGACTTATGGTGGGGGAAGTTGGGGGATAGGTCCCAGAGAGCTGGATGGGGATACTGGGGGTGGCCTCCAGGCTGGGCAGATGCAGCAATCTCCAGAGGAGGGAGAAGAGCCCATGGAAATGCAGGGAGAAGTGGTGGGGGGGCAGTCATAGCCAGGGGCAGCCTCCTACTCCACTTTATCCCCTGTCATGTCGGGGACTGCAGGCAGGCCCCTCATCGACCTTTGGGTACTTAAGCCTAGACCAGATGCGGTTCTTTTTTTGTGTGTGTGCCGCACCTGCGACATATGGAGATTCCCAGGCTAGGGGTGGAATCAGAGCTGCAGCTGCCAGTCTACACCTATGCCACAGCCACGCCGGATCTGAGCTGCATCTGCGAACTACGTTGCACCTTAACCCATTGGCCAGGATGGAGGGCCACAGACACTATGTCAGGTTCTTAACCTGCTGAGCCACAGCAGGAACTCCCAGATGTGGTTCTTGCTCCTTAGGGATAACAGCTGAGTAGGGGAAGGGAGCCAGGACTCTGTGCTCTGTTGGGATCCTAGGATTTGCAGTGGCCTCTAAGGGTCCCCTGCTGCACTGGGGTCCCACTGAGTCACAGGACCAGCTCCTGCCTGGGATGCCTTTGTGCTCTGCAGGGGAGCGATTCCCTGCTTCCTCTGTAGCCGCCCTTTCAACACGCAGGTCTGGGCACATGGCAGCGGGAGGGGAGGGTGGAGGGCGTGGCTGAAGTGAGGGGGCCGCTGGGGAAGGATACTCTCCTAGACTTCGTTGCTCCTGCCCCTTCCGGGCCCCTGCAGAACGTGGAGCCTGAGGCCTTGGACAGCGCTTGGTCCTCTGCTTCAGAGAGCACATCTGTTCCCGACCTCCTGTCCTGCTTCCAACCTCCTGAGCAGATTGATCTGGATCAAGGCTAAGGGATCATCTGGCGTCAGGACTAGAAGATCGCTTGTGACCATGTGGCGTTATCTGGGCCTGGCAGATTGTGTGTGTGCCTGGTGGGGGCGGGGCGCTGGCATGGGACTGGTTAGAGGGTGCAGTTTCTCCATCTCACGTGGAAACAAACATTTTGGATTCCCGATCATCTCCCTGCGGTCTGAGACTGTGGTTAACAAGATTAAAGTCTGTTGTGGGATCCACAGGTCTGTGTGTCCCCAGAAGGGCTGGGGTGGGACTGCCTGTCTGACTATTGCCCCCTCCCTGCCTTTTCTTCATTCTGGCCTCAGGTCAATGCCGCTGGTGACCACCTCTTCCATCAGAGGGGGATTGGACCGAATGGAGTGGTCTGAGTTGAACGAGGGGTACGGTCTTAGTAGGGTGAACATTTGGTCTGGGAATTGGGGAGTGTGTGTGTGTGTGAGAGAGAGAGAGAAAGAGAGAGCGGGAGGGAGAGAGAGAGGGAGGGAGGGAGGGAGGGAGAGAGAGAGAGAGAGAGAGAGAGAGAGAGGGAGAGAATACGAGCTTGGTGGATCTCTGGCTCCCGCTGCAGTGAGCAGTGCCCCCTGCCGCCCACAGGGGAAACGACAGCCCCGGCTTCCCGCGTGTGGGTGGGTCCGGTTCCCCTTGGAGATGCCCGGAAGCTCGGTCCTCCTCCGGCTGGTTGCTCGTGTTCCTTTGGGGCCTCCCGAACTCGATGGATTTTGGCTCCCGGAGGGGAGGGGTCAAGTGGAGGACATGGACTGGAGTAGGGACGGTGGGGGTGCTCATGTCACAGGAGTTTTGGGGGAACTGAGGCTGCTTCCGCTTGGGTCCGACAGCCACTGCGGAGGCCTCTGTGCTCCGGGTTTCGGGCCTTCGGGCAAGACCCCAACGTGGGGCTCTGGGCTGACCACAAAGGGCGGCCCCGGCGGGGAGAGGCCCGGACACACACTGGGAGCTCAGAGTGGCTGAGACCTGCTGGCTCCACCTTACTTGGGCATCACTGACCTGGCAAGGGACAAGGCAGGAGGCAGGAGGCCTGTGGGCTTCTGCCTGTGCGGCTTTGCAGAGGAGGCTCTTCCCTCCCCACCCTGCTGGGGACCTTTAGAGCGGCTGGGCGGGGAAGAAGCCAGGCAGTTCAGGTCCTCTCTGAGTTCTTTTCCTTTTCTTTCCCAAATCCATTCCAGGCTGTGTGGTTGGATGGATGCTGCAATCTCAGCTCTTGGCCAGAGCCCCGGTGACTCTCTCAAACGTGCAGGGCCCCAGCCATTGCAGGAAGAGGGGCCAGGGACTTTCCAGCAGTCTCCTCCCCTCCCTCAGCCGGCTCTATCCCCACCCCACCTTGAGCCCTCTTCTCTCAGCTCTTGCCCATAAGGCTTTTATTCTGAAAGAACTCAGGCCCCTGGAGGTGGGAGGTGAGGGAGGCTGCAGCTGGCCCTGACCCTGATCAGGCCCTACTCTTCCCGGCTGTTTTCCTGGGCAGTAGTTCTGGGACCCTAAGGGAGGGGCTGTCCTGTCTTCAGCTCTCCCCCTTATTTTCTTTTATTCTTTGTTTTTTAAAGTTTTTTTTGAAGTGTAGTTGATTTACAGTGTTACGATCATTACTGCCGTACGACAGTGTGATTCAGTTATACATGTACACACATCCATTCTTTTCCCACATAGACCTTCTTATCTTTTGTTCCCAGCCCCGCTGGGCCGTAAGCAGAGAGTCCTATGGACCTCCACACCCTCATGTGTCTCATCTTTCTAGCCCTTGGCCTTGTATCCTTCATCTGCTTCCTTTTCCGTCTTTGCTGCCTGGGCTTCCCAAAGCAGACATGGGGCCGGGTCACTATTTAGAAGCTTCCCAGACTCCCCCAGCCCTGGATAAAGTTCTCATCCTGACCTCACCTTCTTCCACAGCACGACGGATGCAAGCACGTGATGGCCAGGGCCCATGAGACGCCGGTCATTGTGGTCTGTTGAACTCTGTGTGGCTGGGGCTGTGCCTCGGGCCTGGTTCTGTTGAGCCCAGGAGGTTTCTCAAGAAGAAGGACAAGGAAATGGACGAAAAGACTCTTCCAGTAGCTCCTGTCTAAATTCTTTTCCAAAACGTCTTCGGAAAGGATAGAGACCTGCTCAAGTTTAGTTCTTTCTTAGGTGGAAAAAAAGAGTTGAATTAAAAGAGTTGGGATCCATAATTCTCAAAGGCCCTTTGCCCGATTCTCTCATGCAGGAGACCAGACCTTGAACCGAGCATGAGCTCACTACTGGGCAGTGGAGTGTGAGAAAGGACTTTGGCTTGGGGACTGCAAGTTATAGATTAACATGGGTGGGGGATGCAGAGGGAGGGTAGGTGGCTTGAGAAGGGGACTGCTGACCTGGGACCACTGGGTTTGAAGGGGACACAAGCAGGAGGAGTCTGGGGACTGGCGTGGCCGGGGTGGGGGGCGGCCCTCAGCTTCTCTCCGGCTATTTGACCTTCCTGAAGACCTGCTGGCACACTGCATCCCTCGCAGTCATTTCCTGGGGACAGAGAAGGAATGATGAGGACAGAGCAAGCTTCTTGCCAGCTCAACCCCTTGCTCAAGGCTCCTTGACCTCTACCGACTCCTTCAGGATACACGAGCTAGAGCCTTTGATGTATGGGGGACTGTGTCATTGTTCCAAACCCTCAACTTTCCACCCGAGAGGAAGGAAGGTAGCTGGTCAGGGAGCTGAAGTGGCTAAGTCTTCAGCTGTGATTTATGGACACGCATCTGACTCGAAGCCAGGGCCCACCTTGGCCGCTTGACTTCTTCCTCTCCGCTTGTCCCGTTTTCCTTCCTTAGTTGCCTTCTTCGGCGGGGGTGGGAGGGGAGTCGTAGGCTTATTTGACTTGGGTGGGGGGACGCATGTGAGCCCGAGGCCCCTCTCCCAGCCCTCACTCCACTCACCAGATACAGCGTCTCTCCCTCCAGCCAGTGTCTCCAGCCCCGGTTGGGGACCTCCCCTTTCTGCACACACACCAGCTGCTCCTCTTCCCATGTGACTATGGTCTATGGGGAAAGCAGGAATAAAGGCAGACTAGGGGGGGCAGGACACCCCAAATGCATCCAGCTCACTCCGCTGGGCTACCCCCCTTTGGCACCACAGCAGATGCTGAACCTGCGCTAGCCCCTTCATTCCCAGTGAGGGGGCGGCTCTGATTCAGTAGGACCCCCCTCCCCAGGGCCTCAAGGGCACTGAGGGGGGCCCACAGTTTGTGCCAGTGACCCTTTGGGCAGAGGAGGGATGACACAGGGTAACCGGGGGTGAATATGGGGGTTGGGCGCTGGACAGGGAATTTGTCCTGACACTTCCGTTTGACCCTCGGACTTTGGGAAGGAGAGAGATTGGTGGGGAGTCCCACCAGGGAATCTCTTTTCTCCTCTTTTTCAGTCTCAAGGAGAGTTGAGGAGAGCCTGAGAATGAAGGCTCCCCCCACCCCCGACCCCCCAAATCGGAGCTGGGTGGGTCTGGGCATTCCAGCCAGCATTATTAGGCCGAGAGCAGAGAAGACTGCTGGTGAGGGAGGAGTTGAGTCTTCAATGAAGTGAGGAGTTAATTAGATCAGAGATAATGGGTACTTTCCGGCACGGAAAGGAGCAGCATAGAGGTAAGGAGGGCGGGCAGGTAGCTGTAAGGGCTGTAACCTAGGGTGTTCGTGCGGAGACCCTCGATGCCGTGTGGAGCATAAGGTCCTTACCTGGAATGTAACGGACTGCCACGGCAAGAATTTAAGCCAGGGAACGATATGGTCGCTTTTACATTTTAGAGCCTTGTGGTGACAATAGGCAGAGTGAATTAGAGGACGGCCAAGACTAGGACCAGTTTGGGGCACCAGAGGAAAATGAGGGCCTGAATTAGGGTGCTGATAGTGAGAGAGGCTAGGAAGAAACAGATGAGAGCTGTGTAAACACATGATGATCAGTAGAAATAGAATGGGTCCTAAATGCAAGCCACATATATAATTTAAAAAATTTCCAATTGGCGTTAGAAAAGTAAAGAGACAGGAAAGATTAATTTTAGTAATATCTTTTATTTAACCTAAAAATTAAAATTGTAATTTCAGCATGTAATTGATACAAAAATTTCTGAGATGTCTTATACTTTTTTGGGGGATTGTCTTTTAACTCCCAGTGTGTGTTTTACACTGATAGCGAATCTCAACTTGGACCAGTTACATTTCAAATGTTCAACATCTATACATGGCTAGTAGTAGCTACCATACTGGATAGCACAGAAAAGTTATGAAGGCTGCACATATAAAAGTTATAAAGGTGCACATGTCCACGCTTGTGTGAGCGTGTGTGTGTGTGTGTGTGTGTGTGTGTGTTGGGAGCACAGAGGTAAGAGAATACAAGATAATGACTGTGACTTCTAGGCTTTGGTCCTGCTGGTCATTGTGACTGATGGCAACAGTAACTATAAAAGCAGGAATAGATTCATGCAGGAAGATATAACTTGGGACATGCAGATGGAAACATTTTGCAGGCAGTTGAAACTTGGCCCTAGAGCTCAGGAGGTACCTCTGGCTGGGGAATCCATGCCCTGGGCAGATTACAGATGGCAACTGAATGCATGGGTGTAGATGATTTAGCCCATGGATGATACACAGGCAAGAGAAAGTCAAGAACAAAATACTGGGGGAGACCCCAGTTTAACAGATTCATAGGGGAACTAGGGTCTGCAAAGGAGACGGAAAGCAGCCTATAAAGAGCAGAAAGAACTACGTGGGAGTGGAGAGATAGAAGCTGGGGGCAAAGAGTCTGTGCTGCCCACAGGGTCACAGGCGAGAGGGTGAGCACATGTTTGCTCTTGGACTGAGGGCGGCCTGCCCTTTTTGTCCTTTTGGCTGGTGCTAAGAGGGGGCAGGGGAGGAGCAGGAACTTGTTATCCTAGGGACTCCGCAGCCTGCTGTGTCATCACCTCCCACGCCCCCCACCGCCCCCGCTGGGAGAGGCCACTTTGTTTCACCCCAGATTGTTAAGAGACCCCCTCCTCCTCCACACCTCCTCCCCACAAGCCTGAGCAAGTTACCTGGCATTTTCGTCCATCCACGATGCCCAGGTCCTCCTCAAACTCCACTCCCACCTCGAATTCCATCTTGTAGTTTCGGAAAGTGCTGAGGGTCTTCACTGTCATGTGGTTGCCCTGATGGCTGATCTCCTTGTCCGGCTTGAGCAGCAGGGCGATCTTGCGCAGAGCCAAGTTGATGTCTGGGGGGGGGGGCTGTCTCTTAGCAGGGGTCCTCTGGGCCAGCCGGCCAGGGGTGCCCCCACCCGCGGCAGCAGCCTGGGGTTGGGAGCGGCCCCTCAGCTGGGTCTGGGGCGGTGCATTTACTCCCTCCAAGCAACGCCCCTGGCTAGAAAAGGAGCCCAAGGCCGGTGCCAGCACCTGAGCCTTTCCATACTGTCCAACCCGCACCCCCTGCTCCTCAGTGGGACAGGAGGCTGGAAGGGAGAGGGGAGAAGGGGAGTGAAAGGGCTCGGGGAGGGGTGAGGCCATTACTCAGGGCCTGCAGGTAGTCCTCCAAGTTCTTCTGCGAGACAAAGCGGTAGTAGCCGGTGAGGTTGGGAGGCATGGTCCAGGCTGGCCGAGGTCAAGACTTCAGGAGGGTGCAGGAGCCAGGGCGCGGAGGGGGGAGTCTGACAGGTGAGGCTGGGAGACGCCAGGCCAGCCTCCCAGCACACACAGAGGCGGCCTGGGTAAAGGTCTGTGCTCCCTGGCTTTTATAGAGCCGGAGCCGTGTTGCAATAAGAGCCCCACCAGATCCCCCTCCTCCACCCCCCACGATGAGTGTGAGCCTCGCGTCTGCGGCCCCGAGGGAGGGGCAGGGACTTGGCAAGGCTGCGCCCGACCTCGGTTTTTCCTGAGGAAGGAACCTGGACGGGGTCTGAGGCTATCAGGCAGGCAGGACTGGAGCCTTTCTGAAGCTCGGTGTTGGCTTGCAGCCCATTTCTGGCAGGCTTGGGAACCATCTCGAGCCCCGAGGGGCAGCCTCATCTGGGAGGAAGCTGGTCTGGCTGTGTGGAGTACGGGCTCTCCCAGACTCACCCAGGGTTGGGTGCTAACTCTGTCTTGAGATCCTGGGGCTGAGTCAGGGATCCTGAAAGGTGTGAGGGGGAGGAGGTGGGGAAAGGAGAGAGGACAGCCAGTTGGCCGGGAGCCCCAGTGGAGAAAATCCTAGAGTGCTGGGGGCTGGGGGTGGGGGGGCAGCACCTTCTGCCGTCTTCGCTGAGCTGGGGCCCCAATGCTGGCATTCCAGACTCTGTCCTATAAAGGGAATGTCCTATATAGTTCATTAGGAGCGAAGCAGAGAAACTGCAGAGGGGGCTGACCGCAGCCTGGTGAGTTCAAAGTCTGGAGCAGAGGCGAGGGAGGAGTTGGTTTGGCTGTTCTGGAGAATTTTACTAACCCAGGGGTTTCCCTCCCTCTCTGGAGTCACTGATGATACCATGACCCACCCCTGTCTCGGCGCCTGGACAGCCCAAGTGCCAGAGATCATTGCCATGGAGGGGGTGTGTGCCCCCCTTCACACTCCCTTCCCCACCAGGCACACTCTTCTCTGCCTCTCAAACCTACTGTGGTTCCCAGCTTCTGAACCCCCTGGGCTGGTTCATCATGGTTTAAGGTGGGAAATTCAGGGAGAGGGAGGTAGAGAAAAATTCCACCTAGAGGTGAACTGCCCTGACAGGTGTGTGTGTGTGTGTGTGTGTGTGTGTGTGTGTGTGTGTGTGT
>PVHT021183648.1:3376016-3399649 GCA_004024745.2 Catagonus wagneri
GGGGGGGAGAGAGAGTGAGATGCTAGAGAATTCAGGAGAGAGACAGTGCCTGGGGGATAAAGAGAATGCAATGCCCCCTCCCTTCTGGTGCTTTGAAACTGTTCATGCCTCAGTCCCGGTGTTTGATCCCATCTCCATCCTCTCCCCTTAGAGGACGGCTTCTCTCACTACTCACTGACTGTCCATGGCTGCAGAATTGCCTTCCTTTACTGGCCTCTGCTTGAAAGTGCTCGGCCAGTCAAGTTTCTCTGGAAGCTGGAGCAGGTGAGGCTGGAGCCAGGCTCCTGGGAGAGCTGGGTGGATGGAACTTGCTTTGAGGGGAGGGTATCCCAGGGCTGGGGTGGGCATTTTCTGGGTACTCCCTCTTTCGATCTCCATTTTCAGTTCCTAAACTTTCTAACCCCTGGCTCTTGAGTGCTCTGGCTTGTTTAGTTCCAAGGCTTGTGACTTGCAGAAAGCACTCTTGGATTAAAAGAAAGTGGGGAACAAATTGCTACTAACACCCAGCCCAACCAATCATCTTTTCCCCTTGTTTTGTTTTATCACTTTCTCATCTAGAACCTTAACAGGGCTTATCCCTGACTCTCAAGCAGTTGGCATGTTGTAACCGAGGAAATAAGTAAACTGAGGTACCACAGATTGGGTCTGAGTCCTGCCAGGGAAACCTATCAGCCGTGAATCTTGGTTAATATGTTTACACCTCAGTTTCTTTACCTGTGAAATGGGGATAATAAGAATTCTATTATCTCAGGGTTGTTGTAGGGTTAAATGATGTAATAGACATTTATAGATGGAAAAGGCAGCCTATAATGTTAATTCTCACTCTTATTTACGATTATGAGGGATCAATAAAAATGGGCAAAAAAGAAAAGAAAAGAAAAATCTCTTGAGCCAGCAGCTGCAGCCTCTTCTTTATTCATTCTCCAAGCTGACCACAAGGACCATGGGGACTAATTTGAGTTTCTATTTCCTCCTGTATTTCTTGCAAGCCCCGGTGGAGTTGCTGAGTAAGCAAATGGCTGAAAAAAGGCAGGAAGTGGAAGAGAGAGAAAAGAGGATGAAAACCCACTAACTGGATAATTGAGGGCTGTCTATAAAAGCTGCTTTTTGTGGCACTCTTAAAGAGATATTCTGCCATTTGCTTATTCCTGACCTTTCCCCATGTCCTTAATATTGTAACATTACTCTCTCTGTTTTTCTTTTATTTATCCTTATTTATTCAACAAAGATTTAGTGAAAACCAATACCCTGCCACTCTGCTGGGTTCTGGGGCTACAATGGAGCCTAAGATGGAACAAGATCTCTGCGTTCATTGAACGTACATTTTAGTTGGGGAGATAGATTTTTAAAAAGTAAGTAGACGTAGGAGTTCCTGCTGTGCCACGGCAGGTTAAGGATCTGGCATTGCTGCAGCTGTGGCATAGGTTGCAGCTGCAACTTGGATTCAATACCTGGCCCTGGGAACTTCCATATGCCGAGGGTGAGGCCCCCCAAAAAAGCAGACGTGTAAAAATGATTGTCAGAGTTCTTGGGTGGCTCAGCCAGTTGAGGGCCCAGTACTGTCCCTGCTGTGGCTTGGGTTTGATCCATGGCCCTGGAACTTTTGCATGCCATGGCCATGGCCAAAAAGCATGATAAATTGTGATAAATGCTCTGAAAGAAGAAGCAAGGGATTGAGGTAGAGACTAGAAGGAGACAAGGAGAGAAGAACTCACCTTAAACTGGATGTTCAAGGAAGGCCTGACGGAAATGAAATGTAAACTCATCCTGAAGGACGAGGCACAGCTGTGAAGAGAGAGTTCCAGGCAGAGGGAAGAGCAGATGCAAAGGCCCTGAGCCAGGAAAGGGCTCAGCATGATCCCAAATACGGCAAGAGGGCCACTGAGTGAGAGCACAGTGAACCGGGGCAAAGACTGGATTTGAGGTTGGAGAGGTGGGCAGTGTGATTAGGCGTACATGGACCTTGTTAGCTGGGGTCATTTGCATTTTGTCCCACGGGAGATGGAAAGTCTTTTGAAGGGTTTACAACAGGGATCAGATTTACATTTTAAGAAGACCCCTTCGGCAGCTGTGGGAGGAATGTACCAGAGAGACCTAGGAGGGTAAGTGCGCAGACAAGATCGTTGCAATAGTATATTTGAGAAGGACTGAAGACTTGAATGATGTGTGGCAACAGAGATGGAGAAAACTGCACAGAAACCCGAAGCTTCCAGTCCCGTGTGGACCCGGGATGATAGCATGGCACTCCTCTTAGGAAAGTTGATGGTTTTAAAGATTTAACTGAAGAGGGGCATTTTAGGAACAAGGTTGGAGCCTGAAAGATTTTGGGCAAGGATGTTATTCCTTGAGCTTGGTGGGCAGCAATTCACTAGTAGGTCCCCGTCCTCACCTTTAAATGGCTGCGTTTTTTTTTTTTTCAATGGCAGCATCCACAGCATATGGAAGTTCCTGGGCCAGGGACTGAATCTGAGCTGCACCTGCGACCTATGTCACAGCTTGAGCAATGCTGGATCCTTTAACTCACCTTGCTGGGCTGCGGATGGAACCCAAGACCCTGAAGCAACCGGAGTCTCTGCAGTGGGGTTCTTAACCCACTGTGCCATAGCTGGAACTCCTGTAAGCCCTGTCGATGGAGCAGGGAATATGAGGGACTGTCCCCTGCCCCCCAGGAGGGGGGGCAGTGCCTTGTTCCCTGAGGATGAAGTAACGAAGTAATCGAGGAGTTCCTGCCCTTCCCCACCCCTAGGTCTGTGACGACGAGTGGCACCACTACGCTTTGAACCTTGAGTTCCCTACTGTCACACTCTATGCCGATGGCATCTCCTTTGACCCTGCCCTCATCCATGACAACGGACTCATCCACCCGCCCCGAAGAGAGCCTGCACTCATGATTGGGGCCTGCTGGACCGGTAAGTCTCTGTGAACGCACTAAGGTTTGGGGGCCCCTGTGGTTGGTGGAGGATCAAAGGCAGCCTGACTTCATGACCTTGTCCCCTGCGGTCAGGCAGGGTGACCGGGAAAGATCTCCATGGAGGAGACCACAGCCCCTGAGGTCTCCTGCCTCCTGGACTGGCCATCACCTCTGACTTGGAGGAACTTCCCGCTCAGGCATCATCAGCATCTCTCTTTCTGTGACTCCAGCCACTTCCCACTCTGTTCCATCCCAGTGATGGTTTCTCCAGCCTGTTCCCGCGCTGGGGGACAGTGACCCTGCAGAGAGTCATCCGTCTTCCAACTTTTAAGCTGTTTCGCTCACTTTTTCCTTTTGAGGACGTGTTTGTGTATGCGGTGTGTTTGTGTATGTGGGGTCGGTGCGTGCGTGTGTGTGTGTGTGTGTGTGTGTGTCTTACCAGAGCCATTGTTTTCTCAGCAACAGATTTGGGGTTTGTCTATAACAGACCTCTGGGATAATCTCAGACACGACAAAACAAGGGTTAGGACTCAGCCGAGAGGTTCAAGTTCTACCGGAGCAGGGGCAGAGCCGGAGCTGGGAAGCCCTCCCCTTCCTCTCTGTCAATCTAGCTCTTCATCCCTGAGCTCACTGGCACTTTTTCTCCCCCAGAGGAGAAGAACAAAGAGAAGGAAAAGGAAGGCGACAACAGTACGGACGCCACACCAGGTACTTGCCGGCTAGGACCTGGAGGCCGGAGAGCTCCCATCTCAGCTTCCTGCTCAGGCCGGCCACTGCCGGGTCCCCATCCGGCCGCGTTGGCCACCGCCGTCCCCACCACCAGGGGGCAGCGCCTCCGAGCGCCCGGGCCAGGCAGGCTGTCCCTGGACAGGGGCGGCCGGGTGGAGCTGGCCTGGGGCCTCGCGTCCTTTCTTGCACACGGAGTGCAGTTGAAGGGGTTTTCGCGCTGGCTTTCCGAGCCGCAGAGCCCAGGGGACAGAAGGCCGCCACGCGGCAGAGAGACCTGGGCATCCGTGAAGCTCACACGCATTCTTCCCGGGGATCCCCGCACGCACCGCGAAGGCCCCTCTCACTCTCCTTCTCCAGCCCCTCTCCTGTTGGGTCCCCTCTTTCCTCCCTTCGGTCCCGCTCTCTTTCTCTCCTTTTCCCTCTGCCCGAAGCTCTCCTCGTTTCTGTTGCTTCTGTTTTTCCGCCCTTCCGCTCCCCTTGGCTTTATTCTGTCTTCTCGCTCCGTCTTCTCCAAGCTCTCCTTAGCCTCATCTCCTCATCTTTCCTTCTTTAACTTCCACCTTGCTCCCTTCCGTCTTCAAGCCTGCTCTCTTCTCAGCTCCCGCCCGGGCCTGGTGCATCCCCTCCTCTCACCTCCCGCCCGTCCCTGTGTTCCTGCCCTAGGAGAGCCCTTGCCGATCCACCACTACTTCCACGGCTACCTGGCTGGTTTCAGCGTGCGCTCAGGCCGCCTGGAGAGCCGTGAGGTCATCGAGTGCCTCTATGCATGTCGGGAGGGGCTGGACTATAGGGATTTCGAGAGCCTGGGCAAAGGCATGAAGGTATTGCCCCTTCCTCTGGCCCCCTCCCTCCGGGCATGCGCCCCCCCCCGCCCCCCGCCCTCCCCAGCCCCCACCTCTGCTCCCTTCCTCTCCCGCCTCCGGTCCTGCTCTCAGCCCTGTCTGTGTCTGGGGCCCAGGTCCACGTGAACCCCTCGCAGTCCCTGCTCACCCTGGAGGGGGATGATGTGGAGACCTTCAACCATGCCCTGCAGCATGTGGCTTACATGAACACTCTGCGCTTTGCCACGCCTGGCGTCAGGCCCCTGCGCCTCACCACTGCGGTCAAGTGAGTGTTGGGTGGGCGGGCAAATCGCAGAACTGGAGCCAGTGTCAGAGCTCCTTGGCCTTAGATGAAGGCTAGGCACACCTCTCTTGTTTACGGATGGAAAACTAACCTACCCAATTGACACTAGACTCAAACTTCCAACAACCAATTCATTATTCTTCCCACTACAGCATACTTCGAGGATTTGGGAGTGTTTTTTGTTTTTGTTTTTAATTTTATTGGAGTATTGTTGAATCACAATGTTGTACAGCCAAGTGAATCATATATATACACCTGTTAAGGTGTACAGCCAAGTGAATCATATATATATTCATATGTGTGTGTTTGTATATACATACACACGCACAAGAATATATATATATCCATTCTTTTTCCTGTATAGGTTATTGCAGAATATTGAATAGATTTCCCTTTGCTATACAGCAGGACCTTGCTAGTTATCTATTCTATACATAGTGGTGTGTATATGCCAATCCTATCCTCCTAATTTATCCCTCCTCCCCATGGTTTCCCCTTTGATAACCATAAGTTTGATTTAGATATCTGTGAGTTTGTTTCTGTTTTATAAATAAGTTCTTTTGTATCGTTTTTATTAGATTCCACATATAAGTGATATCATACGATATTTGTCTTTCTCTGTCTGATTTACTTCAGATAATCATGATGCTGCAAATGGCATTATTTCATTCTTTTTTATAGCTGAGTAATAGTCCATAGTGCTACAGTGAATGTTGGGGTACATGTATCTTTTTGAATTATGGTTTTCTCTGGAGAGATGCCCAGAGGTGGGATTGCTGGATCATATGTTAGTTCTATATTTCGTTTTTAAAGGAACCTCCATACTGTTCTCCATAGTGATTGCATCAATTTACATTCCCACCAATAGTGTAGAAGGGTTTCCTTTTTTCCACACCCTTGCCAGCATTTATTGTTTGTAGATTTTTTGATGATGGACATTCTGATCTGTGTGAGGTTTGCGGATTTTAGTCTCTGTGCCTCTATGCTGATATGTAAAGTGGGACCAAAGTGGATACTGGATTGGGAGCCAGGAGACCCGACACTAATTCCAGTCCAATACTAATTGCCTGGATGACCTTGGGCAAAAAGCTTTAATTGCTTGATTATCAAATCAAATAGGATAATCTACGTCTGGGGGTTGGCAACCTATGGCTCTGGGGTCAAGTCTGGCCTGCTGCCTGTTTTTGTAAACAAAGTTTTATTAGAACACAGCCTTGCCCACTCAATTGCATACTGCTTATGGAAATGAGCTGCTTTCATCCTTGGATGACAGCACTGAATCTTTGGGACAGAAACTGGCCCAAAAAGTCAAAAATATTTACTGTATGGTCCTTCATGGAAAAATTCTGCTGACTTTTGAATTCTAAGTGAATGGTTTTTAACTCTAAAAGAAAAATTTATGTTACTTCAAGGTTTATTAGATTTTTAAAAATAGAGATTGAGAGGTAATGAAACATAATAGTTATTAGCTTTTTAGCATTGAGCATGTGCCATAAAGCATAATAATAGAATGTAGCTCAAACAATTGTTGTGAGAATAAATAATATAATCTAGGTCAAAGGCCCAGTGGAGAGCCTGTTCTGCAAACCAGTTGCTCTTGTTACACGAAGGCATGTTCACCCCAATTGTGTCTATGGGGCAGTTTTTAGGAGCTACTGCCATCTAGTGGGTAGATTACACAATGCAGGGGTCAGGGTTCCTGAGTCAGATTTCCCTTCTCCCCTGCTCTGCCTGCTTCACGGGAAGCTGTCTGAAGAGAAACATCTTTGACTTGCTCCTACCCTCCTGGCAGGAGTGGGTTTGAAGACGAGTGGGCTCTGAGCCCTGGACAGTGACTGGGAATGATGTCAGGCCTCACAATTAGAGCCGTGGAAAGCAGAGGCAGGGCTTTTGGGGATTTGGCCTGCTGGTCCAGAGTGTGGTCTTGGTGTGGAGCTGAAGGCCACGGGCAGATGAGGTCACGTGCACACAGATCAGTGCTGAGGATGTGCCTCACAGCGCTCTGGTCAGAACTCTGGCGGTTAAAGGGCTCTCCTCCAGCTCTGAAGGGTTCATCCCTCAGGGACCGAGGAACGGCCTTATCCCCTTCGGGGGTTTAGGAGGGAGGGCTCTGTCTTCTGGTTCAGGGTGGAGTCTTACAAGGGAGGAGTTGAAACCCTCTTTGTTGGCTGGCTCATTTGAATTCCTCCTACCTCTCTCCTGTGCAGGGAAGAGGCTTGTCCAAGGGCGGGTAACCTGACTTTGGTCCTTCAGTAGAGGGAAGGGGCCTTTTTCCTCTATGAGGTTAAGAAGGAGAGAGGTCTAGAGTTCTCGTCATGGCGCAGTGGAAAAGAATCTGCCTAGGAACCATGAGGTTGCAGGTTCGATCCCTCGCCTTGCTCAGTGATCTGGCGTTGCCGTGAGCTGTGGTGTGGGTTGCAGATGTGGCTCAGATCTGGTGTTGCTGCAGCTGTGGCTGTAGGCCGGTGGCTGTAGCTCCAGTTAGATTCTTAGCCTGGGAAGCTCCATATGTCGCAGGTGCGGCCCTAAAAAGAGACAGAAAAGGGAAGAAGGAGAGAGATCTCATTTCTCTCCATATCAGGACTACTATGTGGTTAGTATCACCCTAATACTTCCTTGAGGTTGCCGTGCGGACAGCTGGTCGACCTGTGTGGGCCAGGTCCGCAAGTCCAGGTCACAGGAGAAAGTATAGAGAGGTGTGTGATTGTGTGTGTGTGTGTGTGTGTGTGTGCGCGCGCGCGCAACAGGGAGTGACAGATAGCCAGCAGCGTTCCCTTCCTGTGATGCATATTTTGCCCTGCTCCGTGTGGCCCCCCAGCATCCGTGTCCGTCTAAAGCTAGGTTTATACAGCTCATCAATCAATGCAGCTTTTCCCGAAGGTTTTTTTTTATTTTTAAGATCTCTTTCTTGGATTCTTGGAAAGCCCATCTACTCATGGCATTGACCACTGAACAAATGGCTACCACATCTTTTTCTCCAGCTTTGTTCTCTTTCCATAGCTCTTGAATTTCTACCTGCTTGCTATAACCTCTGTTTAGAAGTTCTGCCAGCACCTCAAATATGAGCTAAAGCTGAAATAATGATCTTCGATGCCTGAGCTAGCCCCTCCCCTGAATTCTCTGCTTCTGTGATGGTGTCTTTGTCCTTGCGATCACCCTGGCTTACAGCCTCCAAGTCACCCCTGATTCCTCTCTGTCTCTTTCCTCCACGCCCCATCAGATGCCAGGTCACCCAGATCCCACTCTGCGCCTTGTCTGGAATCTGTCTCCTCTTTTTCCATGTCTGCCGTTATGACTCCAGCAGGCTCTTGTCACCTCTCGCCTGGCCTATTGCTCTAACCTCCTAACTCATTGACTATCTCTACTATTGTAACTTCAGTCCGGCCTCCCCCCCATGGCTAGTTTAGCAATCCTAAATCAGAATGTTCATCCTCACCCTCACCCTGCTGAAGAAGACATCGAAGCTTCCCTTATGCCCACTGCCCCCAAATTGCCCTCAGAGCCCTCAACCATCTTTCCTGCCTTTCTTGCCTCCTGGTCCTCTGTTCCCTTAGTGTGCTCCTCACCAAAACCACCTACCCTCCTTCAAAGGCCAGCTCACTCACTACTTTTCTTTTTCTTTTTCTTTTTTGTCTTTTTGCCTTTTATCTAGAGCCGCACCTGCGGCATATGGAGGTTCCCAGGCTAGGGGTCTAACAGGAGCTGTAGCTGCCGGCCTTCGCCACAGCCGCAGCAACGCGGGATCCGAGCCGCATCTGCAACCTACACCACAGCTCACGGCAACGCCGGATCCTTAACCCACTGAGCAAGGCCAGGGATCGAACCCTCAACCTCATGGTTCCTAGTCAGACTCGCTAACCACTGAGCCATGAAGGGAACTCCTCGCTACTTTTCTTGATTATTCCTACCCTCCCTTGCCAAACGCTCCACTCCCACCCTAGCCAGGAATAACCTCTCCCTCTCTGAACCCCCATGGCTTTATGTTTGTTCCACGCATGTGACGATGACCATGGTGGCCCTTGTTTTAAGGTTTGTGTGCCACTTCTAATCTCTCCACAAGATGGTTAGTGCCTTCAGGTCTGGGCCAGCCCCCTAGTCCCCTTTTGGATCACCCATCACTGTGGGAGTATCTGTCAGAGCTGGTGCTCCCAGAGTCTCTTCAGGTGGTTTCCCAAGAGGCTTTAAAAAAAAATCATTTAATTTTAATCTTATTATTATTTATTATTATTTTTAGGGCTGCACCTGCAGCAGATAGAAGTTCCCAGGCTTGAATCAGAGCTGCAGCTGCTGGCCTACGCCACAGCCATAGCAATGCCAGGTTCAAGCCGCATCTTTGGCCTACACCACAGCTCACGGCAATGCCAGATCCTTAATCCACTGAGCGAGGCCAGGGATCAAACTGCATCCTCATGGATACCAGTTGGTTCATTACCAAGAGCCACAAGGGGAACTCCCTTTATGTTATTTTCTCTTGTTTTTCCAAGAGTTTTTGATCTGGGCCCCTTTGAGTGACCACGCAGACTGTCTCAAGTCCCATTCCTTGTGGCTCAGGACCTCAGTAAACTGCAGGCGCTGTACCTTCAGGGGCTCTAAGCTCAGGGTATCTGCTGAGGTTACCCCTTCTCCCTTTTGGCTCCAGTCGTAGAGCTGGGCCTGCTTGGTGACAGGAGCCCAGCCCTCTTTTCAGTTAGCACAGTGGTGGACCGCAGGCCCTGCTCCGGAATGACCCCCTCCCCTGTGAAGCCTGCTTGTTCAAGGGGGGCACTTCTTTATAAATAAATTTGACTCATGCAAACCCAGGTCCCACCCAATGCCTGTGTCTGAGTGGAAAAATCATGGGCTTGGAACGAGAAGAATGGGTTTAAGCCCAGACTGGGACACCTGTTTCTTGTATGGCTAAGATGCTTGACCCAGCAGCTTTGGTTTCCTATCCCAATTCCAACAGTAGTGAAAGAAAGTTAAGTGAAATAATGTGGGCAGAATGCTTCACTAACCAGCAAGTGCTGTGAGATTTCTTGATTCTGGAGGTGATTCTGGGAGCATGATCCCCAGTGGCTGGACTTTGGTTGGTCTGAGCAGGCTGAGTTCTCCAGGGAGGCTGTGTCTGACACCAAGGCCAGTGAGTTTTCATGGGACAAGGGTGCAGGTCCAAGGTGGTCAGATTAGCTCACCTACTCAAGTGAGTTTCTCTGATAATGACGGGACAGAGTGGGAGACACACGAAGGAAAACATCCTTTGGTACACACCCCTGACCCCATCCCACTTCTTTTCTTTTCTTTTCTCTTCTCTTCTTTTCTGTTCTTTTCTTTTCTTTCTTCCCTCTCTCTCTCTCTCTCTCTTTCACTGCAGTTGTGACATGTGCAAGTTCCAAGGTTAGGTATTGAAACTTTGCCACAGCAGCAACCCAAGCTGCTGCAGTGACAATGCCAGATCCTTAACCCCCTGTGCCGCCAGGGAACTCCCCACCACCCAATTTTTTTTTTTTTTTGTCTTTTTGCCTTTATCTAGAGCCGCACCTGCGGCATATGGAGGTTCCCAGGCTAGGGGTCTAACAGGAGCTGTAGCTGCCGGCCTTCGCCACAGCCACAGCAATGTGGGATCCGAGCCGCGTCTGCAACCTACACCACAGCTCATGGCAACGCTGGATCCTTAACCCACTGAGCAAGGCCAGGGATCGAACCCGCAACCTCATGGTTCTTAGTCGGGTTCGTTAACCACTGAGCCACAAAGGGAACTCCCCGCCACCCAATTTTTGATGTCAACTATTTTTTGACTTGTATCTACCAGATATCGTACTGAATGCACTTTTTAAAAAATCTCTTGGCTGAAGAACTGCGTAGGTTTATATATTTCTGTAAGTTCAGTTTGCGAAATACAGTTTGGTAGGTGTTCCATAATCTGGGGGGTAGGCCATAATCTGGGGGTAGGTCAGAGTTGCCTGACCTTCTGTCCCTGACCCTCCTGGGAAAGGGTGTCTCCCCCTCCGGCTTTGCTGTGGGGGTGGTTGTTGTGCAGAGACACCATCCCCCTCTCCCCCTGACATGGGGTGCTCTCTGCAGAGGTGGAGCCCCAGAGCAGTGAAGCAGATTATAGACTACAGGGGAGGGGATGTTGGGGTCCCATGCTTCCTCTCTCGCCTCTTCTCATGTAGGTGCTTCAGTGAAGAGTCCTGTGTCGCCATCCCCGAAGTGGAGGGTTACGTGGTGGTGCTCCAGCCCGATGCCCCCCAGATTCTGCTGAGTGGCACGGCTCATTTTGCCCGCCCAGCTGTGGACTTCGAGGCACCCGAGGGCGTCCCTTTGTTCCCCGATCTTCAAATCACTTGCTCCATATCTCACCAAGTGGAGGCCAAAAAGGATGAGAGCTGGCAGGGTACAGGTAAGGATGGCCCCAGGGAATGAAGTCATCTGGGAAAGGGGTCCGTGTCCGAACCAGGAGGAGAAAATCCAGGGCCGGATATGAGGGAGTGACGTCATCCTGCATTCGCTCGACTAGAACCACTGACTGTGGGGAAGGAGAGCCAGCGGGAGGCCCATGGGCATAAGGAGGTTGTTGGGTAATGACGTTCTTGAAAATGATGCTGGAGTCCCTTGTGGCTCGGCAGGTTAAGGCTCTGGGATTGTCATTGCTGCAGCTCCAGTCGCTATTGTGGCACCAGTTTGGTCCCTGGTTTGGGAACTTCCGCATGCTGTAGGAACATCAAAAAAAAAAAAAAAAAAAAAAAAAAAAAGAAAGGAAGGAAGGATGAAAGAAAGAAAGAAAATGATGCTGACGGCTCCAGGGGTGGTCCTGGAAGGGTAGGAGGAGTGGCCATGAAGTGGGCCCTTCCGCTCTGACCCAGATCCTGACTCTCTCCCGTCCAGTGACAGACACGCGCATGTCAGATGAGATCGTGCACAACCTGGACGGCTGTGAGATTTCTCTGGTGGGGGATGACCTGGACCCCGAGCGGGAGAGCCTGCTCCTGGATATGGCCTCCTTGCAGCAGCGAGGGCTGGAGCTCACCAACACATCTGCCTACCTCACTATTGCCGGTCAGTGGGGGCCCAAGAGCCTGTGCCCCTTCCCGTGTGGACCCTTCTTGTGCTCAAGGATCTGGGAAACCGTGAGGGGCCTGCTTCTGGGACCCGAGATGTGGGCAAGTGCCACCTTACGTCTTCCCAGCCTGGGAGATCTCTGGCTTCCAGGTTGCCCCTAGAGATGGTGGCCGTGCTTTGACGGTTCTTGTTCCAGCTTCTCTCCGGCCTGGCTCACCTCCAGCCCCATCTCCGCTCTTCTTTGGCTCCGTCTCTGACTCGCTCTCTAATCCTCTAGCCGTTTGGTGCTCGCCGTCTTCTCTATCGTCCCTGTCACTCATCTTGTGGACACAGCACAGCTTTAAGTCAAGCGCTCGTCCCTTAATGAATGGGGGTAGTGACTTGACAGCTTCTCAAGGAAGCCTCTTCTTCTCCGAAGGACCCTCCACCGGGGAGAATAGGAGAAAATGGGGTGATCGGTCCTCTCCTGTTTCCTTTCCCTTCCAGAGCCGCATGGAGGTCTTCTGTGTTTTCCCCTCTCCATTTCCCTCCTGTTTTCACCTCCCTTCTGTCCTGCAGGGTGTCCCTGTTTCCTTCTCTGCACCCCTCCCCACAAGCTGCAGGACTCCCCGAGGCGGGCAGAGGTTTCTCTGCGCAGTCGGGGTGGGGCGTGTGTGCCGGGGGCATGGAAAGCGTCTCTTCTTCTGAGAATTCGGGTCACAGTCCTTTTGCGGCGGGGTGGGGTGGTGTCAGCTGGCGGGAGCCTGGGGGAGAGACCGGGGTCCTCTTCGCGGGCCCCTGCCCTGAGCTGCCTTCTGTCCCCAGGGGTGGAGAGCATCGCGGTGTACGAGGAGATCCTGAGGCAGGCTCGTTACCGGCTGCGGCACGGAGCCGCCCTCTACGCTCGGAAATTCCGCCTTTCCTGCTCAGAAATGAATGGGCGCTACTCCAGCAATGAGTTTGTGGTGGAGGTACCCAGAGTCTCCCGCCCCCCCCCACCTACTCCACTGCCCCCCTGCAAGGATCAGGGTGGGGTGGACCGAGCCTGTTGGCAGGGATGGAAACTGCAGCAAGGGCCGTGCCTGGCCCCGGCAGTGGGTGCAGTAGAAGGGGAAGCTGGGGGACAGCGCTGAAGTGCTGGTCCCTAGAGGAGAGATGGGACTAGGGAGAAGCACCCACGAAGCCCACCCTCTCCCCAGGTTAGCGTGCTGCACAGCATGAACCGGGTCGCCCACCCCAGCCACATGCTCAGCTCCCAGCAGTTCCTGCACCGTGGTCACCAGCCCCCGCCTGAGATGGCTGGACACAGCCTGGCCAGCTCCCACCGAAACTCCAGTATGTAAGGCTGCTGGGGGCCAGCTGGCGGGTGGGTGGAGGGAGTGGGTCGGCACAAGCATCCTTCCCGCCACTACTGGGAAGGAAGGGGGTGGAGCGGTGGGTTCTGTTCCCTGTGGAACCTGACCTAGTTGACTGCCGTGATCCAGTGTCTTCATGCCCGGATCATTCGGTTCCCCTCATGTGGAATGTGAGCCTCGTGTCATCACAGGGGTGTTTGTATCTGGGATCGTGGTGTGTGTGGGTTTAGCCTTTGTTGTTCCTGTTCCTTTGTTATTTCTCAACAAATAGCAAGTTAGCCCTGGACCTAGGGATCCTCAAGAGTGAAGCTATCAAGTGTGTATTAAGCACCTACTGTATACTAACACTGTCCTAAAGTACTAGTAGGAAGACCAGAGACTGAAAGCATAGACATAGCCCCGATCCTCAAGGAGAACATTGGTGCTACTGCATGTGCGATTATGTGTTAGCTATAAAGTCATATACTATTTCTAAAACAAAGTGTGGCAATGTGCAAAGTATCGTACCAGATGGAGTGCTGCCCATCAAAGAAATCTCATTCCCCGGCTATGATTGTTTTACTACTGATGCAATTTTTATTTTTTAAATTATTTTTTTGTCTTTTTAGGGCCGCACCCATGGTAGATGGAGGTTCCCAGGATAGGGGTCGAATCGGAGCTGTAGCTGCCAGCCTACACCACAGCCACAGCAACGCCAAATCCAAGCCATGTCTGCGACCTACAGCACAGCTCACGGCAATGCTGGATCCTTAACCCACTGAGTGAGGCCAGAGATCGAACCTGCGTCCTCATGGATACTGGTCAGATTTGTTTCCACTGAGCCACGATGGGAATTCCAGTAATGAAATTTTTAATTCACAATTTGAATTGCTTAATTATAGAAAAATTAGGAACCAAGTATGAGAAAGGAAAGTCAGCACCACAACTGACCATTGTTAATGCGGTATATTATGTGCTAGTTTTGGTCTATGTATGTTTTTTTTTTCTTTTAACAAAGGTGGGAGGAAACTGCTTTGCAGCCTGATATTTATGCCTAATATTATGAAATGATTCTTCTCCCACGTTGTTAAAAACTGCAAGATGGTTCTGATTTGCTAGAAATGATTTTGGGAATCGCTTCTTTGTAGAACTGCTTTCCAAGTCAATTTATGAGCTGCCTTTATCTTTGTTACTTTTGGGGACACAGCCTGCTTTTGGCCCAGTTCAGTGTTATCCAACTTCGGCATCCACTTTTGTCACAGTTGGCTCTTGATAGCATTTTGCATTCGTAAACCTAAAAACCACCCTCAAAAGGCAGAGACTTATCACTTTTTGAAAAGGCCAAAAGGCATATCACAGACTCTGAAGGCAATTCCCCAAGAGGTTCCAAAAATGCTTTCTTAGAAGAAGTTCATGGTCCCTGAACCCTATCCTGAATGGACAGCACTCACGTCAACCGTGTAATAATCCGGAGAGTAAATATGGGGATGCCAGGTGCCACGAGCGTGGGCTTTACACCTGTTAACCCAGCGAGTCATTACAGAGAACAGATAAAATAGGTGCTAGAGTTCTCCCCTCGAAAGGCAAGGAAATGGGGGCCCAGAGAGGTTAAGTGTCTTGTGCAAGATCACAGAGCTAGAAAGTGGTGGAGCCAGGATTCAAATCCAAGCAACACAAATCCAGAGCCCTGCGCTAAGCATTGCCTTCCATGCCCTCTCCACTTATTTATTTATTTAGGTCTTTTTTTTTAGGGCCACACCCACGGCATATGGAAGTTCCCAGGCTAGGGGTCAGATTGGAGCTATGGCTGCCAGTCTACGCCACAGCTCACGGCAGCGCTGGATCCTTACCCCACTGAGCAAGGCCCAGGATCGAACCCAAGTTGGGTTCTAGTTGGGTTTGTTACCACCGAGCCACAATGGGAGCTCCCTTCACTTATATTTGATGCTTTAAAAAAAGATCTCATTGAAGTTCCCATCATGGCTCAGAAATTAACGGACTGGACTAGCATCCATGAAGACGTGGGTTCGATCCCTGGCCTTGCTCAGTGGGTTAAAGATCCGGCGTTGCCGTGAGCTGTGGTGTAGTTCGCAGACATGGCTCGGATCCCGCGTTGCTATGGCTGTGGCATAGGCCAGTGGGTACAGCTCTGATTCCACCCCTAGCCTGGGAACCTCCATATGCTGCCGGTGCGGCCCTAAAAGACTACTAAAAAAATAAAGTCTCATTACGTTGTAGTTGCACCCAATTTGGAGGTGCTCTGGGGGCTTCCTGATGTCCTCGACTGATGCTAGCTCTCCGGGACCCCAGGATTCAGTCTGGTTTCCTCTCCTTGGGCAGCAGCCACCACTGCACAGTCTCTTGTATTTCCTTTACCCTGGGACTGGCGCTGCTCTTCTTTGCTCTCTCTGAAAAGGCTTGCGGGAGCCTTTTATAGTGCTTTCCTGTGATTTCTACAGCAAAGCAGATGGAAGTAGGGGTGAGGCCAGTGTATAAGGCGAAACCAAGCTACAAAAGTTCAGGGAAGCTTCATACAATCTTTAGAGACGTGTGAATGAACTAGACCTGTTTTTGTTAAATAGACCCTTTGGGTCCATGATTCTCCACCTATTTCTCCAGTTCTTTCCTTGGGGATCGTCCCATTCAACCTTGTCCAGGTTGGGCGCTGGGTCCTGACACTCAGATTAGGGTCAAGGTGGGTCCAGGTTGGCATTGCTGCTGGGCCCGGCAAGACTCATCCTTGCTTTCTCTGCGGGCTTTGCAATCCCAGTGGAGAGTGGCAGCCTGCTTTTGCTTTTTCCCTTATCTTAGCTTGAGTTGGGTACAGAGTTCGCAGTTCACCCGAGGGGATTACTGATTGACAGCTCCTGTGCTTACCAGGGGAGTCACTGTATAAAACCTGTTTTATGTGTCTTTTCTTTTTTCTTTTTTTTGTCTTATTAGGGCACCCGCGGCATATGGA
Organism: Catagonus wagneri; assembly: GCA_004024745.2. Classification (NCBI taxonomy): domain Eukaryota; kingdom Metazoa; phylum Chordata; class Mammalia; order Artiodactyla; family Tayassuidae; genus Catagonus; species Catagonus wagneri. The sequence goes on from PVHT021183648.1 coordinate 3,392,095, forward strand.
GGTTCCCAGGCTAGGGGTCCAATCGGAGTTGTAGCTGCCAGCCTACGCCACAGCCACAGAAACATAGGATCCGAGCCTTGTCTGTGACCTACACCACAGCTCACAGCAACGCCGGAGCCTTAACCCACTGAGCGAGGCCAGGGGTCGAACCGGCAACCTCATGGTTCCTAGTCGGATTCGTTAACCACTGAGCCACGACGGGAACTCCCCCATATGTCTTTTCTGATTCTTCGAAATGTTCCCTCCCTTCCCCTCCCGACCCTCAGCGTGGAGTTTCAGGGTGGCAGCTTCGGAATTTCAGATTACTCTGACCGTGCCAAAGACTGAGAGATAGAATTGCCTCCACCTCTCCAAAGCTCCCGAGTATGACGGGAAAGAGAGATCAGTGTGAACCAGGACAGTCAGCCTGGGAAGGTCTTGTTCAGAGCGTTCAGAGCCTGAGCTTAGACCTTGAAGGTTAGAGGGAGTTGGGATGGCCGTGAGAGAGAATGAGAGCTTGAGAATTAGGGGTGGGTGGCAGGTTTTGGGGGGGTGTTCTGTTTGGGGAGAAGGAGGCTGTCTGAGAGGAGGGGGTCGAGCTGATAGAGACATTAATCCAGTCCTTCCAAGCTCCGATACACATCAGAATCGCCTGGGGAGCAAGAAGGATGCTTAGTGCCTAGGCTGCAGCCCAAACCCATTAAATCAGAATATCTGGGGTGGGGAGCCAGGCGCCACTGGTTTCTAAAGATCCCCAGGTGATTGCAGGGAGCCGCCAAGTTTGGAATCATTTCGCTACTTTGTTACCTACAGGTATCTGGGATTTTACTGAAAGACCTATAGGGCAGTAGGATAAAAATAGAAAGTGAATTAGGAAGTGAAGAGGCAAGGACAATGATGAAAGAAGAAGATGAAGCCAGGGAAGAAGTCAGTTCATAAAATGTGCTGTGAGATACTGCGGTGTTGCTGGAGTGGCCAGAATCTGGACTCTGAGCTTCCTTGTTGCCGAAGTAGAAGGAAAGCCGAGCAATGAGGAGAATCATATGATGGGACCAACCAGTGTTTCAAGAGAAGCCCAGGACCCAGAGCAGAAAGAAGCTTCTCCTGAGGCTCTTCAGAGGGGTGTCCATGAGGGGCTGTGGACAGGGCTTCAGCAGTGGTTCACAGTCCCATGAAACCAGGAGTTTCACACGGGCCATCGGATGAAACTGAAACACCCCTTCCTGTTGGCCTTGGAGCTAGTTCAGGGCCTGAATCAGCTGCTTGGATCTAATGCAGTAAGAAAGGGTAATGGTGCTTCCTAAGCTCTTGATTTTTGTCTGTAGCTAATTCCAATCCTTCCATCTCCCTGGCTCCTGGCTCATTTTAAACTAATTAACCATATTTGTTTGCTTGCAGATAGAGTGTCTGCATTTTATCTTTCTGGTGGTCATTTCTTTCTTTCTTTTTTTTTTTTTTTTTTGCCTTTTGTCATTTTAGGGCCACACCCGCGGCATGTGGAGGTTCCCAGGCTAGGGGTCTAACAGCAGCTGTAGTTGCTGGCCTTCGCCACAGCCACAGCAACGCGGGTTCCAAGCCGCGTCTGCAACCTACACCACAGCTGACGGCAACGCCGGATCGTTAACCCACTGAGCAAGGGCAGGGATAGAACCCGCAACCTCATAGTTCCTAGTCGGATTTGCCAACCACTGCGCCACGACAGGAACTCCTCTGGTGGTCATTTCTAATTCCTGGCAGTCAACTTGTCATTTCTTTTCCTGGGCCAGGGGCTCAGAGGGACATATACATTTGATTAAGGCCCGAAGCAGAAGTTTTGACTTGTCATCATTGTGTCCCTAGAGCAAGTTCACCTGCTGTGGCCTTTACTCTGGCCAGGGGTGGGCTGGGGATTCCTGTCCCTTCCAGAGCCTGGGCTCAGCTACGGGGGCTTCTGCTGGTGGGGTCACTGCCCCAGATCTTGCCCACTGACATGGAGACCAGGAAGGGTCTGCCTCTCCTCCCACTCCCCTAGGCCACTGAGGAATACTAATCCAGCCAGGCCTAGCTCTCCCTGGAGCCAGTGCCCAGGTAGTCTGCCTGCCCTGCTCAGCAGAGCTTACTCAGCAGCATCTGCTCTGGTTGGCCAGAGGCCCCAAGTGGGCTATGGGTCAGGTCAGGCTGGGAACCGACTTGGCAGAGTGCCAACAGGGTGGCCTCGGGGAGGTACGAGGCTAGTGCCTGCTGGGGCAGGGCGTGCTCCCACACCTGGTTGGCCCTGGAGTGTGTGGCGGCGGCGTGTGGGTGCCGGCTGCCAGGAGGACAGTATGCAGCAGGGTGTGAGGGCTCCCGTGTGTGCGCTTCTCTGTGCTCTGCTCTGTCTCTTGACAAATGAGTCTTAAAGGCAGGAGGTAAATCCGTGTGTGTGTGTGTGTGTGTGTGGTGCCCAGGCTGTGGGCCTCTTGGAGTCTCGGTGGTCACTGAGCCGCGGTGCCCACACGGTGGGCAGGGCTGTGTACCCATGTGGAGTGCAGTCACCCAGCTGCCTGTGCGGGCCCTGGGCCTGGGGGTGTGCATCGGGGGTCTCTGCATCCGCCTGCTGTCCCTGGGGCTGTGGGCTCTCCTGCTGCTTCTCCGAATGCCCTGTGTGTGCGCAAAGGAGGCCGGCAAGGCTCTGCTTTCGGCTGTTGGCTCTGTGGTCCTCGTGGCCCAAGTCTATGGCGGTTACGTCTTTCTGCAGGGGGTGGCCTGGTCCGCCCAGCTGGCAGGGCGGTGGGTGGCGCTGCACATGTGGCTCTGCAGTGTCTTGCTGGAGACCTTCAGGCACATCCTTTTGATGCTGCCTTGTGAGCAGGCCGCCGGGTGGCTGCTACGGGCAGGGCTATGGGCCAGTCGAGGCCTGGTGCAGGTGCCTGGTGTGGTGACCTTGGTCCAGCTGTGTGCCCACACCCTCTTCCTGGGCATGTGCCTGTGTTGGCACGTCTGCTTAGCCTCCATCAGCTCTAAGGCCCGCGTGAGGGTGCACGTGCCCTTCTCTGTCTCACTGCCCTTCCGAGTCCATGCCCCCCTGAGCCTGGGCTTCAAAGTGAGGCTGCAGACTCAGAGGCCTGACCGGGCCGAGGGGAAAGTGGGAACACCCCGAGGGGGGCAGAGGCCCCAGATGTCCAGGGGGCTCCAGCCCATGAGAAGAAGGGAAGTGCCACCAAGCAGGAGTGAGTTCTGTCCAGGTGGGTAAGTAAAGGGCTGCTCTCTGCCCCTCGGCCCTGTCCCCAGCCCTGGGTGGCAGCCCCTCCTCCTGGCAGCCAGGCCACTCTTGGAGCCTGCTTCTCCTCTTGCAGTGCAGGACGACACTCCCTCTTGCACCATCCTGCTTCTGCAGCTGCCTTTCTCCTTCCATCCCGGGCTTGGGCTCCTCCTTCCGGGACTGAGTGGTCTCTGGGGAAGGCACAAGGCAGGAGAACCTGGGCAGGGCTCAGGCCTTTCCCTCTGCCCGCTGAGAACAGGGCTGCCCACTGCTGTGTGGGGCTGGGAGGCCTTCTCCGCCCCCCGTCCTTGTCTCCTTTGCAGACCTCATCCTCTGTCCCTCTGTCTCTTGGGGCCCAGCAGCAGCTGCTCTGTCACCCCATTCCTCCCCCGGGTGGGGCTTGGCTCTTCCTCCAGCTCTTATAAGGGAGTCGCCTCTTCTGGGCCATCATGGATCCTGACTTCTGCTCGGGGACCCCTCTGCCCAGGACCCCCTCCCGGAGCCGGGTCCCCTCAGGTGCCCCTGGCTCTCCCCGCAGTGGTCCCCAGCGCCGCAACCCTCATCATTGTGGTGTGCGTGGGCTTCCTGGTGCTTATGGTCGTCCTGGGCCTCGTGCGCATCCACTCGCTGCACCGCCGTGTCTCGGGGGCCGGAGGGCCCCCGGGGGCCTCCAGCGACCCCAAGGACCCCGACCTCTTCTGGGACGACTCAGCTCTCACCATCATCGTCAACCCCATGGAGGTGAGTGTAGGGCAGTAGAGTTGGGGCTCAGCCGGAGCGCCCCCCCTCAACCTCAGGATTCCCGCTGAGGCCCCCTCCCACCTTCCCCAGTCCTATCAGAGCCGGCAGGCCTGCGTGGCTGGCGCTGCAGGTGGCCAGCAGGAGGACGAGGACAGCAGTGACTCCGAGGCAGCCGACTCGCCCAGCAGTGACGAGAGACGCATCATCGAAACCCCCCCCCACCGCTACTAAGGCCTCCACCCCTCCCACCCCACCCCAACAGAGAGAGAATTCTGCCAGGGTGAGACAGACACCCCCAGAAGGGAGAGAAGGACATTCTGAGAGAAGAGAGCCTGGGAGGGACGGAGCTCTTGGAACCAATTGTCCCTTAACCTCAGAATCCCCTGGGATCCAACCCCCACCCCCACCCCGACCCCGCACTCACCCATAGCCCACCTCCTCCGTGCCTCTGGGCTCTGACTCCCCTGGTGTGGGAGACTTTGGCTGCCTTTTCTGCCCCCAGGCAGCCGCCCCCTTCCCTCACCCACATCTGTCTTGCCCCCCCACTGGCCTGCGCTATAGTGGGGGGGGGACTGAGGGAGACCCTGGCCTTTACCCTCCCCCACTCTCCTGCCCACAAAGCCCCTGACCCAGACCCCCCCCCCAAGCTGGGTCTTCCCCACTTCTCTTACGACCACCCCTTCCCATTTCACTCTGGGGATCCCTGCTTCCTCTCCTGGTTCACTTCGCTCCTCTTTCGTCCCCTTTCCCCTCTGCTCCTGGCCTGGGGTCCCACAGCCCTCGCATCTTCCTACAGGACCTGGTGGTGGCTGGGTTGTGGGGATGGGAGCCGGGGTGGGGGCCCCGGGTGTATTATATATAATGTATATTTTTTCATGTCGTCGTGAGCGCAGCCCCCGTGTTCTGTGTGCAGCCTTGTGTGTGTGTGTGGCATCGTTACGTCCTGGGGTGGGGGGTAGGGGGATGGGTGTGGTGGGATAGGGGACACACCCGAGGGTTTTCAAATAAAACAACCAGAAAAAAGCTCAGTGAGCTGTCTTCTGCCTGCCTGATCCTGTGGGGGTGCCGTTTGGGTGGCGGCTCTGGGTCTCCAGCCCCTTTGGTCTCTGAACTGAAGTCACCAGGGTCAGGTGACTCCCACTGCTGCCTTCTGATTCAGGGAATGCCACAGACCTGGGGGCTTTGTGGGGACGTCATCAGCCCCTCCCCGTCTCTTGGAAGATTCCCATCTGGAGCAGCCGGGTGCCCAGGCAACCCTGCTATTTGTGATAAGAGAGAACAGGAAGTTCCTATTGTGACTCAGCTGTAACTAACCCAGCTAGTATCCATGAGGGCCTGGGTTCGATCCCTGGCCCTGCTCAGTGCGTTAAGGATCTTGCATTGCTGTGGCTGTGGTGTAGGCTGGCAGCTGCAGCTCTGATTTGACCCCTAGCCTGGGAACCTCCATATGCCACAGGAGCGGTCCTTAAAAAAAGAGAGAGAGAGAAACAGAAGAGAGAGAGAGAGAGAGAGAGAGAGAGAGAGAGAGAGAGAGAGAGAGAATGGGCTCTAAGATGAGTCTCCCAGGTAGGGAGGGGCATAAGCAGATGGATTATTTCTGATGAGTGAGCCGAAGGGGGCGCGTCCTTCTGTGCTGTCCTGGCCCCAAGAAAGACCGGGGATCCAGGTCTTAATTTCTTTCTGTGGGCTGGGGGCTTTGAATATCAGTAAGGCTTTCCGCATTTCTCTACGGTTCTCGGTTCTCGTGGGCACAGCGGGGTGGAGGCGGAGCTCACTGGCCCACCGTGTGTGCCACCCGTGCCTGGTCTTACTTCGCCCAGGTGCCCATTCCTGCCCATGGCTCCAGCCACCAGCTGAGTTATGTCCATGTTAATATCCCTACCCGGACCTCCTTCCTGACCTGTATTTACATCTTCTCTCCTCTCAGGCGTTCTGTGCCTCAAACTTGACTTTTGCCTGAATTCTGCTCTAGTGTTATCTGTCCCTTTCAAACCTTTCTCCCAGTTACTTAAGCAGGAAACCTGGGAGTCAGCCCGGATTTCTCCCTCTCCCTTAACCTCATGTCCAGATGGGGACTAAACTCTCATTTTTACCCCTTAACAACTTTCAGATATCTTTTTCTTCTCTCCCCACTATTTTTGCCAATTCATACTCTCTTTGATATATGTCTGATCTGTTGAAAGAACCTCTTAACTGCCTCCTACCTGGCTCTTACATGTTCCTTGGTCCATTCCACCCAGCTCTAGATCCGAGTGACTCCCCCCCCCCCCATTGGCCGCACCCTGTGGCATGTGAAGGTGCCCGGGCCAGGGATCCAAGCCAAGCCACAGCACTGACATCCCTGGATCCTTAACTGCTAGGCCACCAGGGAACTCCCTGGAACTTTTCTAGCAGCTCTTCTCTTGGAACTGTCCCTACTTCCCTATCACTGCCAGGGTCAAGTCCCGAAGCCTTGAGACCTCCCTGACCCCTCTCTGTCACCACCGCTGCACACCTGGGCCCCAGTCACACAAACCACCAGTCCTTCCCCAAACTCATCCTGCTCCTTCTTACCCTGTGTCTGCATGGACAGTTCCCTCTGCCTAGCGGGTCCTTCCCCTTTTGTGTGCCTAGCAATCTCCACTTATCGCTGAAGACTCAGTTCCAGCATTGCCTCCTCCAGGAAGTCTTCTGTGCTCTAGCACCTCTTGTTCACTCCTCCATCACAGCACTCCCTGCTACGAGGTGATTCATGTCCGTTTCCCCCACCGGATTCTCTATCCTCGGCAACTCGCATAGGGGCCTGGCACGCAGTAGGGGCTCAGTAAATGATGAGGTGATGTGTGCGGTTCTCAAACTGAGAGAAGACTTACTGATGCCGGGGTGGGAGTGGGGAAGACGGGGAGTGGCTCTGGTGGCCCTCTGGCCAGGCGGTCAGTGTATAGAGGACAGAGGTGGCTCAGGAGCTGCCCGGACAGCCTCTCCTCACGGATGCCAAGCTCCTGTTTCCAAGTCTGTGGCAATAACAGGTGGGAGGCGGCCCTACCTGTCCTAAGTGGACTGGTTCAGAGTGATGGTGCAACAGACAGCCTTCAGACGTCAGAGCCTCGGCCATCATGGGCTGTGAGAGGGTTTTTAGTTTGAGGATCTTAAACTTCAGGGAGTTCGTCCCCCCCGCCCACTGCCACCTGCCCCTTGCTTTCCCTTCTGGTCCTCACCCACCCCTGGCCAAAGAGACCACAACTTTGCACGCAGAGGCTCGCAAGCCAAGTGTTTGCCCTTGGAGTCCCCACACTGTGGCTGAGACTTAAGACCTAAGGTCTTCACTTAAGTTCAAGGCTCATCTCTAGGGAGCGGGTGGGGGAGGGGGCGAGCTTGCGGGAACTCCCTTGAGAACACACATCAGCAGCACAGAGTCCATCTCAGCATTCGCCCAACTCCCGGCCATCCGGGATCGTCAGTCTCAGGGACCAAGATGGGGTTTCCTCTGAAAGGCGCCATTCGTGTTAATTTCCCAGAGACTCTCCAGGTTCAGAACCACCGACCATGGACTGCGTCTTACTGGTGTAGCCTTTTCGTCTCTCTCCTTCACCCTCAGTGTTGGCACCCCAGATCCCAGTCCATGGTCATATAAGG
>PVHT021183648.1:3399749-3459044 GCA_004024745.2 Catagonus wagneri
ACACACACACACACACACACACACACACACACACACACACACGACACAGGAATCAGGAGTGAGGCAAGATGCCAGCTCTCATCGTGTGCAGAGAAAGGGCGGCAGGCAGGGGTCCAAATGGGTTTTTATTTTGTTGCTCAAGATCTCCTGGAAAGTTGCTCCCCAACCTCCCTCACAGAAGCTGGCAAAGCCTCAGGACGCCAGGCCTGGGGCAGGGTTTCCGATTTTCCTATTCCCATGTGATTGGAAACGCACACACTTCTCCTTTGTCCTCATTCAAATCTTTTCTTTTGAATTGAAAGGTTGTTTTCCTCTTAAGACTACTCTCTGAGAGGAAAATTAATGAGATTCCTGAAAAGTGTGTGATGGAAAGCTATGCCCTTGGGAGAAGCCGGGCAGTAGAGGCCCTGGGCAGGAACCAAATGTTGGAGAAGAGAACCAGGTGTGTCTTGCTTCCTGTCATCAGACCTGAGTATTGAAATGTCACCTTTGTGCCCTTTGGGGCTGGGGTGGGGGTGGGGTGGGTGGCCACACACACACACACACACACACACACACACCTGCAGCCCTCAAGCACCAGTCTGAAACCTGCATTTCCCCAGCCCCCACCCTACCCTTGAGGGCTTTGTTGGGGCAGGTCCCGAATGACAAGTCTGCTTCCAGTCTTCTGTGAACTGTGGAAAATCTCTTATTCCCTTCAGATTTTAACCTCCATCTTGGTCCCCAAAGTGTGTCCCCTGGGTCCCCTCTGGACCGTGCGGATGGTCCCTCAGAACCTGGGATGTTTCCCCTCATCCGTAACATGACCTGGGACGGAGTTTGGGTCCGCAGTACTGCTCCATGCACTGCGGGTTCGAGGTCCTGGATTCCGCCTCCACGGAATCCTCTCCCGCCCCGCCGCCCAGGCCTCCCTCACAGGGCGCCCCCTCCTGGGGGAGCGGAGGAGCAGGAGGAAGGGAGTCGGCGAGGAGGGAGCCGGGCGGGTCCCCGGCGGGCGGGCTCGTCTGTCAGACGCGCGGAGCTGGCACGCGTATTTTCCCAGCGAAGTGTCACCGCATCTCTGGCGGCACCACGCTGTTGCTCCCTAAAATACCCCGGTCCTACAGGAAAAGGACAGATGAGGGTTTAAATTTAGCAACAGTGGGCGGGAGGGGGTGGGGGGATGGAGACTCTGAGACATAGCGGAGCTGGCTTTGTCAGAAAAGGAGTTGGAACCCCGCGATGCCTGGGTGAGGATTCTAATCCGCAGGATGAGGGAAGTCCGCCTCCCCAATATCCGATCTCAGACACTCGACCCAAACGTCTGCAGCCCCTCCCACCTCCCCATCAGATGTAAGTCTTTCTCCCTTAAACAGGGGAGTTGGGATCAGGCTGCCCTGGCTCCGCCGGCTCCACGGGTGTGGCCGGCTCGGGGTGGGGGTGGGGGTGGAGGCTGTTAATGGGCCAAACCAGCCATTGGGAGAACCTCTGGTTTGCAGTTAGTCTTCCGGGCTCCAGGGCGCCACGGAGCGGGAGAGTAACTCTCAAAGTCACAGAAGCAGGGAAGAGAGGGTGAGTGACATCCCTTGCAGAGGAGGGACAGGGCAAAGCCCCAGGGTACCAGGCCCCAGGTGACTTAGCTGCTCTGCTGCCTGGTCCCCCTGGAGGTTTGGCAGTCCCCCCACAGATCAGCAGCCAGTGGCCTCCCCACTCAGGGCCCTACTCTTTCTAAGCCATCTTGCTGCTTTGAGGAAATCCCAAAAGCACAGGGAGCACCTCCGCAGGGCAGGGAGGGCAGGACGGAGGTGGGGGCCTTGGAGGAGGCCTCTGCCGCCCGCTCTGCCTGTGTTCACATCTCAGCAGCTTAGTGTTCGGTCCTGGTCTTGAGCTTCTCCAAGCGCTGGCTCGTCACCTCACACGGGGAATTGCTTAGTACAAGGGTTGAGCGAAGCCTCAATAAGGTAACTTTTTCTGAAGCAACTCAGAACTAGCATATCACACATGAGCCATCATCATCATTAAATATTGGGAGATGGACAAAGCCATCCCTAGCCCCGGTGACAGTGGGGTCTTGAAAAGCATGCGGTCTCAGGGTTGGCAGGCTCCCTGAAGTTCCTTCTACCCAAAGCCCAGGCAGCATGGGCTTGTGGTTTTGAACACATGCTTTGGAGCCTGACACACCAAGACTTTTCTTCACTGTGGCAGCTTATAGAAGCTTCTTGTGCCTAATGCCCATAGGAGAGTGACTATTTTTATAGTTGCCAGGTTGTTTTAGACAAGAATAGGGTTTTTCTTCTCTCTCTCTTTCTTTTCTTTTTTTTTGTCTTTTGTCATTTTAGGGCCGCACCTGCTACATGTGGAGGTTCCCAGGCTAGGGGTCTAATCGGAGCTACAGCTGCTGGCCTACACCACAGCCACAGCAATATGGGATCCGAGCCGCGTCTGCAACCTACCCCACAGTTCATGGCAACGCTGGATCCTTAACCCACTGAGCAAGGCCAGGGATCAAACCCGCAACCTCATGGTTCCTAGTTGGATTCGTTTCCGCTGCACCACGATGGGAACTCCCTAGGGTTATTTTTTTTAACAGGTGGGGGCTTTAGCAACAGGGGCTGAGGTGAAGGAGATTTGCTGAGATCTAGATGGGGTGCGGTAGCAGACTGCCTACCTGACACAGTGTAAGGTGTGATGCGAAAGATGCCCTGCTGGTGTGAACTGTGAGCTGGTCTGGCTGAAATCCCACACTGCGGCCAGCAGAGGTAACTGCGCCTGCGGAACCCTGTGTGAGTTACTGGGGAGCCTGGCAGCCTGTAGCCCCTCGGCCCTGTGCTTTCCTTGACTCTGCTCTTCCATCTGACAACTATTCTACAGCCCTAATTTTTTGACCTAATGACCTCAGCCTTCCTGACATGATTCAATTGCTCTCCTGAGAAGGTGCAGAATTTAGTATAGAGACGGTTAAGTAAATCATGATATTGTGATAGTAAGTTTAAGATATGTTTAAAAGTCTGCACGAAGGCTTTGTGTTTCCAACTTGATCCATTGATTTTAGTGTTACAATTTCTAGTTAAAATGTATAAGACACCTCTCACGCTTATAAACAGTATTAGAACATTTAAAAGAAATCAAGCAGCTGAACACAGTAAGTAATTAAATTGACAAGAGTTGTTTATGTTATATGAAAGATTTTGCAAGTATCTCAGGTCTACCTTGTTAGGCAACTGAAGTGCATGAGGGGAAAAAAATCAGATATATTAAGCATATGAATATGATCTAAAACAGTCATGGAAATTTTACTAAGTTTGTAGATGAGATTAATTGCTAAGGAAATTTAAATCTGTCCAAGTTTAGTTAAACCTCAATCAAAGAACAAGTGGAAGTAATTTAAAAAAATTTAGTACGTTTATAAATAGAACTTCAGGATTTGTAAGTTCAATTTAAAGGTGTCAGCAAAACCAGGTTGTACACTTATAATTTTAATAAATTAAATATTAATTTAAATCCCACCTAATGAAATAGTCTTTTCCACACACATTAGACATTATGAATATTCACAATGATGGGGGGTTCGAGGAGCTGGTATCAGTTGTGGGATCAGAAAAACTGATGGAATCTGAAGAAACCTGAGATGGAGAAGGCATGGCCCAGACAAGACAGGCACTCTTGTTCTGGACACAAGTGAGAGGGGCCCTCAGAGCTGCAGGAGAGGGAACACCTGAGACTGCAAGACTGAAAAAACGACACCAACCTCCTGCTTGGAAAATCCTTTCAGTGGAGTTTAGTTTCATAGTCACTGCTATGGCCTGACTCTGGTGACCAGAAGGGTGGACTGCTGCAGAGACTGCCACACCAAACCTTAGTCCAGCCCATTGTGGGCATCCAGCTAAACTACATTTCCAGCCTCCTCTGCTATTGAAGTGGCCAAAGGGCGGAGCCAATGAGAGGTGAGCATTACACCACATCAGCCTCCCGATTGGAGAATCTTTTCAATGGAGTTAAATTTCATAGTCATTGGCATAGCCTGACCCTGAAACCAGTATTTCCCCATTCTTCATTTTCTCTAGTTACTTCTCAGTCTTTACTATGGGCTTTGGCTGCACAGTCACACAATCTCTCACCCGCAGACCAGAAATCTGCAAAATTTGGAATACCAAAAGCACTTATTAGTCTGATGCCAAAATTCATCCTGCCTTTCTTTAACAGGTAGAACTATAAACTTTATCTCAAAGTAAATATTCACATATTTTTCAGAAGTGTTAATACACTTGATTCTATAGGGCTGCCCCAGACCTGGCTGGGGAAGGCACATAATTCATATAGACTTGTGTGTAATATGTACACTGTATTTACCCCAGTAAAATCCCCCAAATTTTGGACACTGAAACATACCTGGCCCTGAAATTTTAAGAGGAGGGACTATGGACCTGAGCAAATGTGGGCCTGATTGTATAATGCATTATCCCAAATTCTGGGAACACTATTTTTCTTGGGACAATCACTTTTGAATTAGAGACCCAGGCTATATTCATCTGGTACCTCTGTCATTTCCAACACAGCATTTCCAAAGTCACTCTGTAGGGCTGGCTGTGTCACGCTGGAAAGAGTGAGAATCAGAGGATAGCCCATGGGGGGATTTCTCAGGCCAGACCTGGAAGGTGTGCTTTTCCTTCTGCTCAGTTTCCCTTAGCTAATGTCCAGTCATTGGCTAACAGCTGAGGAGGCTGGGAAAGGTGGTTTAGCTGTGTGTCTAATTGAGGCAGAATGAGGGTTAGTAATCAGCAGGCAGTCTCTGCGACAGTCCATCCTCCTGGAGTTTTTGGTGCATTTTCACATAGAGAATACACTTGCCCACTTCCCAAGAGAGAGAGCCAAGACCCACCCAGGACTTCTGCGTGGCGTGCGTTTTCTCCACGTGACTCCTCATCGTCTGGTGGCCTTGAGCTAAGGACACAAGGAATCTGAACACTGTCTCCTTCCCCACAACCTTTGCTACGGCTGCATTGGATTTCAACTTTTTTTTTTTCTTTTCAAATTGGGAATATTATGGGAATGTGGCAATGCTGCTGTGAACGTCCTTTTTTTTTTTTTTTTTTTTTTTGTCTTTTTGCCTTTAAGTAGAGCCGCACCCGCGGCACATGGAGGTTCCCAGGCTAGGGGTCTAACAGGAGCTGTAGCCGCCGGCCTTTACCACAGCCACAGCAACGTGGGATCCAAGCTGCGTCTGCAACCTACACCACAGCTCATGGCAACGCCGGATCCTTAAGCCACTGAGCAAGGCCAGGGATCGAACCCGCAACCTCATGGTTCTTAGTCGGATACGTTAACCACTGAGCCACGAAGGGAACTCCTGCTGTGAACATTCTTGCACCTGTGCACCTGCACACACACATGTAAGAGTTGCCCTAAGTAAGAGTGATATAGGTTTGATCATGTACACCTTTACAATGTAATGACAAACTGACTTCTGCTCAATGAGTTTATCTATTTGTCAATACATCAATTTATCTATTCTTATACCAAATACTGTATTGTTTATAAGTCAGTTTCTGCTAAAGCAATGCTTTCACCTTGTTCTTCCTCATGAGTATCTTTATTATTAGCTCCTTGCTCTAGTAAGTGAGTTTTACTTATTTTTGTTATTATTATTTTTTTTATGTCCACACTCGCAGCAAATGAAGTTCCTGGACCAGGGATCAAATCCAAGCTGCAGCTGTGGCAATGCCGGATCCTTTTTTTAACCTGCTGTGTTGGCTAAGGATCGAACCTGCGCCTCTGCAGTGACCTGAGCCACTGCAGTTGGATTCTTAACCCGCTGTACTATAGCAGCAACTCCCTTAGACTTGTTTAATAAATTGCAAGTTCTTATTAAGGATCAACAACCATTGTGGGTAATTTCCAGCCTAGGAATACTTTTTCGTATATGTCTCTAGATTTTCTTTAATGGTTTCTAATAAAGTTTTAATTTTCTCTATAAAAGTCTTACAAATCTTCTGTTGGGATTAATTCTAGCATTTTATGTTTTTTGGTTGCTGTTTCTTTTTCTTTTTTTTTAACCATAGCTTTTGATTTTTGCTCGTGTATGGAAAAAAACTGATTTTTATTTGTTGATTTTTCCCCCTAACTTATTAAACTTATTAAACTCTCATTAATTCTATGAATCTGTATATACTTTGGGGGAGGTGGGAAGGGACAATAATTCATCTACGAATGAGTTTTTTCATTTTGAATTTTTATGAAGTTTAATTCTTTTATTTTTCTTTTCTTTTTAGGGCGGCAACTGCAGCATATGGAAGTTCCTTGGCGAGGGGTCAAATTGGAGCTACAGCTGCTGGCCTACACCACAGCCATAGCAACGTGGGATCCGAGCTGCATCTGCAATCTACACCATAGCTCATGGCAATGCCGGATCCTTAACCCACTGAGCAAGGCCAGGGATCGAACCCACAACCTCATGGACACTATGTCGTGCTCTTAACCCACTGAGCCATGATGGGAACTCCTATGAAGTTTAATTATTGAGTTCAAGTTCTTTCTTTACCTACTCCTGCTTTCTTTGTTCTCCCAAGGTGTTGATTCTGAAGGCACTCCCTGATAAACTGCATGCAGATTTCCATGTTAGAGCCGGCTTCCCAGGGAATCCAACTTGTGACAAAAGAGTTATGGAAAGTAGTCTCACAATTTTTTTAAAAAAACCTTTTGTTTTTATGATTACTTTCCCTTATTACTTCTTATTTTTTTGTGCTATTATTTCCCCCTTGACTCGCTTTGATTGTTTATTTATTTATTCCCCCTTGACTGGTTTTATTTATTTTCTTAGGTTTTTAACAAACGATATTTTTGTTATATTTTCATTTTGGTATTTACTAATTTTTTTAAATTAGAAGATTTTTAAAAGAGCAGCTTTGGATTTACAGAAAAATGAGCAGAAAGTACAGAGTTTACATACACCCCCTCCTCCATTTCCCTTATTTATTTATTTTTTTAAATTTTTTGTTTTCTTGGTCTCTTGGTCTTTTTAGGGCGGCACTCAAGGCATATGGAGAGTCCCAGGCTAGGGGTCCAATTGGAGCTGGAGCTGCTGAGCCTTCTCCAGAGCAATGTGGGATCAGAGCCGTATCTGCGACCTACACCACAGCTCACAGCAACGCCAGATCCTTAACCCACTGAGTGAGGCCAGGGATTGAACCCATGTCCTCATGGATGCTGGTCAGGTTTGCTAACTGCTGAGCCACGATGGGAACTCCCACTTCCCTTATTATTAACGTCTTATTTTAGAGTGGTACATTTGGTACAGTTATTAATCAATATTGATGCATTAACAAAAGTCCATAGTTTACATTAGGGTTCACTCTTGATGTACATTCTGTAGTTTCTGGCAAATGTATAAGGGCATGTATCCATCACTGCAACATCATTTAAAATAATTTCACTGCCCTAAAAATCCCCTGTGCTCCACATATTCACCCCCTTCCCCAATGCCCAGCCATTGGTCTTTTTACTGTCTGCATAGTTTTGCCTTTTCCAGAATGTCATGTTGTGGAATCACAGAGTATACAGCCTTTTCAGACTGGCTTTCACTTAGCAGTATTCATTTTAAGGTTCCTCCATTTTTTTACTAGCTCGATAGATTCCCTTCCTTCCTTCCTCCCTTTCTTGCCTTCTTTCTCTTTATTACCGAACAATATTCCATTGTATGAGTGTGTCACAGTTTGTTTATCCATCCACCTACTGAAAGACACCTTGGTTGCTTCCAAGTTTTGGCAATTATGAATGAAGCTGCTATAAACATTCATGTTCAGGGTTGTGTGTGGATAAAAGTTTTCAAATCCTTTGGGTAAATATGAAGAAGCATAACAGCTGTGTCATAGGGTAAGAGTATGCTTAGTTTTGTCTTCCAAAGTGGTGGTAACATTTTGCATCCCCAACAGCAATGAACAATAGTTTCTTGCTCCGCAATCTCACCAGGATTTGGTGTTCTCAGAGTTCTAGATTTTGGCCACTCTAATAGGAGTGTAGTGTATAGTCATTGTTTTCAATTCGCATTTCCCTAATGACACATGACATTGAGCATCTTTTCATGTGCTTATTTGCCATGTGTATATCATCTTTGGTAATGTGTCTGTCAGATGTTTTGCCCATTTGAAAACTGGGTTGTTTTCTTAATAATTATTCAATTATTCAATTTTAATAATTATTAAATTTTAAGAGTTAATGGATAACAGCCATTATCAGACGTGTTTTGCAAATACTTTTTTCCATTCTGTGGCTTGTCTTCTCATTTTCTTGAAGTAATACTTTTTAGAGTTAATGAATGCAGTAGAGGTCTCAGTGGAAGTCAGGCTGGGAAGCCGGGTGGGAGCAGCCCCTTTTGGAATGCTCCCAAGGGTAGGAAGTGTTATGTGTGTGGGGGTGGTGGAGGGATAGGTAGTGTTAAGCCCTGGGAGGGGGACTTTTGTATGTGTCAGGGTAAATGTCTATTACCAGTGTAAATAATAAGGAATTAGGGAGTTGGCATAGGAGCTTGTGCTCAGTGCATACTTGCTGGATTACTGAATTAAAATGGACTATAACTCTGGCTTTTATACAGGGCATTTGGCCCTGTTCACTGCACGACAGTCACAGTCTAAGATCATAGAATTTTTAGATGGAGGCCTTTCAGATTTTTAGTGAGTCCTAGGTTGTAAATGAGAACACAAAGTGTCAGGTGGAAGTTACTGCAACTCATAGATGGTGAATACAACTCAAAAGTGTGAGAAATGTGATCCAATTACAGGGCTCATGGCTTGAGCTAATGCTTATTCCACACAACAGTGGTATAATTTTGTTTCAACTGTCAAACATATTTTAGAAAACTCAAGCCTATTGTATTTATCCATGTTTTTGCTAACTGCATTCTTCCTTCTTTTATGATGTTCCTTTAGCCGTTCGTTTAAGGTAGGTCTGCTGGTGACGGATTCTCATTTTCATTGAGGATGCCTTGATTTCCTCTTCACTTCTGGATAGTTTCATTGAGTGTGGTGCAGAATAATGTCCTGTGAAAGATGTCCGTATCAAAGTCCCTGGAATCTGTGAATATTTTAAGTGAAGGGGAATTAGAGCTGCAGGTGACTTAAGGTTGCTAATCAGCCTACCCTAATATGGGGAGATTATCCTGGATTATTCAAGTGAGCCCAGTGTAATCGCAAAGGTCTTCATAATTAGAAGGAGGCGGCAGAAGCGAGAGAACCAGAAGGATGGTAGGATAAGAACTTAGCCAGACCTTGTTGGCTGAAGATGGAGGGAGGAGGCCACAAGCCAAAGAATATGGGTAGCTTCTAGAATCTTGACAAAGAAATAGATTTTCCCTTAGAACCTCCCGAAGGAATACAGCTCTGCTGACACCTTAATTCTGGCCTAGAGAGACTGACTCATTTCAGATGTCTGACCTCCAGGATCGTAAGATAATAAATCAGTGTTGTTTTAAACCACTTGAATTTGTGGTAACTTGTTACAGCAGCAATAGGAAATAATTATTATCGGGTTAATGTGTCCTAATAATATAGGATTCTGGGTTGACGGTTCTTCTCTCTGAACACTTGATAAACATTGTGCCACTTCTTTCTGGTCTCCATGGTTTCTGACGAGAAATCTGCAGTTGTTTGAATTGCTTGACCCTATAGGCAAAATGTCATTTTTCTCTGGCTGCTTTCAAGATTTTTTCTGTCTTGTTTTCAGAAGTTTGATTACGATGTATTTTGGTATATATTCCTTTGAGTAAATCCTATTTGGGCTTTGCTCATTTTCTTGAATCTGTAGGATTATATATCTTGCTAAAATTGAGAAGTTTTCTGCCATTATTTCTTTGAGTAGTTTTTTCAGCTTTGCCCTCTTTCTCCTCTTCTTCTGGGACTATGATGATACAAATGTTAGATCTTTTTTTACAGATCTTTTTATATAGGTCCCCGGGGCTCGCTCTGTTTTTTTTCTTTTTTGGTCTAATTTTCCCCTGCTGTTCAGATTGGATAATTTTTATCATCCTATCTTCCAGTTCACTGATTTTTTCCCTCTGTCCTATCCATTCTACCATTGAGTTAATCCAATGAACTCCATTTGGTTATTCTGTTTTTCAGTTTTAAAGTTTTCATTTGGTTCTTCTTGATAGCATCCATTTCTTTTCTGAGGTTCTCTATATGTCATTTGTGTCAGTGTGCTTGTAATTGCTCAATGAAGCAAATTTATCATGCCTGCCTAAAAATAATTCTTTTTGTTTTGCCTTTTTTTTTTTTGCTTTTTCTAGGGCCGCACCTGCGGCATATGGAGGTTCTCAGGCTAGGGGTCTAATCGGAGCTGTACCCACCAGCCTACACCACAGCCACAATGCAGGATCCGAACCACGTCTGTGACCTACACCACAGCTCACGGCAACACCAGATCCTCAACCCACTGAGCGAGGCCAGGGATTGAACCTGCAACCTCATGGTTCCTAGTCGGATTTGTTAACCACTGAGCCATGACGGGAACTCCTAAAAATAATTCTAATATCTCTTTTATCTCGGTGTTGGCATCTATTGGTTGACATTTTTTATTTAGAGATCTTTCTGGGTCTGGTATGATGAATGATTTCTGTCTGTCTGTCTGTCTGTCTTTCTTTTTTTTTTTTTCTTGCCATACCCAAAGCATTCAGAAGTTCCCAGACCAGAGAATGAACTGTGCCACAGCAGTGACAATGATGAATCCTTAACAATTAGGCCACCAGGGATCTCCTGATGAGTGATTTCTTGTTGAAACCGGAACATTTTTGCATTTTGTTATAGACTCTGGATCTTATTTAAGCCTTCTGTTTGAACTGGCTTATTCTGTATACCACTCCTCAAGGAGAGTAAGCGTACTACCCCTTTCCTACCAAGTGGAGATAGAAGTCCAAGTTCCCCGTTTGGCTGCCACTGAACTTGAGGAGTTGGGGCTTTTTATTACTGCTGGGCCGGGTAGGGGAGTTAGTTTCAGCATTGCACATGGTCTCCACTGATACTGCAGGGAATGGGGGAGAGCCTGATTACTGGCCTGTGAGGATGGGCTGGCTCCCTACATGGCCTTCTCTGACACCACCCCAGGGTGGGGTGTCTCATTATAGCCTCATGAGTCTGGAAGTCTAGGCTCCCCTCTTGGCCTTTGCTGGTGTGGCTGTGAGGGAAGCCACAGTTATTTAGTTGGAGCAGAGTGGTTATTGCCTAGAAGTCTAGGTTCAAATCAGAGCTTTGCTACCTATTAGTATAAACTTGGGCAAGTCACTTAACCTCTCTGTGCCTCAGTTTCCTCATCTGTAAAGTGGGGATTATAATAGTTATTGCTAATCAGTTACTAAATGCTCTGGAGAGCTGAAGGTTATGTATGTGTGTTATGGTTTGAATAGAATAGTACCAAGATCTGACTCTTGATCTTCTGACATTCTACTGTATCACACACTTTCAGTTAAACACTGCTGTCTCCAAGGATCCTCGTTTTTAAAGTATGCACTTTCCAATGGGCATCCCTTTCTCCTTAGCATGGTTTAACTTACTAGATACTAGGTTATCTGCTTTATAGTGGGATCCTGAGAACAGAGAACAGGCGAGGGCTGGATCTGTGTATTGCAGGGGAAAAGCGGTACTGGAGTCAGGTAAGGAAAAGGAAATTCTGCACAGTCATAGGCTTTCTCTGTCATTCTGTTTCGCTGAGGTATCAGAGCAGCTTCTCTACCATCCCAGGGGTGAGTTTACACAGCCATGCTCTTCTGGAATCTCCACCTTTGAAATCTGCAGACAGCCAGGAAACAAGCCTGGGCCTAGGGCGCCACCTGCTGACTACCTGCCTCCTCTCCTTCCCCCTAAACTGGGATGTTTGTCCTCTTGGCACAAACCTGTTCTCCCTACTCCACCAGCAGCCCTGAGCACCTCCTGCTTTTCTTCATGACGTCAGGACACCCTTGGACTTGAAGGCAGGCGAGATTTCAGGGTTTCTTTCCCAGTGTCCTTGAGGTTTGACACTAGAGCCAATTCTGTGGCAGATGGCGGGGCCTGAAGCTTCTTCCCTGATTAAAAATCATTTCTTGTATCATACTTGTGCTATCCCATTCTGGAGCAGTGGGAATAGGGCCACCATGGTGACCTTGGTCAGTGGTGAGCGAAGAGGCGGGGGGAGAGGAATGACTCACTGTGCATCTTCCCTGTAGGTTAGCAGCTTGAGGTCTCAGGATGCTTTGGACCCTATTTTAGTCACCGGAATTTGTCATCAACTAGTGCTATTTTCCCCAATACGCAGATGTGGCAGAAAGATTGGGGGCAGACCTCCGTCAACACGGAGACTGTCTGTGATGCTGTCCTGCTAGGGGCAATTTGGAATGAGGCGGGCCTAGAAGGCTGGGGAAGGCCCCGGATTTGACCCCCACATTCCGTGTTAGGGCCCTTCTCTAAATTCGCGGCCCAGAAAGCGAGGGGATCCCCTTCGGTCTCCATGCCCCCCCGCGCACCCCCCAGGGAAGAGGCGGAATGATCTGAGCCCAGAATCCACTTGCACGGATTCTCCCAAAGCTAAGAAGGCTCTTCCTAGCTCCTTTCTTCTCTGAGCTTTCCATCAAACGAGTCCTAGCGTCCACGATCCTTCAGAGCTCCCAAAGTCGACGAGCCAAGATTTCCCCTTTAAGGCGCTCTTCCCCTTTAAGGGCCACGGCTTCTCCCATCACGCAGCGTCGCAGACTTAAGGCCCCGCCCCTCCAAACAGCTTCCGCTGGGCCGGCGACCCGCCGCGGCGGTCACTGCCACTTTAAGGCTGAGCCCCGCCCCTAGCTCCCCGCCCCCTCCTCTCGTCTCCCCGCTCCAGCCAGCACCTGGTGCCTCGGCTGGTTCTGCGGCTCCGCGCGAGGTGGTGAGCACAGGGGCCCGGGCAACGCGAGGACACCTTCCTGGTCTTCCCCCGCCCTTGCGGAGGACACCGCGGGTGGCGGAGGTGGAGCTTGAGCTAAGACCCGGGCCGGGGAGACTGGGTGCTCGGAGCGCGGGAGGAGTGGGCCGGGACCAGCCGAGCGGGGGGAGGGGCTCAGGTGACTTAGTGGGAGGGAATGGCCGGTAGCGGTGCTCGTGGGAAGACTGAGGTTGGGGGGAATTGGGCTTACGGTCCCGCAGCTTGTCCCCTCTCAGTTCCCCAGCCAATACCCCCCAACAGCCCGGTTGCGGAATTGTCCTCCCGGTTCCTTGGTGTCCAGGCTCCTCCGTGGGGGTCGCTGCCGCCCGTCCCGTCGCCTGAGACCGCAGTCGAGGTCACTGGAGAGGCCTAGGCGGAGAACGGTGGCTTTCGAGGGGGGCGGCAGGAGGGCACCAGCCTCTGGACCCCTGGCAGAGGTGGGGGCCACAGCAAAAGTTAGCGAGGTGGAGCGTGGCCGGTAGCCAACAACCTAGGACAGACGTCTGCCCACCTCCCCCAGATCAGGGCTGAGTTGTGGGTTGGGGAAGGGTCTGGCTCTGGGACCTCAGTTCCAAATTTCTGCCCATCAGAGATTGGGCGGTCACCATGGCAATGCGGGAGCTGGTGGAGGCGGAATGCGGGGGTGCCAACCCGCTCATGAAGCTGGCGGGGCACTTCACCCAGGACAAGGCCCTTCGGCAGGAGGGGTTGAGGCCTGGCCCCTGGCCCCCAGGAGCCCCAGCCTCCGAGGTGGTGAGTGTTCTTCTGGTGGAAACCCTGAGTGGTGGCTTGGGATGGAGGGTCCCGATGCCCACTTTGGAATAACTGATTTCTCCGTAATAATTGTAGTTATCAACCAGTGAGTAGCTCCTAAACCTTATACTAAGCGTCTTTATATAGATAAAGGCAACTATTTTATAACTGAGGAAACTGACGCTGGGAGAGCTTTTGTGACTTGCCCAAGGTCATACAGGTGGAAGAGCTGGAACTCTAACCCAGGGTTAACCGGGTTGTGTGTCTGTCATCTTCACCGCTGTTCCATGTTGTCTCCCTTTTTCTTGTTTTAGGTCTCTAAGCCTTTGGGGGTAGCCTCTGAAGATGAGGTAAATAAACATACCAGTCTGTTCTGTTGCATTTTTTTGTTTGCCTGTTGTGTTTTTACTTTAAACTTGACTTACCTGTATTTCCGTCTCTGAACTTCCCTGAGATTTGCCTTAACGCTCCGTTTTTTTTTTTTTTTTTTTTTTGTCTTTTTCAGGGCTGCACCCCTGGCATAAGGAGGTTCCTAGGCTAGGGGTCTAATCGGAGCTACAGCTGCCGGTCTACGCCACAGCCACAGTAACACCAGATCTGAGCCGTGTCTGTGACCTACGGCAATGCTGGATCCTAACCCGCTGAGCGAGGCCAGGTATCGAACCCGCAACCTCATGGTTCGTAGTTGGATTTGTTAACCACTGAGCCACGATGGGAACTCCTCCTGCTTTTTTTAAAGTAGTCTTTGAGCGTTTCCAAATCTATAGTTTCTGTTTTCTTTTCCTCGTATTTGACTTTAGTCTCCGTCATCTTCCTGGGTTCATTTCACCATCTGTCTTTTAACAGTTGGTGGCCGAATTCCTCCAGGACCAGAATGGACCACTTGTATCCCGTGCCCCTCAGACCTTCAAGATGGATGACCTCCTGGCAGAGATGCAGGAGATTGAACAGTCAAACTTCCGCCAGGCACCCCAGAGAGGTGGGTCCAAGTCTAGTGCTGAGGTGATCACCATTTTATGTGCAGATAGGGACAGGGATTCCGTATTTGGGTGCTGCTGGCCTTGGGGAACTGAGGTGCAGAAAGAGACAAAAGGAACAGAGTGTTTTGATGTGCGCTCAGGGTTCCTTAGGCATGATAGAATGATGTGTATTTTTTTTCTCTCTCTCTTTCTCTCTTTCAAGCCCCTGGTGTGGCGGACTTGGCCTTGTCTGAGAACTGGGCCCAGGAGTTTCTTGCAGCTGGAGATGCTGTGGATGTAACTCAGGATTATAATGAGACTGACTGGTCCCAAGAATTCATCTCTGAAGTTACAGGTGAGGCTTGTCATAGGAAAATCTGAAATCATTCCTATGGTACAATCAAAGTTCTACACTGTTACCCTAATTTATTTTAGGCTATAGAGTGATTTCAAGCTGCTTATGACTTTACTGGACTCTTGACTCTTTTCTGTAGGGCACTGAACCTGATTTCTCTTAGGTGGTAATATGGAATTGAAACTTATGTTAGGAGTTCCCATCGTGGGGCAGCGGAAACGAATCCGACTAGAAACCACGAGGTTGTGGGTTCTGTCCCTGGCATTGCTCAGTAGGTTAAGGATCCAGCGTTGCCATGAGCTGTGGTGTAGGTTGCAGATACAGCTCGGATCTGGCATTGCAGTGACTGTGGTGTAGGCCGGCAGCTACAGCTCTGATTCGACTCCTAGCCTGGGAACCTTCATATGCCGCAGGTGCAGCCCTAAAAAGACCAAAAAAAAAAAAAAGAAACTTATGTTAAACATAGGACTGGGTTTGGATTGGATAGGAGATTTTGAAGGGAGAGGTACATCTGAGGAGAGAGAGAACATGAGGCGTTAAGTTTTCTTCTTCATTATCTGGAACTTTATTACTGTAGTTTGGTGGAGAGGATCTACAGAGTGGAAGAGAGAACTTGGGATTCTGGCATTAAGTCACCTTGAACAGAGTTGGAGTCTTGGACAGTGGAATTCTGGCATTCAAAAGCCTGAAGCTTATACCTTTTTTTTTTTGTCTTTTTAGGGCCGCACCTGTGGCATATGGAGGTTCCCAGGCTAGGGGTCCAATTGGAGCTGTGGCCGCAAGCCTACGCCACAGCCACAGCAACACCAGATCTGAGCCACGTCTATGACCTACACCACAGCTGATGGCAATGCTGGATCCTTAACCCACCGAGCGAGGCCAGGAATCAAACCTGTGTCCTCATGGATACTAGTTGGGTTTGTTAACCACTGAGGCACGACGGGAACTCTGACTTCTTGATGATAGTGGTAAAAATTAATAATAAGAGTTAATGTTTACTTACCATGTTCTAGGCTTTGTGTTAGTGCTTTAAATACATTGTCTGTTTAATCCCTCTGAGAGGTAGCTACTCTTTTTATTCCTAGTGAGTAGATGAACACTGAGGCTGAGAGGTTAAATAATTTGCCCAAGGAGGCACAGCTTTGTAAGTGGGTGGAGTTGGGATTTGACTCTCGGTTTGAATGAGTCTGCAGATTTACTTATTATGCCAACCATGCCTGCAACTTAAGCTCTTCAGGGTCCCAGACTATTTTTCCCTGTTTTTCTGAAGAGGAAAGTCTATACTCACTGCACTCCTTGGGACTGATTCTTCTCCCCCTAAGCCTGTCTGATTATAGTCACTGGGGCAAGGGCATTCTCTTCAGCTTTGCTCTTCCTGATTGCTCTCAAAGAGAAGCACTGTTAGCCTGTTTCCGCTTTAAGAAATCAAGACTAACAAGAGATCTTGGGTCGCCGCTGTGGTATGGGTTCGATCCCACGCCCGGGGAACTTCTGGGTGTGGCCAGAAAAGGAAAAAAAAAAAAAGGAATAACAAGGGGTGCAAAGAAGAAAGTTGCAAAGATTCTAGCCTCTCAAGGTGTTCACATCATCATAGTTCCTGAACTTTCCTGAGATGATTAACTGGACCAGGTTGGACCTCCCTCCCCCCATCATTTTTATTCTCCTAAAGACAGAGCTTCCTCCACACACAAGAGAAATCCTCTCTCAAATCTTACAACTAAAACTCACCTTTAATAAAAGCTGTTGGTCCTTTTTATCATGAGTTCCTTTCCCTCCTTTAAGTAGGAGTTTGAAGAAGAACAATAGGTGTTCTTGTTTCTGCGCACTTTATATTCTTAAACCAAGTTGAGTTTCACAGTAATGCAAGGTGGGTTTTCCTCTCCCATTTTATAGATAAGGAAACTGAAATTTGGAAGGTGTAGTACTGTTTTTTTTTGGTCTTTTTGCCTTATCTAGGGTCGCACCCGCGACATATGGAGGTTCCCAGGCTAGGGGTCTAACAGGAGCTGTAGCCGCCGGCCTTCGCCACAGCCACAGCAACGCGGGATCTGAGCCGCGTCTGCGACCTACACCACAGCTCACGGCAACGCTGGATCCTTAACCCACTGAGCAAGGCCAGGGATCGAACCCGCAACCTCATGGTTCCTAGTTGGATTCGTTAACCACTGAGCCACGACGGGAATGGAAGGTATAGTACTGTTAATCATTCAGTGAACAGATGATATTCAGACTCATATCTGTCCCACTCCAGGCTCCATACTTAGAATCATAGCACTATCATTGAGAATCTTCTCTGTGGATTTGCCTCAACTGGAAATCTGAGCTGTAATAAAGACCCTCCACCAGACTGAAACTCAACTTTTTATACAAACCTTAGATTTAAGTGCCATCTCTTATCTCAGACTTTTGTTGTAATGTATGGGTAGCATTCATACTTGATAATAAAAAAAAAAATCATCCCTACTGTAAGCACTGAAATTGATGAGATAATTGTTAAAATTACTTGCATACTTGGAGCCACTGAAATCTTCCTTAACCTGTAAATGAAAAACTACTTTGGAAAGACCTGTTGAACCTGTCTTACCTGTTAAATTCTCTTTGGGAGATCTCTCTCTCTGTTTTGTACATTCTTTTGGAACTGTGGCTGATTCACAGTGGCAGGGATGTGGAGAACTGGAAGGGAAAGTCAAGCTATGTGGGGTCTGCCTTTGTAAAAACGTCCTGTTGCAATAGTGTATTGCTTTGTATGTAGTGGCCTTCAGAATTTATTGAACAAATGAATTGAGGAGTTCTGTCGTGGCTCAGTGGAAATGAATCTGACTAAGAGGTTGTGGGTTCTATCCCTGGTCTCACTCAGTGGGTTAAGGATCTGGCGTTGCCATGAGTTGTGGTGTAGGTCGCAGATGCGGCTCGGATCTGGTGTTGGCTGTGGCTGTGGCGTAGGCTGGCTGCTGCAGCTCCGATTGGACCCCTAGCCTGGGAACCTCCATATGCTGCGGGTGTGACCCTAAAAAAAAAAAATGAATTGAGATCTGGGAGGAGCTAAAGGACAGTTGTTCCCTTGTTTGCCGCAGGGGATTGGTTCCAGGACCCTCGTGGTTACCAAAATCGAGCTGAAGTCTTTTGTATAAAATTGCATGATGTTTGCATGTAACCTACCCTCCCATATATATGCTTTAAATCTCTAGGTTAATTATAATATCTAATACAATGTAATGCTATGTAAATAGTTGTAAACATACAATGTAAATGCTGTGTAAATTTTGCTTTTTGGAGCTTCCTGGAATCCCCTTTTACCCCCGACCCCCAATATTTTCCATCCTTACTTGGTTGAATCTGTGAATGTGAAACATGTGGATACAGAGGGCCAACTGTACTTCATTTCCATTAGCTTCATAACATTTATGGCTGATATTATTGTATTAATGATATAGGTTGCCTATTTTTATCACATGTGTAGATTTGTTTAAGTGCCACTGTGATTGAGAGATAGCATTATTGCATTACCATGTGAAGCTCATTTTTTCGTTTAATATATTTCGCAATAGAATTCTCCCTCTGCCAAAAAAAAAACCTTCCGGGCCACATAATTGTTCATCTTGTGATTGCTCAGCTCTAGGGAAGAAACACACCTTTCAGGGGGTCTTGCGTTTAGATAGCCTCAGCTAACGTGGTGTGTGAGGTTCACAGGATAATGGTAAGAGATAAACCTGTACTTTCGTAGGAAAAGCAGGGGTCAGCAGTAGCAGGTGGTGACTGGCCGCGGCTCTGTGCTGGACGGCAGAGGAGGAGGCTGTGGAGTAAAAGGAGTAACGATCTCGTTGTGATGTCTTCTACTTTTGTATAGGCTTGCCACGAGCACACAGTAGTGATGATAATAGCTAATATTTGTTACTCTGTGCTTTGCACAGGCATTATCTCATTTGGTCTTCATAAGAATCCCTGTGAGGTAGCTGTTCTTATCGCTATTCCCTAGATAAGGAGACGGGACCTTAGAGGGCCGACTAACTTGTTGGAAGATGCGTGGTGAGCGGGTGGTGGGGTTGGGATTTGAGAGCAGGTGGGCTGACCCTAGAACCTGCGTTCTTGACCACCGTGTGATTTAGCAGACCTGGAAACTTGCATGGTTGAAGGTAGGGAAGTTCTGTCTGAGTTTTAGACCATTGAGCTTGGGTAGATGTGCCTCGATGAAATGAACGCAGATTGAGAAACCACCCGAGGTGAATGTTCTGAATCAGTTGTTGGGTACAGTCTCCGTGACCCAGGATCGTCCCTTCCCACAGCAGGCCTCCGCTGCTTCAGTCTCACGGGTAGCCAAATGGATCTGCTTTTCTGTAAGAATTTCTCAAAAAATAGTGTGAAGGCTGAGTGGTATTGCTCTGGTTGTTTTATTTTGACTCCTTTGTTGGAGCAGCTTCCCAATGCCAGAAAACCCTGAGACTTGTGGCCAATATGGCCACATACCAAGTTTCAGCTATTTGAGGATGGCCCACCTCTGGGATTTTTTTTTCCCCCTAAACTACCTCTTGTCTGTTTTTCGTTTGTTTTGTTTGGTTTTGCTTTTTTAGAGTCACACCTGAGGCATATGAAAGTTCCCTGGCTAGGGGTCGAATTGGAGCTGTAGCTGCCAGCCTGTGCCACAGCCACAGGAACGCAGGATTCTAGTCATGTCTGCGACCTACACCACAGCTCAGGGCAATGCTGGATCCTTGACTCACTGAACGAGGCCAGGGATCAGACCCACATCCTCATGCATATTAGTTGGGTTTGTTACCTCTGAGCCACAATAGGAACTTCCCTCTTGTCTGTTTTAAAGTCCAAGTGCTTTGTACTTTTTCTGTTTGTTCTTGCCCTTGAGAGGAAAGAAATGGTGTTCTCTGTAATTTGAGGAGTGCTTGTGGCCAGAATTTGCTTTTGCAGAACACTCTGGTTGAGAGTAAGCAGTGACTGGAGAGTGAGGGGGAGGGGACTGGTTATTTTTCCACAGATGGGACAAAGCTATTCAGCATCTCCTTATTAGGTCTCCATGCTTGAGCCAACAGACTAGTGGGGCAAAGGAAAGAGACATGTTGCCTATAAAAGCTAGTGAGGGAAATCTGAGTATAAAACTTGAGAGTCCTTGAAGTGAAGAGACCGAGTCCAGGATCAAAAAGACCTGTCAACTCTATTTTTGATTTATTCGCAATAAATCACTTCTTATTTTTAACTAGTCGTGCTCTTTTTTTCCCGTCAGGTTTTGGCATTACTTTCTCAAATGCTGATATTAGTTTGTTGAAATTATTCAGACAGAGTCTCAGTTAAATGGAAAGAAAGTTCTGTTATATGTGAATACGGAGGAGGCAAACCTGTCTTCTTGGTGTTAAAAGCGGTGACAAATCTTCAGACTGGGGACAAAGACAGGATGACCATCTCAGTGTCTGGTTTATAAGGACACGGGTACAGAGCAGAAGGAAGGAACACCGCAGGCCCCCCCCCCCCCGCATGTATTTACCTTTAGGCCCACCTCTCCTTTTTTGGCCACACCCACAGCATGCCAAAGTTTGGGGCCGGGGATGGAACCCACACCACAGCAGTGACAAGGCTGCTTAACCTTAATCTGCTGAGCCACCAGGGAACTCCCTTAGAACTCCTTTAAATCCTTTAACTAATCCTCTCTCTGCTTTTTTTCCTGGCCCTAGAATAGTAAAGGGTAAAGTCCTGGAGGTTGAGGAAAGTTCAGCACCCTCGTTCGATATGTTTATTCTGATGTTGCCCTTTGTCACTAGAGCTTCCAAGACAATTTCTAGAATTGGACCTAAAGACTTTGCTCTCAAAACCAGTCAAAAGTGATGGAAATCAGAATGGTGTTTATCCCAGGGGATGGGGGCCTACGGGGGCCTGTGAGGGAACTGTAAACATTCCATGTCCTGATCCGGGTGGTGGTTCCTAGGCAGAGGCTAACGAAGCGGCACACGCATGTGTGGTACACTTTCCGTACTTTCACATTAATATGTTACATCTCAATTAAAACATGAAAAAAAAGATCCAGTGGGAAAAGTGGACCCACGTATTTTTACTTCTAGCCCAGCAGTCCGCTTCTCATAGTCTCCTGGAAGGTATATTAAGCTGAAATAAGAGACTCCTTTTGTTGGGAGGGTGTGAACTCTGTAGATGGGAACAGACCAGAGGTTTGGTTAAGGACCAGGAGCTCCTGTGCTCTCCCTGGATCCTTGCCAGTCCCCTGTGGTAACTTGAGCAAGACCCAGGGCCTGCTGTTTCTTAGGAGTTAAGGGTTTGGTCCTTAACTCCTCTCCTGAGCCTCCTTATTTGGTTTCCTGCTCCCAACTCAGGAAACTTCTGCCCCAGGCCCCTTGGGAGTGGGCTAGGTATTGAAAATTTAGAGTATTTTATTTTTTTTCTTTTTAGGGCTGCACCTGCAACATGTGGAGGTTCCCAGGCTAGGGGTCGAATCGGAGCTACAACTGCCAGCGTACTCCACAGCAACAAAGGATCTGAGCCGCATCTGCGACCTACACCAAAGCCCATGACAACGCCAGATCCTTAACCTGCTGAGTGAGGTCAGGAATCGAACCCACAACCTCATGGTTACTAGTCGGATTCATTTCCGCTGAGCCACAGTGGGAACTCCAGTAGTATTTTCTTTTGACCCGGGGTCTCTGAGGGATTCAATAGGATTCTATCCATTTTTTTTTCCACTTAATGAATTTTATTACAATTTTAGGTGTACAAAAATGATCACAACTCAATTTTATAGCATTTCCATCCCAAACCCTCAGTGCATCCCACCACTCCCTAGCTTGTCTCATTTGGAAACCATAGGTTTTCCAAAGTCTGTGAGTCATTATCTGTTCTGCAAAGAAGTTCATTGTGTCCTTTTTTTAGTTTCCACATGTAAGTGGTAGCATTTGATGTGTGTCTAATTGTCTGACTGGTTTCACTTCACATGGTAATTTCTAGGTCCATCCATGTTGCTATAAATGTTGTTATTTCGTTCCTTTTAATGGCTGAGTAATATTCCATTGTGTATATGTACCAGATCTTCCCTATCCACTCCTCTGTCGATGGGCATTTAGGTCGTTTCCATAGATTCTATCCATTTTGACTTGGTTAGTATTCTCCCTTCCCTGATTCCTCAGTGATTCCCCACCTCTCTGCTCCTTGCAGACCCCTTGTCTGTGTCCCCTGCCCGCTGGGCTGAGGAGTATCTGGAGCAGTCAGAGGAGAAACTGTGGCTGGGAGATGCCGAGGGAACAGCTGCCACTGACCGCTGGTGAGTCCAGCCATGTTCTGGATGGATGCCTGTGAAAGGGGTGTTGGACAGTCCCCCCAGCCTCCCCAGCCTCCTCCATCCACATTTTCAAACCAGCTTGTAGTCCCTTCACTTTTTACTTTAAGGTTTCCCCTTGTGTTATTACCCCAGATTAACGTATGTCCTAACCGCAATGGAGTCAAGAATCCTAACTGTTTTACCAAAAGTTTGTAGCTCTATCATACGCGCCGTTGTTCACTTTTTAATTTGGAGCCTGTTCCTGTCTGTTGGGAAAGGGAGGGATGCAAGCACGTGGCTAGTGCTCTGCCACTGCTTTGGTGTAAACTGGAGCGTGTGAGTCCTCAAGCCGAGAGTGGATTAGCGTCACCCCTCGGTTCCCTGATGAGAACTGCGACTGCCGTGGGCCGGGAGTGGGAACAGCCTGGGGAGGTGGTGGCAGACCAACGCATGAAACGAGCGTGTCCTACCTGTCCAGGTATGACGAGTATCGTCCTGAGGAGGACCTGCAGCACACAGCCAGTGACTTTGTGGCCAAGGTGGATGACCCCAAACTGGCCAATTCTGAGGTGAGCCACCTCCCGCTGCTGCCCTGCCCAGCACAGCTGGTTGTAGAAGTCAGGAGTCTTGCTTCCCTTCCCCCAGTTTCGTTTAAAAGGAAAGAGATGAGATCCTAGGTCCACTCCTTCCTTCTGGAGAACAGAGACCTAGGACCCCGCCCCTTCCTTCTGGTATTCTCACCCTCATTTTCTTGCCTACTAACCCTTTCCCCTTCCTGTGCCTTCTCAAATCTTTAGAGCCAGAAGTCCCTTTCTTTTTGCTTTCTGCTTTTTTCAGGGGCTTTAGCGTATCTTGTCTGCAGCTAGATCTGGTCAGGGGAAGGGTAGGTGCAGGCTCCTCTGGGCATGGTTGAGAGGTCACCCCTGGAAGTCTCTCCCAAGTGGCCTGTGTGTGTCTCTGTGCCCCAGTTCCTGAAATTCGTGCGGCAGATTGGCGAGGGGCAGGTGTCCCTGGAGTCCGGCACACGGTCAGGCCGAGCTCAGGCAGAGCAGTGGGCAGCAGAGTTTATTCAGCAGCAGGTAGGACGTTGTCACCTCCCACTCCCACCTCAGAGCTGGCTGGTGCCCTCCTGCTTTGGGCTCAGTGTTCAGTGGTCCCAGACGGGGAAGGGATTTTATCGCTGGCTCGTTTTGGTAGCATCCATGTCCTGAGTGGGTGGGAGAGAGTCTGAGAGTGTTCTTCTCAGAGGTGCCCAGGTTGGTGGTGATTAATAGGTTCTTAGTTGGTGTTCAGGGGATGGAAAGTGGGGAGTTGGTGTTCAGGGGATGGAAAGTGGGCAGTGCTGTGACCATCGTCTTTGTCACAGGGTACATCAGATGCCTGGGTTGACCAGTTCACCAGACCGGGAAACACATCTGCTCTTGATATGGAGTTTGAACGAGCCAAGTCAGCTATAGAGGTGAGAGAGGTTAGTGGTGTAGACGGCCCAAGAGAAAACACTCCTTTGGAGAGCGTGGGTGTCTTAACATCAGAGATGATGAACACTGTATTTCATAATGTCCCTGGCTCATCTCTGTCAGACTTGCTTGGGGTGGGGTGGGTGCCTATTGAAAATGCAGATTCCTGGGGAGTTCCCATTGTGACTTAGCGGGTTAAAAACCTGACTAGTATCCATGAGGATGTGGGTTCGATCCCTGGCCTTGCTCAATGGGTTAAGGATCCGGCGTTGCCGTGAGCTGTGGTGTAGGTTACAGATGTGGCTCAGATCACGCATTGCTGTGGCTGTGGTGTAGGCTGGCGGCTGCAGCTTCGATTTGACCCCTAGCCTGGGAACTTCCATATGCCCAGGTGCGCCCTAAAAAAGATAAATAAATAAGTAAATAAGTAAATAAATAAATTCCTGGGCATCACAGACTCCTGAGTCAGAATCTGTTGGTAGGCCCTAGGAATCTGCCTTTAAAAAAATTTTCAGCTGACCTTGAACACGTTGGAATTAAAGAACTACTGTCTGCGGAATCCCTCTTAGTGGAGCTGATGGTGGGGTGGGGAGGTCACGATGGATCTTCCTTTTCCTATCTGCCTTCCCTTCCTTACAGTCTGATGTCGATTTCTGGGACAAGTTGCAGGCAGAGTTGGAGGAGATGGCCAAACGGGACGCTGAGGCCCACCCCTGGCTTTCTGACTATGATGACCTCACATCTGCTTCCTATGATAAGGTGAGAACTGGCTTTGCAGATTGCAGGATTTCCGCATCTTATTGTGTCTCCTTTTTGTCTTGCATTTGAAGGGTACCGAGCCCCCTTCCATGAAAGGAAGCCTGAATTATTCCCTCGCCCCTCATGCTCCTGCAGTTATTGAAGTATGCTTTATTCTTGGGCTATAAAATTAATAATAACAGACCATCCTTGTCAAATAATAACAATAAATGATAATACCTAGAATAGAGGCTGGCACATGATGCATTAAGCGCACAGAGAAATGAGCTCTGCCTTCGAAGTTGGTTGACAACATTTTAAGAAGATCGATAGCCCCTTTGGCACTTGGCAGCGAATGGCAGGTGGTGGGCCGTCTCTCTGCCCTCCACCTTAATATCTGCTATTTTTTGTTTGTTTTTGGCTACACCTGCAGCATGTGGAAGTTCACAGGCCGGGGGATCAAACCGCAGCAACCTGAGCCACAGTAGTGAGAACACCAGATCCTTAACTGCTAGACCACCAGGGAACCCCCACAAATTTATTTTATTTTATTAATCTTTTTTTTTAATTTTAAAGTATAGTTGATTTACAGTGTCATGTCAACCACAAATGTATTTTACATTCTGATCTCTTCCTGTAGGTATTGACCACTTGCCCCAAGTTTAGGGTATTTTAAAAGGAGTATATTAAATAATTTAAATGTTAGGAAAATTTCTCAGCCATTGGTGGTGAAGGGTGATTGAATTTTGCATGTAGTGTATGCTGTTGCCTTAGAAGCATATGTTATATTGGGGTATCACCGTGACGAAAATCACCTTGTGGTTGTTAGGGTATTTGGGGATGTGGTTAGTAATTGAGCTGCTGACTTAGCGTCTGCTGGGGGAGGGAGAGAATTGCCTGGTTTTGAAAAAGGCAAGACAGGAACTAGGGAGGTCAGGAGTGGGTATCTTTTTCTCACTCTGACCTGGTTGGGGCTGTGGAGCAGACCAATAGATCAGACCTGAGCCAGGGCCTGAGACATTAGGCACGTTGCTGGAGGCAGATCTTGCAGAAGTGGAGAAGAATAGTTCAGGCTTAGAAAGTCTAGGATTTGAAAGCCAGTGAAAATCTTAGTACTAGGAAAAATACGATTTTGTTTATCATCCCACCCTGCTTTCCTGAGAGCTGTCCTGTGGTATAGTAGGAAAGAGAGCTTACTTTTGGGGATCCTGACCTTTGGTTTTTGCCATAATCAGAGTTTCTTCTGTAGAATTTTGATGAGGAAGGACTGAAGGAAACAGCTGGAGAGAATAGTTTTCTTAATTTGTAATAAAAACTTGATAAGTCGCAATGGCAAGACGTAAAGTTTAGGTAAAAATTTCCATGTTTTTGATAAGTACAGACACAGCTCTAATTTCATGCGAGCAGCACCTCCTCTTAGCAGTTTACTTCCATATTAATGACATGATAGGTGGAGTACGTTCTTTAATTCAAAACTTAAAAGACATAATTAGGTTTGTAGATTCTTGAACCCTATTTTGATATCATTGCTACCTTGGGATATTGCAAAATTAGGAATAGAAACAGTTGAGTTTATGTTCCACAGAAATCTGCTGTACTTTATTACTCACTAATAATGAACAATTCAGATTTTACCTGGCTTTATGCTAACTATTATTGAATTATATGTCAGTTGTACTTTTTTGTTTTCAGATGTGGAACTGACTCTGTCAGATAAATTCATGGCTCTCTGAATGTTCTGTTTCTTACTGGTGGTCCTTAAATTTTTAAGACCATACCTATAGCTTGAGCGGATACTGTATACCGTTAGTGACAAGTTTCTGTGATGGGACACACTCTACTTAGTAGTGATCCCGTTTTTGCAGTATGATACTCTGAGATTTTTGAGCAGATCAGCAATGGATCAGACCTAGCGATTGGCTTAGATTAGACTTTTTTAGGATGCAACAGTGATTTCAAGCTCATCCTGCATACTGCATCTGTAGAGGACTCTGTTCTCATGTATGCAAATATTCTACTTTTGAAAAATTCCTCTCTGGGGGTTCCTCTTGTGATTCAGCAGGTTAAGAACCCAGAATAGTGTCTGTGAGAATACAGGTTTGATCCCTGGCCTCACTTAGTGGGTTAAGGATCTGGTGTTTCTGCAGGCTGCGGTATGGGTTGCAGATGTGGCTCAGATCTGGCATTGCTGTGGCTGTGGCGTAGGTCAGCAGCTGCACTCTGATTCATCCCCTAGCCCAGGAACTTCCGAATGCCACAGGTGGGCCCTAAAAGGACGAAAGAAATTCCTCTCTGATCAGCAGTTGATAAAGCCTCAAGGAGGATCGATAACGCAGACAGGAGGATACTTAGAGAACCCTGTGGTTGCAACGTGATGGCATTGATTTGTTGCATTGTCTACTGAGGATAGCTGATACAAATTTATGAGTAGTAGTTTAAGCTTTTTGGTAAAGCTTTGGCAGATATTCTCATTTGATGCTCTCAGTAGCTCTAAGAGTTAGGAATTACTTTCATTAGGAAATTGTGTTATAGGTGAAAATGGTCTGTTTCCTACAGGGTGGCTTAAAACATGGAGCGATGATGGATAGTAGTTGAGGGTGGATGCAGAAGGATTTATTTTGCTGAACTCTAATAGTCTTGACTGGGGGGGGCGGATTTTGGCAAACTATGGCCCGCAGGTAGATCTGTCCTGACACCTGTTTTTTAATGGCCTGTGAGCTGAGAATGATTTTAACATTTTTTTAAATTTTTTTAATTTTAATTTTTTTGTTTTATTAAAGTATAATTTACAAGGCTGTGATAATTTCTGCTGTACAGCAAAGTGATCCAGTCATACATATACACGTATCTATACTTTCTGATTCTTTTCCCACATAGATTACCACGGAATACTGGGTAGAGTTCTCTGTGCTAAACAGCAGGTCCCTGCTGGCCAGTTGTTTCGTATCCTCAGTGTGCATATGCCAGTCCTGAGCCTCCAGTCTGTCCCTCCCCGCCCCCCAGATTTTAACATTTTTAGATGATTGATTGGAAAAGAAATGAGAAGTAATAATGTATGAAATGTGAAAATTATATAAAATTCAAACTTCAGTGTCCATAAATAAAGTTTTATTGGGACACAGCTGTTCTTATTTGCATATTTTTTTGTGGCTGCTTTTTCACTGTAGAGGTGGAGAAAAGAAGCTGTGACAAAATATTTGTCTTCTGTCCTTTACAGAAAAGGCTTGCTAGCCTTGGTGTAACAGTCTGTTGTTTTCATACTGTATGGAGATGTCACAGCATGAGTACACTTTTTACACATTTAATCCCAAATCTATCTCCTATTGTGTCTCACTTCGTAAATATCCATTATAATTACTTAATTTTTATTTGTCACTGATGACTTATAATGGTTTAGAACTTTGCTGGCAACATTTAAGTACTTCTGGTTCTTGAGCAGTTTCACAGTGATGGTGCAAAAGGGCCTCACTCATGTCTTTATTTTATATAGTTTCATTCTGATTTGTTTGTAGCTCCATTTAGAAAGGGCCCTGCCTTGTCTTTTGCATTGTTTTCATTCTGGTATATTGTTTTGTGATGGTGACCATTACTCTCCGAAAAGGAGCATTTTACTTGCTTGTCTCAGGTCACACGCTTACCAGGGACCCACTTTTCCCTAATCCCTCTCTGCCTTTGTGGACCATCTGGGGACAGAACTTTGTACACAGCGTCACGACTCTTCCCTCAAACGAGGAGACCTCAGCTAGAAGAAGACAGTCTTTCTGAAGCAATTTCTGTCCTTAGGATTTGGGCATCGAGTTTTCATTTACTGTCAGATACAGATTAATATTAATAACTTTTGAGAGTGAAATTGGGGAATAAATTTTTCAGTGTGCTTGAACACATTCCCTCTAGTCAGTACACAGGGCTCTGAGCTGGATAAGAGCTGCGTTTGAATGGCAGGGCCTCTGACTCCAAGGTGCATTTTCTTTTTTTTTGTCTTTTTATGTAGAGCCGCACCTGCGGCATATGGAGGTTCCCAGGCTAGGGGTCTAACAGGAGCTGTAGCCGCCGGCCTTCACCACAGCCGCAGCAACGCGGGATCCGAGCCGCGTCTGCAACCTACACCACAGCTCATGGCAACGCCGGATCCTTAACCCACTGAACAAGGCCAGGGATCGAACCCGCAACCTCATGGTTCTTAGTCGGATTCGTTAACCACTGAGCCAAGAAGGGAACTCCAAGGTGCATTTTCTTTCTACTTTATCACACTGTTGCAGGATAACAAGAAATGCCCTTTGAATAGCTAAAGAGAGCTGATCTCATTATAGGCCGATCCTGTTAAGAAATGTGCTCTGTCCAGTGAAGAAAAGTCAAGGAGTTGGAAATAAGGCCAATAATGTCTTCCTAAAATGAACTTAATCCCGCATAGATCAGAGTTTGCCAGGCTTCCTAGTTACTGTGAGCATGGGTAGCAGTGTGAGCACGATGCGTGTGGAATGACTTAACCGTGGTTGTAGGTGATCTCCTTTATGATACGGAGAATTTGCCAGCATTTCTCCAGGTGAAATGCCTCCAGCCGCTTCTCCACTTCTCTCCCGGTTGTCATCTCCCAGTTCTGCCGTCCCACGATGGCTCCCTCTTTGACGGCGTCTCACCTGGCTTCTCTTCCTTGTAGGGGTACCACTTCGAGGAGGAGAACCCCCTGCGTGACCACCCCCAGGCTTTTGAGGAAGGGCTGCGGCGACTTCAGGAGGGGGACCTGCCGAACGCCGTGCTGCTCTTCGAGGCAGCTGTGCAGCAGGACCCTAAGCACATGGAAGTGAGCTCTTCACTATTCTGACCTCCAGTTTTGAGGGAGCTCCTAAGGGTAGTGCAGATGAAGTAGGGCCTGGGCGACGGCCTGGGATGGGGGTGTGAGAGTGGCACGGTGGGGTGGGGGGAGCCAGAGGAAGGGACGGTGGGGAGGTGCGTACAGGGTGGTGGAATCTGTCACCTTTTCTCTAGGCTTGGCAGTATCTGGGGACGACCCAGGCAGAGAACGAGCAAGAACTCTTAGCCATCAGCGCGCTGCGGAAGTGAGTACACGGGGAGGCAGGGTGAGGTGGTGCCGGGGCTCAGCGGATAGCGTGTAGAGTGACAGATCCTGTCTTCTTTCCGGTCACTGACAAGAGTTTTCTCATGATGAAACTAAGGTTTGGAGTAAGTTTGGAGGTAACAGGTTCCATTCTTTCATCAGCTTTTGGTTTTGTCTGTGGGACCCTGGTTGGTTCCTAAGATTTTCCCTCTTTCAGATTTGTAACTTTATTAATAACCCACCCGAAGAGCATTCCTCTATACCTTCATTCAGGGAGTTGGCAGGTGCGGCCAGCATAACCGCATTTGGAAGCTGGGCTTGGATCCCAGACTGCCGATGATCTGGTGTCACTGCAGAGACAGACCAGCCCTGCCCATCTCGTCCAAACAGGTGCCTGGAGCTAAAGCCCGATAACCGGACAGCCCTGATGGCGCTGGCCGTGAGCTTCACCAACGAGTCCCTGCAGCGACAGGCCTGTGAGACCCTGCGAGACTGGCTGCGCTACACACCGGCCTATGCCCACCTGGTCGTGCCTGCGCAAGAAGGGGCCGGCGGGGCGGGCCTGGGCCACAGCAAGCGCATCCTGGGGTCTCTGTTGTCTGAGTGAGTGTGAGGGGTCCTGGGATGATGAGTGGGAACCAAGTAGCAGGAGGCCCTTGACTGTGGCAGTTTGGATGGATTGAGGCTCAGGGTCCTAGAGAGGAAAGGGAGACTCAGGGTTGGAAGGAGGAGGGGTGCAGACACAGAGTGAAGCGTCTTGGGGATATGATGGGCTGATTAAGGAATTACCCGGGAGGGGTAGGAATATAGACATATCCATCCACCTGTTTTTTTTTTTTTTGCGGGATTTTTCTTGGTACCCAGCTCCCTGTTTCTCGAAGTGAAGGAGCTCTTCCTGGCAGCTGTGCGCCTGGACCCTACATCCATTGACCCTGATGTGCAGTGTGGCTTGGGGGTCCTCTTCAACCTGAGTGGGGAGTATGACAAGGCAGTGGACTGTTTCACAGCCGCCCTCAGCGTCCGTCCCAATGTGAGCCTCCGTGGCAGAAGGGAAATAGGATGTGACTCTGCTGTGTGGACGAATCGTTTGATGGGCCCTTTGAGTCATGGGATATTTTACCCCAGCGTTCCATGTCCTGCCTCAGGAGAATTGGGAACAGGAAGCTGGGAGTCCAGGGTCATCTGCACTTAGGGGAATCCGCCAGGGGTGGCTGAGGGTGGTTACGCCGTGGCCACACAGGGATCTGTCGAGACAGGAGTGTGATGGTAACTTCTGTTAGATAAACAGGGAAAGGGGAGAGCTGGCAGGATGTGACCTGAGCCGGCTGACATTCCTGACCCTGGCCATGCCCGTCGTAGGACTACCTGCTGTGGAATAAGCTGGGGGCCACCCTGGCCAATGGAAACCAGAGTGAAGAAGCAGTAGCCGCGTACCGTCGGGCCCTCGAGCTCCAGCCTGGCTACATCCGGTCCCGCTACAATCTGGGCATCAGCTGCATCAACCTTGGGGCCCACCGGTGAGAGAATCTGCTGAGGAAGGAATGCCCCAATGAGCTCCCCTTTCCCCCTGCCTTTGGTCCTGGTGCCCAGTTCTCTCTCTCCTTTTTTTTTTGCTTTTTAGGGCTGCACCTGTGGCATATGGAAGTGCCGAGGCTAGGGGTCTAATGGGAGATGGAGCTGTCAGATAGCCACAGTAACCCAGGATCTGAGCCGCGTCTGCAACCTACACTGCAGCTCACGGCAACACCGGATCCTTAACCCACTGAGCGAGGCCAGGGATTGAACCCCCATCCTCAGGGATACTAGTTGAATTTGTTTCCCCTGCGCCACAAAGGGAACTCCCTGGCGCCTCATTCTCTGATCCTGTTATTTGACTGGCCAGCCCCAGCTTGTAACCCCCCTGCCCCAGGCCCACTGACCCACCTCCTTCCATCGGTGTCCTGCTCAGCAGCTCTCATTCTGCTTCCTTACAGGGAGGCTGTGGAACACTTCTTGGAAGCTCTGAACATGCAGAGGAAAAGCCGGGGCCCTCGGGGTGAAGGGGGTGCCATGTCGGAGAACATCTGGAGCACCCTGCGCCTGGCCCTGTCCATGTTAGGCCAGAGCGACGCCTACGGGGCGGCCGACGCCCGGGATCTGCCCACCCTGCTAGCTATGTTTGGCCTGCCCCAGTGACAGTGGGATGGGCTGCCCTGTGAGTGCCTGCCCGGAGGGGTCCCCGCTCTGGATGTGATTCCCTGTCCCCAAATGGGCCTGCTGAGGGGGCAGGCTGATGACTACAAGCGGTAGAGCCTCTCAGGAGCCGCCTCACTGTAGGGTGGGTAGTCTGTGTTCTTGCTCCTACATAATCGTGGGAGAAGGCGCTGGGTCGTCTCGGACTCCCTTGATGATTCAGGGGCTGAAGCGTCCAGCTCCAGACCTCTCTGCTCGTCATGCCCTTTCTTGGTGCTGCTTTCTGGGTGGGACCCAAAGATATAGGGTGACTGTTGTCATCAGCTGCCACTTCTGGTCGGGTCTGCCGCGTTTGTAACGTCTGTCCTTTCCCCTGCCTTTACCGGGAGCTGACGATGGTGCAGCCTCCCGGGGCGGAGTGTGGCAGGTTCTCCCGAGCACCTGTGTGATGACTGCGTCGAGGCTAGGATGTGTTAGGAGGGGGCCTCTTTGATTGAAGTGTTGACTTGGCTCAGCAGGGTTGAGTTTTCAGGGGTGCTCGAAATTCCTTCTGTCTTTCGTGGCCTGCCCTGGCTGTGGCCTGGACTCCCTGGTGGGGCTGCGTGCAGTAATGCCGGCATCGTGACCTAGGGGTCCTCGGGAGCTGCTGGGGTCTGTTGCTGCAGAGTGTGGGATAGAGGAGGGCTATTGTGGGATGGGCCCTGAGGGGACCAGACAGGTTCAGGTCAAGGGCTCTGGCCTGGGGCCCATGGTGGGAGGGCAGAGCATGTGGGGCGAGGAGCGTTGTGAGTGCAGTAACCCACTCTGATTAGACAGCTGCGGGGATGATTTGAGCCAGCTTCTCTGGAAAGTGGGTTCAAGAAATTGCCATCTTGCCAAACTGCTAGCAAAGAGGCGGCTCAGTGTTACCTTGAGCCTTTGCTGTACTTCTTGGAATGTTTCTCGGGGAGGGGATCGAAAAATCCCCATCGCGCACGGCACCTCCACACAAGTGCAGACTCGGGGAGATGAGGGAGCAGCTTGGATCCTGCTGGGGAGATGCCTAACCCCCGAAATGACTGACGTGGTCGCAGAGCCTTTTGCCTTGTTTTCAGCAGCTAATGACCAGAGAGGTTTTTTTTTTTTTTTAAAACTACCATGGTCCCAAGGTTTCATCCTGAAATTTATTTTTCTTTGTATGAATGTGTAAATGATTTAAAAAATAAAACTGTGAAATATTTGTATGAAGAATAAATGGAACTGACACGGGTGTGAGTTCTGCGCCTGGGGGTAAAGTTGTGCTGATGGCAGGGGGGTTGCTGTTTGGAGGCTGGTGTTCAACAGTTTTCTCTCTTTATCTTTCAAATTCCCATTGGTGCCTTGATTACCCATCCATCTACCCAGCAATTACTCAGCACCTGATATATGGAAAG
Source organism: Catagonus wagneri (assembly GCA_004024745.2). Lineage (NCBI taxonomy): Eukaryota > Metazoa > Chordata > Mammalia > Artiodactyla > Tayassuidae > Catagonus > Catagonus wagneri. The sequence goes on from PVHT021183648.1 coordinate 3,432,813, forward strand.
TACATAAATAAGTTTGTCATGGTCCCTGGGTTCATGGAGCTGATGGTTTAGCAGGAGAGATGGATGTTTAACAGTCCTGTTTTTTTTTTTTTTATTTGTCTTTTGTCATTTTTAGGGCCACACCCGCGGCATATGGAGGTTCCCAGGCTAGGGGTCGAATTGGAGCTGTAGCCGCCGGCGTACGCCACAGCCACAGCAACGTGGGATCCAAGCCGCGTCTGCAACCTACACCGCAGCTCACGGCAACACCAGATCCTTAAGCCACTGAGCAAGGCCAGGGATCAAACCCGCAACCTCATGGTTCCTAGTTGGATTCGTTAACCGCTGCGCCATGACGGGTACTCCCAATCCTGCATTTTCACACTTGTGTTACTTCTATACAGGAAAAATATGAAATACTGTGTGCTTGGTGTTTTTATTATGAATTATTACTTGGGAGGATTTTAATAATTTTTCATTGCTTGGGGCTTCTAAAAGTTTTCATCTGACTCTACTTGGTTTTATCAGGAACTATATCAAAAGCCATACCAAAATAGGTCTCTGTCCTGGGAAAATTAAAAAAAAAAAATTTATATTTGGAGATAACGTCCGTGGCTGTGTGAGGATTTAAAAAATGTCTAGAAGAGCTGCCGGCCTACACCACAGCTACAGCAATGCCAGATCCAAGTGACATCTGTGACCTACACCACAGCTCACAGCAACACCAGATCCCCGACCCACTTAGCAAGGCCAGGGATCCAACCTGCATCTTCATGGATGCTAGTCAGGTTTGTAACCTGCAGAGCCGCAACAGCAACTCCTGAGAATAGACTTGGGGTTGCCAAGGGGGAGGTGGGGAGGAGTGAGAAGGACTAGGAGTTTGGGGTTGGTAGATGCAAACTAACACATTTAGAATGGCGAAGCAGTGAGGTCCTGCTGTACAGCACAGGGAACTGTATCCAGCCTTTTGAGACAGAACATGATGATAATATAAGAAAGGGGACGTGTATATTTATGTATGACTGGGTCACTTTGCTGTACAGCAGAAATTTGGCTTAACATAAATCAACTGCTTTAATAAAAGGAAAAATTTTTTATAAACCAAATGAAAATGAAGATGAATATATCAAAAATTTAAAACTATGTCTGAAAGAGAACTGATTCGGTAAATTATCCAGACAGTGAGACATTATTTAGCAATTTAATTGTATTTGCGACTAGTTTCCAATGACAAAAATGCTAATAGAAAGAAGAGCTTAGCAAAACTTTACAGACGATCTCAAGAAGAAAATGCCTTGAAAAGAGAATAAGGAAATTCCCAGCATGCTAACTAAGCATGTCAAGATCATGAGTGATTTTTCCGCCCTGCTTTATTATACTTCTCTGCAACTTAAAACTTTTCTTTGTGTGTAATACCTTCATAGAAAAGAAAATGCAACATCCTGGGGAGGAGGGCATCTGTTGCTGGGACTCCGAGGGACAGTGGCGCAGAGCCCTGGGCCTGGCATTGGGCCGGGCGGACTGAGGCAGCCATTTCTAGTGTGGAGATAGAAGAAGGAAAGAAGTCTGACTGAGGAAATGGCTTAGGAGTTGGCACTAACTTCGACATGAGCAAAATCTGCACGTTTAACCGCCTTGCCTGCATTAGGTGAAGATGTCCAAGGAGATGCTTTTCTTGCATGGTCAGGGCCAGCCGCCTCCTGAATCCACATCAAATTCAGCCAGCATTTATTAAGCCTCTGGCATGTGCCAGGTGCTGTCGGGTACATGGATAAAAATTCTCGAGGCAAATGAGGTCCCTGCTCTCATGGCCTATGCGCTAGTTGAAGGAGCAGCAGGAGAATAACCAAGAAAACTTCAGTTTTATGTGTTGTGAAGAACTAAAATGGCACGTTGCCTCAGAATAAAACAGGTAAAGAGGCAGATGGGCCCCTGGGCTGAGGATAGCTGGCACTTCTTAGGCCAAGCACTTTGGGCCTTGTTGCTCTTTGACACTTCAAGGAAAAAGTCAATGGCAGGAGCTGAGCTCTGCTGGTCTCCTAGGTTCAAGGACCTCCCCAATTACACATGCGCGGTAAGACTCCTAGCAGTCAGAGAGGGAGGGGGTACCAGGCCATGATAAGTCCTGAGACCATCCCGGCACCCTTTGCTCTGGAATCCATCCTTCCCAAGAGACGTGCACGCATAGCGGGGAGGGTCATATGTCCAGTCAGGTGTGAAAAATAAAACAGCTGGCTAAAGGTAAAGACCTGGAAGATCTGACTGAACTATATAAGTGATTGAAATCACCTCTCTGGCGGGCTTCTCACTCCGGGGGATGCCTGCACCCGCCCTCCGCTTTAGGGTCCGTGTTACTTCGCTGCTGACCTAAACTACTTCTCTGCGAGCTCTCCCACATGTTGTACTGTGACTCTTAATAAACCTTAGGCCTATTTTCACAGTCTTTGCCTCCTTGAAACATTCTTGCTTTCAACAGGGGGCAAGAATCAGGGCAATTCTGCTTCTAGCCACTAGTTAGCCTAGTGGCTAGGACTCCTGGTTTTCAACCAGGCTGCCCAGATTCAGTTCCTGGGCAGAAAATTAAGATCTCACTCCAAGACATCACTCACTTTTGTCTCTCCGAGATCAAAACGGAGAGTTCATGGAGACCACATCGGGGAGTGCGGTCCGGAAGGCCTTGTCAGGACGTGGTATGAGGGGGAGGAGCCCGCGGGGGGAGTTCTGGTGGGAGCCTGATCCAGGTCCCAGGGGGAAGTGCAAAGGCTCTGATCAACTCAGAAGAAGAAAGCTAGGGTGTAGGGAAAGGAGGAGCAGCAGGAGAGGCTGGAGGTGGTCAGGAGCCGAGGCGGCTGGGCTCTTTTTGATTATGGTGAGGGGTTTCAATTTTATTCTAAGTTACACAGGAAACCACTAGAGAGTTTTAAGTAGAAAAGTGATGGAAGACCACTTGGGCTGCAGCATAAAGACTGGATCGTGGTGGTGCATGGGAGGGGACTGGAGGGGTTGGAGCTGAAGCAGGTGGACAGTTAGGAAGCTCCTGCAAGAAGCTGCTGAAAGGTGATAGTGGCTTGGCCTAGGTTGGAGCTGGGTGGATAGCACGGAGATGGAGGAAGATGGACAGACTTTGCAGGTGCAGCTCCTGGAACTCGCTGCTGGATTAGATGTAGGGGGAGGGAAATCAGTGAAGGCTGCCTTCTAGGTTTTTGGCCCGAGCAACTGCAAGAGCGGTGTTCCCCTCACCTGAGAAAGGGGAAAGAGTGGGCAGAGGGGGTTTGGGAAAGAAAATACAAAGTTCTACGCTGAACATATTGGGTCAGAGGTAGAGGCCTCTCCGACTGTGGCTAGGTGGATGGGTTTTAAAAGTCCCAGGGGAGAAGTCAGGGCTGGATGTATAAATCACCCCCATTTTTTTGGCTGTACCAAGGCATGTGGGGTTCCCAGGCCAGGGATCAGATCCAAGCCACAGCTGTGACCTAAGCTGTAGCTGTGGCAATGCCAGATCCTCAACCCACTGTGCTGGGTCGGGGATTGAACTTGCATCCCAGCGCTCCCAAGACGCCGCCCATCCTGTGGCGCCACAGAAGGATCTCCTGGATGTATGAATTTGAGAGTCTTATTTATATAGATGGTGTTTAAAACTGTGAGCCTGGATTTGCTTGCCTAAAGAGAATGGAAATGAAGGCGGTGTAAGGCTGCACTGGGTACCGGACACACAGGGTCTGTTGAGGCGGCTGTTGCTATATGGTACGAATCTGTAAAGAGTGACTTAAAAAAATCTGAGAAGTTTACTCAATAGTCTGTAAACCTATATGGAAAAAAAGAATGGATATATGTCTGACTGATTCACTTTGCTGTGTACTTGAAATATGACATGGTAAATCAACTCCACTCCAATAATTTTTTTAAAAAAATCTGAGTTGCAACTTTAAAGAAACAATTTAATTTTTAACCCAAGTTTTTCTCTTTACAGGAGGAAGTGTAACTGGCGGATGGTCCGAGTGCTCAGAGCTTTCTCCCTCTACAGGAAGGATAACTGATAGGAGGTGAAATAATTAAAAGACTGCTTTGTGAGCGAGGGCGATTTGTTTGATAAGGACATCTTCACGCTCCCAAACTGGCTGCTGAGGGGCAAGGTCACAGTACCAAGTGCACATAAGTGCACTGGGGCATGCTCCTCTCCAAACAGTGCTTCCTGGGCATTGTCTCTTTGAGGTTCCTCTATGCTTACTTTAAAAAAAATGACTACTTAAATTAAAAAAAAAACTTTAGGGCAGTTTGAGGTTTACAGCAAAGTTGAGAGACAGGTACAGGGATTTCCCGTGTACTTTCTGCCTTCAGAGATGCGTGGCCTCTCCTCATTACCAATATCATTTACCAGCTGGTACATTTTTCACCAAGGATGAACCTACATTGACATGACGTAATCACCCGAAGTCCACTACTTACATTAGGGTTTGCTTTTGGTGTGACATAGTCCCATGTGTTTGGACAAAGGTATGATGTCACCTATCCATCATTGCACTATCATATAGAGTATTTTCATTGCTCTGAAAATCCTCCGTGCTTTGTCTATCCCCCAGCCCAACCCCCCAACAACCACTGATCTTTTTACCGCCCTCATAGTTTTGCCTTTTGCAGAATGTCATGTAATCGAAATCATAGTACGTAGCCTTTTCAGTTTGCCTTTTTCACTTAGTAAGATGCATTTAGATATCCTCCATGTCTTTTTTTTTTTTTTTTTGTCTTTTTGCCTTTATGTAGAGCCGCACCCGCGGCATATGGAGGTTCCCAGGCTAGGGGTCTAACAGGAGCTGTAGCCGCCGGCCTTCGCCACCGCCACAGCCACAGCAACGCGGGATCCGAGCCGTGTCTGCAACCTACACCACAGCTCACGGCAACACCAGATCCTTAACCCACTGAGCGAGGCCAGGGATCGAACCCGCAACCTCATGGTTCTTAGTCGGATTCGTTAAGCACTGAGCCACGAAGGGAACTCCTAGATATCCTCCATGTCTTTTCATGGCCTGATAGCTCGTTTCTTTTTAGTGCTGAATAATATTCTATTGTCTGGATGTCACAGTTTAGTTACCTATTGCAAGACATCTTGGTTGCTTCCAAGGTTTGGCAATTAGGAATAAAACCACTATAAACACGCTTGGGCAAGTTTTTGTGTGGACATAAGTTTTCATCTTCAAGTAAATGCTGAGGATTGCAACTGCTGGATCATTAGGTAAGACCACTTAGTCTTGTAGAGAACTTCCAAACTGTCTCCCAAAGTGGCTGTGCCATTCTGCATTCCCACCAGCAGTGACTGGGAGTTGCAGTTGCTCCCCATCCTCACCAGAATTTGGTGTTGTCAGAGGCTTGGATTTGGGCCACTTACAAACAGCTCTGTAGTGGCATCTCTCCTTTGGTGTGGCCTTGATGACATGTGATGTGGAGCACGTCTTAATATGCTTATTTGCCATCCGTGTATCTTCTTCGATGAGGGGTATGTATTCTGTTTACTTGGTGACCAACCCCCTTCTTAATGCTCACCTCCTTTCTTTAAAAATTTAAACCAGGTTTTAGCTTATTTCTTCTTCCCAGGAGCTATGAAATTCCTCTTTATACTTAGTGGCCCTCTCGGCAGATCTCTACTTGGCAGCTCCCTCTTTTAATGTCTCAATAGATGTCCTGCCTCTGAGCTTACTGAGAATTAGGATCATCAGGAAAGAACTGTCCCCTATAAATTTACCTCTACCTACATCCATTGGGTCCTTCCTCTTTTCCTGCATCTCAAAGGAACAATTATCTTCCCCTCTTCATGGATAATCCCTGTATCCTGGTTCTCAACTTTCTGTATTCCCAGGACACGGCTTAACTAGACTTTAGTTTCTCCCTCTCTATGGTCTCTTTCCCTTCCTTAAGTAGAACTGCTCCACTATTTGATGTGAAACCAGTCAAAAATTTAACTGAATCCTGACGGATCCACCAAACAAAATAATTTCTTTTCTCAGCCATGACTCCCCCCACCCCCACCGTGGCTGCCATCTCCCTCTTCCTCACAGCCAGATTTTTCAGGGAAGGGCCAGGCTTGCTGCCTCCACTCAAGTCCATTCTGCTCACATCTCCCGCTGTGCCAATTTCTGCCTTCACCAACCCTGGAAACTACTTTGCTGAGGTCACTCCTGACTTCCACACATGGCCAAAGCCAGTGAACACGGTTATTCCTGATCTTGAGGTAACTGTGGCATTTGGCTCTGAGGCAGGCCTGCCACAGCTGGTTGTGCGGTTGGTGCACTGCACAATTCTGGGGGCGGGGGCACCAACACGGCCCAAGTGAATGACGCTCAGTGGACTTGCACTGATGAACTTTAAATCCTCTCCCTCTTTTCTGTTTCTCTCCTAAGATTCTTCTTCTTCTCGGTCTCTGAGTGTCTATTTGTCAGTCTGTTCCTTAAACACTGATGCTCCTCAGGGCTCAGTTCTTGTCCTTCTTTCCTTGCTTCATAGGATTCTTTGGTGGCCTCATCCACACCTGTGGCTGTAACTACCATTTAAATGGTGACAACAGACCAGCCTAGATCTCCACTTCAGCCTTGGGTATGCACATTTATCTTCTTCTTGGAGGTTTCCCTGCCACCTTAAATTCAAAAATTCAAAATAGGATTTTCCTACCCCAGCTTGCTCATTTGTAAAACCCTGGAGACCTGTTAGGGGAGAACAGTGAGTGGATCTGGACTCCTCCTCTTCATTTTCCGGTAACTCTCCTTAGTCACCCAGGCCCCTCAGGGACCCCACAGTAAAGCCCCAAGCTCCTCTGGTTCCTGTACTTCTGTTATTGCTAGTGTTTAGGCGTTCATCCTCTCTCTCAGGTCACTGTGATAACATCGTTATCATTCATTTCATTCATGTTAACATCTCATTTCATTCATCCCCAGCCCCTCATCACTGAAAATGATATACTTCCTTAGACATCACATGCTGCTCTTACCTCTGCCAGTGCACAGTTTGCACAACAGATAGAGGTTCAGACAGTGGCTGTTGCATGAACCCAGTGCATGCTAGAAATGTGGGCTGAGGACCAGGAGATGCCTGAAGAGCTGATCCACGTGTGGAGATAATGTTTTGATTCTCCCCTGTTTGGAGAAGATAGATTGAAATCCTTGGTCACTGCGCCTTCCTCCTCCCAGAGAAATTACCCTTGCGGCCAAGCTATAGGACGGGTACTTTTCTGGGAGGCTCTGCTAAGGGAGAGACACACAGGGCACAGTGTCCTTCAGAACAAAGACAGGGAATGAGCCAGAGAGCTGGTTCCACTGTTCTTGGTTCCATGGAAGGGGGAACGCAGCTCTTGGAGAGGGAGCCCTGCAGGGGGAGGGAGGATGTCCTGTACAGAGGCTCCTCGGTGCCCTGGCTCACATACCAGCAGTCATGTGGTGTGGGAAGGGGCTCTCGGCAGCTGTGGCTTTGGAGACTGCAGCTGGGCTACAGAGCTTGTGACTGATTTGTGACTCTCGGTGCCGGGAGTCAGAGAAGGGCAGCGGGATAGAGACAGTGACTGTGGCAGCGGCCCAGGAATGATGGAGCAGCGAATGCCTTGACCAACAGTGGCATTGCAGAGGCCAATGACATCTGACTGGTTGCCTTCTGGTGCCTGGGGTGCTGCCCTTTATTGGTCCTGCTTTCATTTACATGGGCTGGAGGAAGGAGGAGAGGATTGGAGCAGAACTCAACTGTGGCCAGCTAATAAGAGAACCAGAGGAGAGCTCTGCAAACGACAGACAGACATACTCTCTCTCTCTCACTCTCTCTCTCAAGAAAATGCCAAAAGAGCACAAAAAGTCTGCTTCAAACCAATGAACATGATTTTCTAAGTAAACATGCAATAGAGAAACAAATGGAGGATGCTTCCTGCTGAGAACAAAGTGGATGGTCTGAAAAGCAAGCAAAAATTTCTAGAAAGTTATAAAAGCATACGAATAGTGATCAGGGGAGAGGCAAGGGATTAGGAAGACAGACCTAGGAAACCTAGTGCCTAAAACTTAGAAATTACAAAAGAAGAACACATGAGTAAGTAGATTAAGTGAATAATGGAAATTGTCCCTGGGCCCAAGACTCAATTAAAAAGCTCTACCGAGCCCCATGTAAGATTAATTATAAAACTGTGCTCCCTAGTGTTGATTTTTGGGATGGTAGGATTCTGGAATAGCAGAGTCTTTGTGGAGACACTTACCCACAAGAGCAGGGTGGCCATAATTATTGTAATAGATGGTAAGTTTGGAGTGGAAACCAGGGACCTGCGTATGGGAAACTACGGTAATGACCTAGTAGACCTTGGTGGTCCTAAGAGCAAGTGATGGGAAGCCAGCGAAAGGAAGCCAGTGAAAGTATTGCCAAGGGCTGTGTCAGTCCCTCTGAAGGAAAATCATGATCCTGTGCCCAGGTTCAAGGTCTTAGTTATGACTGAAAGGGAGCCTAGAGCCTTAAAAAGGAATCCTGCAGTGCTACCCCAAATATATTCAATACACATTCTCCAAATCCTCCCTAAAGAGACTGATGGCTACCTATCAGAGTAATCGTATTATGAGGGAAAGGAGAATACCCACATTTTCAAGGGACCTAAAAAGCCATCCTGACCTTGTTTGAATACACTGGGGAGTGAATGGCAGCCGGAAGTGTATGGAGTCCTGGCCCAAGTCCTTCTCATAGTGGGTCTAATATGTTTCTTTTAACATTTAGCTTTTGCTGACTAACAAAATTCCTTATTGCTAAAATCATCAACCCCTATAGCTTCCCAGACTGGAAACCTTAACTTCCTGACTCTCTCTCACTCCCACTCCCATCAGTTACTACACTGTAACCGAGCCTCTTTTTTCATTGTTTGAAGTTATTAATTATGTTACACTTGCTACAAAGACTACATTTAGCTGAACACATAATTTAGGAAGCACAGTAATGACGTTTCTTGCAACTTCACAAAAATGTTATCAATGACACTGAAACCCTGTGCTTCCCCCTCTTTTTTCTCCCTGCCTTTCCCTCAGAAGGAACCACTATCCTGCTCTTTTACAAAATGCTTTTATCACACATTTATGCTTCTCGCAACAATAGTGCGTTTATTTTCAAGTTTTCTCAAAATGATATTATCCTGTTGTAGTTTTCTGAGATTTGCTTGTGTTTGTTGAGCATATTCAGTGCAGAGCAGCGGTTCCCAAACTCTCCCTGAGTTATTTGTTCGTTTTTCCATTGATGAACATTTAATTCGTTTCCACTTTTGGCTATAATGAACAAATCATTTCTGTAAATATTCTTGTAGCTGTCTCCTGGTGCGCACAGGGAAGGGATTTTTGGGTATATCCCAAGGAGTAGAATTGCGAATGTTTAATTTGTATGGTAAAGCTTAATTATTTCAAATGTGACTGTGCCAATTTCCATCACCACTGCCAGTGTGTAAGAATTCCACTGAGCTGTATCACTTCCATACTTAGTGTTATTGGATTCCAACTTATTCTCTAACTTGGTATTATTAGACTTTCTTGGGAGTTCCCTTCATGGCTCAGTGGTTAAAGAACTCGACTAGGATCCATTAGGATGCGGGTTTGATCCCTGGCCTTGCCTAGTGGGTTAAGGATATGGCGTTGCCATGAGCTGTGGTGTAGGTTGCAGATGCAGCCTGGATCCCCCATTGCTGAGGCTGTGCTGTAGGCTGGCAGCTGTAGCTCTGATTTGGCCCCTAGCCTTCGAACTTCCATGTATCATGAGTGTGGCCCTAAAAAGCAAAGAATAAAAAATCTTTCTTACATCAAATTAAATAGGAATCCATAGCAACCGAGCCATCTTCTGGCTTTTAAGTTTAAGAATGTTCTAGAGACAGGGAAACTAATCTAGACCAAAGTTTCCTCTACTGGAAAATGTACAAATGGGAGGTCCCACTGTGGTTCAGTGGGTTAAGGACCTGATGTAATCTCTGTGAGGATGCAAGTTCTATCCCTTGCTTTACTCAGTGAGCTAAGGATCTGATGTTGCTGCAGGCCATATAATCTGGTGTTGCCATGGCTGTGGCGTAGGCCTTAGCTACAGCTCCAATTTGACCGCTAGCCTGGGAACTTCCGTATGCTGCAGGTGTGGCTGTAAACAGAAAAAAGAAAAGAAAAAAGAAAATGTACAAATGCATTTTGTTCAGTTTATCATTTCTTTCTTTTATTTTAATTAGAAAAACATTTGAGAGTTTCCATTGTGGCTCAGTGGATTAAGAAACTGACACAGTGTCTGTGATTAGGCAGGTTCAATTCCTGGCCTCACTCAGTGGGTTAAGGATCTGGTGTTGCCTCAAGCTTCCATGAAGGTTGCAGATGTACCTCGGATCCTTTGTTGCTGTGGCTGTGGTGTAGCCCGGCAGCTGTAGCTCCAATTCAGCCCCTAGCATGGGAACTTCCATATGCTCCAGGTGCGGCCCTCAAAAAGAAAACAAAAATAAACAAAAAAGCATTTAAATTGAGATGCACTTGATATACAATATTATATTAGTGTCAGGTGTATAATATAGTGATTCAATATTTTTATAGATTATACTTAAGATTACACTTCACTTAAACTTATTACGAAATATTAGCTGTATTTCCCTGTGTTGTGTAATATAACCTTGTTGCTTATCTACTTTATACATAGCAGTTTTATTTCTTAATCCAGTACCCTTATCTTGTTCTCTATATTTGTGATTCCATTTCTTTCTTTTTTTTCTTTTATTTATTTATTTCTTTTTTTCCTTTTTTTAAATTTTTTACATTATACCCAGCTGTACAGCGTGGTGACAGGGTTACACATCACAAGTGGTTAGACATAGTTCCCAGTTTTTTTGTTTTTTTTTAGGGCTGCACCCAAGATATATGGAGGTTCCCAGACTAGGGGCTGAATCGGAGCTGTAGCTGCCAGCCTATGCTACAGCCACAGCAATGCAGGATCTGAGTCGAGTCTGCGACCTACTTTGCAGCTCATGGCAATGGCAGATCCCTAACCTACTGAGCAAGGTCTGGGATCAAACCTGCGTCCTCATGGATTCTAGTCAGATTCATTACTGCTGAGCCACAAAAGGAACTCCTGGGATTCTGTTTTCAATTTATCCATTTCTTTTCTCCCGAAATATAGAGCCACTGCAGATGCTGCTTCTGAATCAAAAGACTGGAGTTTCTTTGGGGCCTTGAGACCATCGATTCCCTACTCACCGTCTCTCGATGCTCTTGGGCACTCAGATAGGGAAATGAACTCTCAGTTGTTCAAACAATAGATGAAAACTATTCATGTTTGATCACACTAGCCATTATAAGTAGCCTTGTATTTCAAAGAAAAGAAAAGAAATAGCTCAATCAGGGGAAAAAAATCCCCACCCACAGTCTCAGGATAAAACACTTAAACAGCTTGTCCTAGGATTTCTAGCAAATCACACATTTATCCTATACTTTAAGGCAATGAATCCCTTGTGTTGAGGAAAGGCTGCCACTTAGGGCCATGTCTTTTGTTCTCTAAGTTCTATTCTAGCAAAAGTCTCCTAGCAGTTTGAACACATACTCCTGATCCCTGTTGAATGGCTTAATCTCAAATGTCACCAAGAAAGAAGCTGCTTGTCTCAAGTTGGGTTAATATGTATCTAACTTGATAATATTTTCAAATAACTTTGACAGTATTCAAGAGGATGGAGCTTAAATTTTCTTCCAAATTTGACCATACAAACTTCATTGGTTCAAAGAGTTATGTGCTGATGCCACAAACTGTGACAATCTGGGAGCCACCACTGTGCAGAAAAAGCTACTACCACCACCACTGTTGTATACTTGAAGTTCTTGCTGAGAGTTTTCAAAGCCAACGTAATTCTAAGTTTTTGGGCCAGGTTAAAGGTAAGCACAAGTCAGACAGGATCCAAGACTCAAAGAGAGGCTCATTCTGTAGTCCTCACCCTCTGCCTTTTAATTCTTCCCAGTTCAATCAACCAGTTCAAGCCACTATAGTTCAGTTTAAATGAGAACCAATTAATTGCAGTCTCTTTCTCTGAATAAATGATTCAACAGAAGAAGACATCAGATGCAGATGATCCCGTTGGTGAGAGAAAAAGCATCAATTACAGGAAATCCGTAACATTTGCTAAGTCACCCCTGGATCAGCAGCAGATGGCGCCAAAGGACCTTAGTGGCAGCCAACAGCTCGGCTCCCACTGCGAGGATAAATCTGGGTTTCCCCGCTTCATTCAACCAGGATCTCTAAGGAGTGGAGGTTAAGAGCAGTGGCTCCAGAGTCAGACTCCCTGGCTGCACAATACAGTGTTTGCTAGCCACTTTGGAGAAGTTTTTAACTTGGTATTCCTCTTTGTAGAATAGAGATGTTAATAAAAACTCCATCTCACAGGATTGTTGTGACGATTATGTGAATTCTTGCATGTAATCACGGACATTTCCTCAAATGTAAGTCTTTGAAGTGTTATTTGTTAGGGTAGAAAACACAAAAAGAGGTACGTTGTGACATCAAAAGCATAAAATTTAGGAGAGGGAGTAAATGCGTAAGTTTTTGTATATGATTGAAATTCAGCTGTTATCAGAATAAAATTAACTGCTATATCTATAAGAACTTTTTCTAAGACTCATGGTAACCAAAAAGTAAAAACCTACATTAGACACACAAAATATAAAGAGGAGGGAATCAAAGCATACCACTGTCTAAAATTATTATTATTATTATTATTGTTATTATTACTATTTTTAATGGCCACAACGTGGCATATGGAAGTTCCCGGGCCAGGGATTGAATCCCAGCAGGAGTTGCAGCAATGTGTCAGATCCCTTAACCCACTTCTCAGGGCCAGAAATTGAACCTGCACCTCCACAGCGACCCAAGCCGGTCGAATTCTTAACCCACTGTGTCACAGTGGGAACTCCCATTGTCTAAAATTATTAATTCACAAGGGAAGATCACAAGAAAGGAAGAAAGAAACAAAGGATGAACAACAACAACAAAAAGCAAGGAACCAACAGGATGGCATTAGCAGTTCCTTACCTATCAATAATTATTTTAAATGTAAATAGCTTCAATTCTCCGATCAAAAAAGAGTGGCCAAATAGATTAAAAAAGCAAAACACAACCCAACTATATGCTGTCTACAAAAGAGTCACTTCAGCTTTAAGGACACAAACAGGTTGAGAGTTCTGTCGTGGTGCAGCGGAAACGAATCCGACTAGGAACTGTGAGGTTGTGGGTTCGATCCCTGGCCTCGCTCAGCGGGTTAAGGATCTGGCGTTGACATGAGCTGTGGTGTAGGTTGCAGATGCAGCTCGGATCCTGCATTGCTGTGGCTGTGGCGTAGGCCGGCAGCTGCAGCTCCGATTAGACCCCTAGCCTGGGAACCTCCATATGCTGTGGGTGCAGCCCTAAAAAGAAAAAAAATAAAAATAAAAATAAGGGTACAAACAGGCTCAATTAAATAGATGGAAAATGATATCTCATGATAAAGGAAACCAGAAGAGAGCAGCAGTGGGTACACCTAGATAAAATTGACTTTAAGTCAAAAGCTGTATCAAAGAGACATAGATGGTCATTATATAATGAAAAAGAATTCAATTTATAGAGAGGATATAACAATAATCGATAAATATTCACCCAAGATCAGAACACCTAAATGTGAAAGCAAATACGAGCATCTCTAAAGGGAGAAATGGATTATAACCAGGAGGCCAAGAACAGTTGGATAGTTGGGTAGGGAAAGCATAGTCTCGTCGATAATGGTGTTAGGAGTGCTGGGTTATCACAAGCAAAAGCATGGAACTGGACCTCTGTCTCACACAACCCACACACACATAGACTTGACATGTATTAAAGACCAAAATGTAGGACCTAAAACTGCAAAATCCTTAAAGAAAACCGGGAAAACCTCCATAACATTGGTCTCGGCAATGATTTTCTGGAAATTATAACAAAAGCACAAGCGCAAAAGTAAAAATGAAGGGAGACTACGCTCAGCTGAAAACCTCTGTCCAGCAAAAGAGCGGTCAACAGAATGAAAAGGTGACCCATGGACTGGAGGGATGTATTTTCAGGCTAAATGTCTAATAACAGGTTAATATTCAAAATGTAAAAGAAGCTAGTACAACTCAATGGCAAAAAAAACAAATAACCTGATTAAAAAACAGAAGATCCAAATAGACTTTTTTTTCTAGAAAAAGACATGCAGATAGCCAGTGGGTACAGGAAAAGATTCTCAGCATCACTAGTCATCACTGAAATGTAAACTAAACTGCAGTGAGATATCAGCTCACAGTGTTAGAGTGGTTGTTATCAAAAGGATGAGAGATAGTAAGTGTTGGTGAGGATTTGGAGATGAGGGAACTCTTGAGCACTTTTGGTGGGAATGTAAATTGCTGCAGCCCCTATGGAAAACAGTATGGAGTTTTCTCAAAAAAAAAAAAAAGAGTTACCATATGATACAGCAGTCTCACTTCTGGGTATATATCCAAAGGAAACAAAACTATTACATTTCAAAGAGTTACCTGCAACCCCACCTTCATTGCATCACTATTCGCAACAGCCAATAACCTAAGTGTCCATCATTGTGAGACTGGTCAGGATTATATGGTAAGGACTAATAATAATATAATAATTCAGCTATAAAAAGGGCATCCTGCCGTTTGAGACAACATGGTTGGACCTTGATGGCATCATACTAACGCAATAAGTCAGATAGAGAAAAGAAAACACCATATGATCTCACTTAGATGTGGAATATAAAAAAGGCAAACTCATAGAAAGACAGGGTAAAATATTAGCTGACAGGGGCTGGGTTGGGGGAAATGTGGAGATGTTGGTAAAAGCGTACAAACTCCCAGCGATAAGACGAATAAGTTCTAGGATCTAATGTTAGTGTGGTGATTACAGGTAACAATACTGTATCATAGGCTAGAACGTTGCTAAGAGGGTAGATCTTGAAAGTTATCACCACAAAATAGAAAATGATAATTATGTGGGATGTTTAAGGTGGTAACCAACCTTCTTGTACTAATCATTGTGCAATATTTGCATGTATCAAGCTAGCGGGTTGCACACCTTAAACTTACATCAATTATATGTCTAAAAGTCTGGAAGAAAAGAATTTCTGTTTTGTTTTAGGATGGGGAAATGTTGTATCGGAAAGTGCAGAAACTGCCGGGTACTGAGAGCCTTACCAGCCGAGGCTTTCCTGGGCTCGGTCAGGCTGCTTAAGACTGAGGATCCTGTGGATTCTGGACGGTGACTATAGGTAACGATATTGTGTATTTGAAAGTTGCTAAGGGAGTAGATCTTAAATGTCCTCATCACAATAAAAAAAAACTATAGTGTGATGGATGTTAACTAGACATGTGGTGATCATTTCTCAATGTGTACATTTAGTAGTCCCCTGTCATCTGCAGTTTTGCTTTCTGTGGTTTCAATTACCCAGGGTCATCCTCGCTCTGAAAATATTAGATGGGGAATTCAGTACTAAAATATTTGTAAGTTTTAAATTGCGCCCCATCCTGACCCACGTGGTGGAATCTGGTACCACCCTGCTTTGGCCACCTTAGGATGTGAACAACACTTCCTGCAGCACATCCATGCTATGTGTGCTCCCTGTGCATTAGTCACTTAGTAGCCACCTCAGTTATCAAATCAGCTGTCCTGGATTCGCTGTGCTTAAGTAACCCTTATGTCACTTAGTAATGCCCCCAAAGCACAGGGAAAATGACACTTACCCCAATAGTATTCCCTTACTGTGCCTAAGTTACAAGTTAGACTTTACCATGGGTAGTGTGTACAGAAAAAACAGCTTATGTAGTGTTTGGTACTATCCATGCATGGTGTCAGGTTTTCTCTGAGGGTCTTGGAACCATATGCCCTGCAAATAAGGGGAGGCTATGGCGTATCCAATGATTATGTCGTACAAATGATTACATTGTACACACCTATAATGTTATATGTCAACTGTATCTCAATTAAAATAAAAGAGTCAGGGAATAGACACAGTGGTGGAAGTGGCATCTAGGATCAGAGACCTTCTGTTCTTGGGTTAGAGAGAAGTCGTTGAAGAGCTGTAAGGTGAGGTGTTGACTTCCTCATTAAAGATGTTTAAATTGTGAATCTTAGCAAGGGGACCAGGGTGGATTGCTTCCCAGAAATTTCATGAGAAAAAAAAATTCAGAAATACTCAGGGCATCAGGAAATGGATTTGAGTCCAAACCCATGCAGATTCCAAAAAACTGCAGGCTAAATTCCTTACCCCAGCCGCTCACTTTCATCCAATGATGTGCTCTTAGGGCAGAGCTCTCTAAGTTCTTAACAATTAAACTGTGTTCCTGGGAGTGAAACACTCCATTTCTGCAACCCACAGTTTATATTCCTCTTGCTTCTCACTTGACACTTCTTCTACACACCTCTGAAAAAAACGAGCTCTTGGTGTTGGTGCTATTTGGGACAGGCCTTTCACTGGTCACGCTGTGCACACAGGCGCAGCCTGTCACCCTGTGGAGGGAAGGAGCAGGTTCAGTCCTGGCTGCAGTCTGTCCATGATCATAACCCTACCATCCATGGATCTTTCTTCCTTTTGCTTGAGGAATACCACTTTTATTTAAAAAATCTGTGTTGTGTAATGTGAGGATTTTGATAGTCTTTCTCCTCTACTATCATCTTACAGGGAAAACTCTTGCAAGAATCATTCTGGTAAATTCATATCATGAAGCATGGTTCTGAATTTCCTGTTAGATTCTATAAACCACTCTCCCATAGGTTTCAGTATCGCGATCCTTTCTTCATCCATGCAGTTCCTTTTCTCTGAAAAGTTAAATTCAGCACCATGATTTGTGATGAATCTTCCTGACCACCGTCCTCAACCCCGTAAGTACCCTTTGGCTAACAGCGCGGATAGCATGGAGGTGTATTCTTGGCATTTTCTGTTGAGAGCTTTGGGTAGGCTAAGCCGGTTTCCTGTTACTTTGTTACAGTCTGGGAATCTTGGGAAAGTCAATGCAGAAAAGCCTTACCAGCCATTCTGCCTTCTCTTGTTTGGAAAGCCATGCAAGTTCACTGTCAAAAAGAACCCAGACTTCCTATAGTTGATCACGAGCACCTGCGACATCCAGAGAACTGAGCAAACCACTTATTAACTTTTTCTATAAGGTTGCTTTAGTCTCTGAAGTCTTACTTGGATGGGTGCCTAAAAGCCCCCATGTCTTGATTCTCTTTCATACTTACCTTTGACGTCTTTTCTTCCCTTCTCACTGTCAAGGCTACATCCTGCTCTGCTACCTGAGCTTATGTAGTGAGATGTAGTAACAGGTTTGTGGGTGACTGTTTAATGTCGTTCCTGAATTGCTTTCCACTTTGGGACAGCAGCTGTAAGTTACACATCAGGGAGGACCAGACATCTTGGGCCCTGGGTCTCCTGGGAAAATCCTCATATTAAGGCACGAACATATCCTGCCTCTGCATCCTGACTCTCCTGCTTCTCCTCTAAATGTTGTGTAGAACAGTTGAGTTGCCCTTAAAGATCAGCTAAAGAGGACTCTCCTTTCACAAAGTGAAAGACTAATTAAGCTGTTTTTTTTTTTAAAGCAAAATAACTCTTTCTGTACCTCGTATCCTGCCTTATGTCATATAGACTGTGCTGCTTTTTTAATAGCAAATTTTCTTCCTGTTTTATTCCTGTGTGGTTTTACTTGAAAAGCAGCCAAAGTATAAATCAAACATAAAGCTGTCCTGTCTCCTCTGTTGGTCTGATTAAGACTCGATAAGAAGCCACATACTCTCCACCTGTTAGTATGTTGTGCTTGGTCTCGTGTGTCTTTAAGAAATGAGAGTTGCAGCGTTTGTTGTTAAACATTTCTGGGTGATAAGCTGCTTTTTTTTTTTTTCCTGGCTGTGTCTGGAAATTCCCAGGACAGAGACAGAACCTGTGCCACTGCAGTGACCTGAGCTGCAGCAGTGACAACGCTGGATCCTTAACCCACTGAGCCACAAGGGAACTCAAAGCTGCTTGTTTTTGAAAATCAAAATTTTCCTTAATAGCTGAAAACCTATGCCTTTGAAACAATAATATAAAGTACCTAAATAATGTTCAAAAAATAGTTCTTTTTACTTAAGATAATTTCTCTTAAGTGTCTAGCACAGTGCCGTCCAGTCATTCGGTGAACATTAGTTAAGCATATTAAGTTATAGTCAGTGGAAATAGAGACACTGTCCTCAAAACCTAGCTTAGAAGATTAGGGCCACACAAATAAATGAGCTGAAAAGTTCAGGCACTCTGGTAGCAGTACCTGGGAGGTAAAGTAGGGGCATAAAGGAGGTATGCAGCTGTATACTTTACCTCAAACTTGGGCCCTGGCAGGGTCTCAGCAGATGCCTACAGAGGCCTTTAGTAGCCTGCCCAGATGCAGAAGGATTCAATGATAAGGAAAAGAGAATCTGTGCACAGACTTTTTAATGTTAAAGGAAAGAACAGGTTTTGCTGTATTTCCAGTTTTCTTAGGTTGGTCTACAGGCAGGACGAAGCTGCACCAGAGCTCATGTACAACAGAGCACCAGTGTGGGAGCATCAGGCTTATAACTCTGAGTGCCACCCTGGTGCCACTAAACTTGGATTTAGGTGGTTTAAGAATCTCCACCCATGAGGACGCAATTGGTCTGGAGCTGTTGATAACATCAAATATAAGGAGAAGTGGGTTAATTACAAAGCTCAGGAAGCTTCATCCTCACGGCCTCTCATAGCACCAGCAGTCTTGGCACTGTGCTCACGAGGGCATACATTTGGATGTGCCGTTTTCTTGGGTTGAGGAAAAGAAGTAATTCAGTAAAATTATTTCTTGCCCAAAGGCCAAGAAGGTAATCAAAGAAGTCTGAGCATGGAGCACTAAATCCAGGAATTCAATTTGTTTAGGAATTCAAGAAAAAATTAATGAGGTTTCGAAAGCACATGCTGCGCTTTCATTAGTTTAGGCATGGTGGAAGGATAAAAATAAAATCAGAGATGATGGATTGGCTAACCAGAGGAAAGGAGAGATGTTTGAGGCTGAACGTCAATATGCTAAGAGACAAAAGTGGAGAAAGGGGAGCGTGACTGTTGGCACAGACTGATATAAAAGGCAAAAGCAGATATACCCAGGTGCAGGTGCTGTTAACAAACAGAGCTTTAGATTTAGTTATTGGTAAACCAGAAATGGTGACTGGAAACAAACCAAGCCCAACAAGCAAGCAAGGTGAGACCTGAGAGCAGCTTGTATGAAGACAAGGAAGGAAGACGAGATCCAGGAAACTGCTGAGAAGCATCTCTTCATGAGACAGAGTCCATCTTCTTTTCAAGTCTTCTTTCTCCCTTATATCACTTAGAATAGGCTCTCTTCTGCCCCTGGAATAAGTTAACCCTCAAATCCCAGTGACTCTTAGAACACAAAGTTATTGATCACCAAGTTACAAATGTACTGTTGTCAGCAGCGGGCTCTGCTCCACATAGTAACTCAGGAGCCAGGCTGGCTGAGGCTCCACCAGATTGGACATGGTACCATTTGGAACATGCATTTTTGGGGGCAGAAAGAGAGAGACTAGAGAATCAGACATGGGCTTTTCACTGCCCCCACTTGGAAGTGACATGGGTGACACCCACTCATATTTCTTTGGCAGAACTATTTTGGGGACTAGAAAAATACGCATTTGATAAGTATTACTGTCTATACCACATCTCTCAACAAAACTCTTTTTTTTTGTCTTTTTGCCTTTTCTAGGGCCGCACCAGTGGCATATGGAGGTTCCCAGGCTAGGGGTCCAATCGGAGCTACAGCTGCCAGCCTGTTCTCTTTACCACTGCATAGCACCCTCTCAAATTCATCATGGGACCCAGCTGGGTTAAGGTCCCTCTGACTTTCCTTTTTCCAGATCTTTGATGAGATCTCACTGTGATATTTCCTTACATGTCAAAGAAGACTTATCTTTATCAGAGGGTGAGTTCGTCCATGCTGACCCTGCACCCCAAGCTCTGGGGTACAGTGTGTTGTGTGGGGATAGCCGGCCAGCCCTGAGTTAGCCTCTCCTTTCCAGCCTATCCCTCCATAGAACAGGGTCTGAAGCCCGTAATATTGCCTTATGGGTGAGATCTCAATTGCAAGGTAAGTGAGACCATGTCCAGCTGGTTATACTAAATTCATCCCTATGTCATCCTGTGGGAAGCCTACACTGGACTCCAGCAGGCACATCCTACGTTCTAGGTGTCTGGCTGGATGCTTTCCTGTGATGGTGTGGAGTTTGAAACTGGGTCAGCGGTGATAAATTCAGCTCCCAGAGGGAATATAGCATCAACTGTAAGTGACAGAGCAGACCCTGGTCCTCCTCTGGCACCTGAGTTTAAATTACAGTTCTGATATTTATAATCAGTCTTTATTATCAATGTGTTAAGGGTACAGATACAGAAGGAGATAGGGCTCATGTGTAGCCATAGGGCTTGGAAGTGAGGGGAAAAGGTGACAAGTAAGTGATCTCTGGAAACTTAGTGGGTCAATATTAGAATATTTGGGGGAGAAATGCATGTGTTCAATCGTCTTTTCTCTCTTTTTATTTACCCGAGTCTCAAGGAGAAGGGACAGGCATGGCAGGAAGGAGAAGCTGTGTCTGCTGACCCGGATGAGGTGGGTCCTCTTCATGGGGAATGTGACTGGGCTGTGGGCTGACTGGCAGCTGCCCTCAGTGTTGGTCACACGGAGAATTTCAGGTGTGGGATGGGGAAAGCATGAAGCTGGCTCTGAGCTCTGGTGGGGGCTCTGGGGAGGGTGAATCCCACACAGAAGGCTTCCTTCCCACATCTGGGTGCTGAAATGTTGAGAGCTGGGGTGAGGGGGCCACAGGGTGGGCTGTGTGGACTGCAGGGGTGCATCATGAGAACGCGGAGACTGAGGGAGCATGAAAGATGGGGCAGCATGTTGGTGACCTGGAATTTTGAGGTGGGGCCTCTATCTTGCCTCCCCCTTACTGTCCTCTCAGTGTTTCTGTTCATCCCAGGGTTACCTTCTGGGAGAATCTGGGAGTGTCTCTGATCAATGGAAATCAGAACAAGGCATCAATGGCTCAACTGGGAATAAGTCCCTTCTGCTTTTATCTTTCTCCTCAACCCATCTGGGCTTCCATTCTTGCCATCACCTTGACCTCAGAAAGATGGAGGTGGGCGTCACTGACGGTTTCAGGTAGCATCTACTCCCTTTTCTGTTTCACATGCCTCTTTCTTTGCCCTCTAGACTCCCTCTAGCAAGAAACCTTCTATTTCCCCTCTCTGTCTGGGGCAGTTCCCTTAAATTATATATTGCATTTTCTTTAGTTACAGTTATAACACAATTTGGTCTGAGTCCTACCAAACCAAACTTTCAATCTATACTAGAGAAAAATTTGAAGTTTAGAAAAGTTTAACCTTTCAAAGTTTAGAAAAGCTTAGTCTTTCAAAAGTATTTATTTTCTTCTTGTGACCCCAAATCCTATTTTGCAAATGTAGACTCCTTCTTTGTCTATATTTCCTGTCATTACAATATCTTTCTCTCCTGTAGCATCATTTGGTGACTAGCTGAACGGGCTATTTCACATATAATGAAACGCAAAAGAGGGAAAAGGATTTAGCATGTTAAGAAAAAGCCCTTATATATAGGTATTGTGTCCCTGTATCTATGAATAAATTTATCTATTATCTATTTTTCTATCACCATCATCAACATAATCAACCCATCATCCAATTTGTCTAATCTTTCTTTCATGTCTACGTATATTTCTATTTTCATTAATTTCCTCAATAGTTCAAACAAGGAAACTCTGATACCTTCATAAATAGACCATTGTAAGACATGAAAATATGAAATAGATGTGGACTGTGATCTTTTTCAAAAATCAAGGAAATAAGTTTTGATTTCTCTAGCTTCCAGGAATTTGTCATTCCCAGCTCTGCCACCTTGTGGCGATCCTGTAAACTGAGTACTTACACAATGGAACCTCTGATAGTGTGGGACAAGCAGCACCCAAGGAAAAGCTGATGGCTTCCAGTATGGCACAAGTCCAGGGATAGAGTGAGTGGATTACGATTTGACCTTGACTTTCCGTGAGAAGGAGTAACCATTTAGATATCTGGAACTTATCAAGGACCCTATAGAGATTCCATGTCAACCTGCGCCTAGGGATGGCAGTGAGTCCCAGCCAAGGGCAGGGTGGAGGTGGAGAGGAGCCATCAACACAAGAATGTCCGTTGCCTGAAATTCTGCCCACCCAGCCACTCCCGGAAGAGACGGTGACCTAGACCTGAGGTGGGATGAAAGCAGATTTGACATTTTTTTTTCCTTTTCCTTTTTCAAGAAGGTTGAAAGATTCAGAGAATTGATAGACGGCCAGATTCTACATGGCAATGTAAAATTTTTAATATTTTTGCCATTTGACTGATGATAAATTTCTTTTATGCAAACATAATAATAAGAATAATTCCCATTATGGGTATCAATTACATGTAAATAATCTGAAATATGGACAGAATTTACGGGAAAAATTTTTATGGTAATGTTAATTGTATAAAAATGATATGGAATTTTCCTCTCCATCTTCCTTCATATTCTCATTCTTTTCTTCCTTTTTCTCTCTGATAATGATCAATAAATTATTATCATTAAAGAAGCTGTTAATATGTTCTCCTTTTCTTTCTTTTTTTTTTTGCTTTTTAGGGCTGCACTTTTTAGGGCATATAGAGGTTCCCAGGCTAGGGGTTTAATCGGAGCTGTAGCTGCCAGCCTACACCACAGCCACAGCAAAGCAGAATCATAGCCGTGTCTGCGAACTACACCACAGTTCATGGCAATGCCGGAACTTTAACCCACTGAGTGAGGCCAGGGATCGAACCCGCAACTTCATGGTTCCTAGTTGGATTCGTTTCTGCTGCGCCACAATGGGAACTCTTTTTTTTTTTTAAAATGGCCGCACCTGCGGCACCTAAAGTGCCCGGGCTAGGGGTCTAATCAGAGCTGCAGGTGGAGCCTTTGCCACAGCCACAGTAGCATCAGAACTGAGTCGCATCTGTGACCTACACCCACCACTTGTGGTAATGTCAAATCCTTAACCCATGGAGAGACCAGGGATCCAGCCCACATCCTTATGGAGACTATGCCTGGCCCTTAACCTGCTGAGCCACAGTGGGAACTCTCATATGTTCTTATTTTCAAAGGATGTGAGATGTCTACCAACTGCAACTTTTCGTAAAACAATATACGTTTTAATTCAGAATAACGTTTTCATTAATTTACGCTGGGAACTGCAACTGTCAGATGGGCTGAAAATTACATCAATGTGACCAAAGCATCTTCTACCTGTAACCCACGGGGTGGAGGAGGGGATGGTATGAAATGATTGAAAACCTACTTCATGAACTGGGGAAGGTGAATATTGAGTTGGAAGTTTTAATGGCTTTATGCTCTGCAAACTGACAAATCCATCTTTCCAATAAAGATGCATGTACCTTGCATCTCAACGAGATGATATCATATGACTTTCTTGGAGACCATCCCTCAGCTTGGCCAGTAAGGACATTCTCTGGTTTATCAGTCCCTGCGTGGGCAGTTCCACTGTCTGCCTTTGACAGCTATTTTATGCTTCTGGGGTGAAATGTTTGCTTTTTCGTTTTTTGTTTTTGTCTTTTTAGGGCCCCACCCGTGGCATAGGGGTCGAATCAGAGCTGTAGCCGCTGGCTTATGCCACAGCCACAGCTGCACCAGATCCAAGACATGCCTGCAAAAGACACCACAGCTCATAGCAATGCTGGGTACTTAACCCACTGAGCGAGGCCAGGGATTGAACCTGTGTCCTCATGGATGCCAGTTAGATCATTTCTGCTGAGCCACGACGGGCATTCCTGGGGTGAAATATTAAAGCTGAGTTTCTGGCAAGATATCAGAATATAATATATATGAAATTCTGAACACTGACTTAAATACAGAATTTGCAAAGGAAATGTATTAGAGTTGGTCCCACAGCACTTGGCCCCTTTAAGCAGAGTCTGAATATTAAGGGGACCCTCCTGCCTAGCAAGGAGGATTATTGTGAAGCAGGATTAGGGTATGTTTTGTGCCTGAATGCTGAAGCCAGAGATTTTTCCTCATGCTCCCTGTGCAAGGAAGGCATCCTCTGCCCAAAATGTGCTGCAATGCCCTGTCCCTCAGAGGAACCTGAGGCTGGAGACGAGGTTAGAATGTGCCCTTGACAGGGAGAGCCAGGCTGAGGCCTGTCATCTTCCGCTTCCAGGTCCCTCACCTCCCAACAGCCAGGGGCCTGGCCTGTGAGCAGGTGCTGCAACCCAGTGCGTGTGTCTTTGTTCCCCATAAACCAGCACCTCTCAAACCTTGATGGGCATAAGAATAACCTAGAAAGTTTGTGACACACAGATTCTGACTTTTTGGCTCTGGGGTATGGCCTGAGAACCTTCGTTTCTGACAGGCTCCCAGGTAATGCTGATGCTGCCTGCACGTGGTCTGTATTTTGAGAAGCCCTGGTCTGAACCGCACTCCCACCTCCACAGCGAATAGCAGGCCATCGGTCAACCTCAGGACCAGGGCTGCTCACTCATTGTCCACTCTGGATGTGTTGGGAAGGGGCCACCGCAGGCCTTGAAGTTGGCTGGGCCCCACTGGGGCAGGAGGTTCCTGTTCTGAGAACACACAGGTGGTCTAGCAGGGGGAAGGCATGGGCTCTGTCTGGGTGTGTGTGTCCCCTCTGCTCACGGACCCCTCTCTCTGCTTGGGGGTCTGGACGGTGGGGAAGTGTCCTCCGAGTTGGGGGATCCAGGGCAGGCGCCTCTCTGAATGAGTCTGAGGGGGTTCTGCCTGGACACACTCTCACCACTGCAGTCAGCCTGTGTTTTGTAGGAAACAATGTGGTTCAAGCACGTCGGTGGCTCTGAGCCCTGACCCCATCTCGGCTCTCAGGGCAGGACTGCTGGGCCTGGGCAGCTGCACAGAGAGGAGGAGGTCGGGTCTGTCAATTCCCTGTAGACCAGAGCCTTTCCTATGCTGGAGAAAGAGAATTTAGCTCCAGGTGACATGTCTGTGCAGGACAGACTGGCCTTGGGGGCTAAGAATGGTGCCCGAGGGGAAACGTTAGGTTCTGTCAAAGCCCCATGTTACTATGAGCCCCTCTGTGCTCCAGGACCCGGTAAATAGATCACTCTGAGCAGCGGGGAAAGGCCAGAAATCGCATCTCCCAGCTGATGACTCCACCTCACCGCCCCCACGTTCACCTGTGAAGTCCTGTGCTCCCGGTCCTCACTTTCTGCGGGCCTGCCGATGATTCTTGTATTTCAAGCCTTCTGCGGTTCTCTGCTTCAGCCCCGGGCTCAGTCACAGGGAAGATCAATGCTTGATTACATCAAAGGTATTCTCCATGGGCCACCTGGTCCCAGCACCCTGACCCTGCGAGATCTCCCAGTCTGCGGGGATCAGCCAGGACGATCGGCGGAGAGAAAGCCCAGGAGCTGGTCAGGGAGAGAGAAAGCACTCATGCTTTTTGACGCAACTTTTCTACCCCAGCCCTGGTCATGGGGACCTTGTCCTCAGGGACCCACGGAAGCATGAGGTCAAAGGACCGTGTTGCTCATATAAGGAGATGTTGAAGACTCAGAAGCTAATTGGTGTCTGAGCTTCAGGGAGTGGAGATGAAGCCTCCGATAGCATCTGAAAGGGTAAAAGCTGTCTCTATTGGCTCTCGGTAGGGAGGATGTCAGGGGACGGGTCTATATAGAGCTTTGTTGGTCCCCTGATGCCGCCTCACAGGTTATTTTGCAGCTGGGACTTTGGCCTTGAGGACCTGGGAGTCAGGATGGCTCTGGACAGGCGCCTCTCTCTTCAGGGACTCTGCTTCCTCCTCCTCATTGTGGTGGGGGGTCTAGGTAAGAGCTGCCTCTCTTTCCTGGGATCAACAGCCAGGGAGCGGACACCTCAGTGCAGGGAAAGGTCCCCGGAGTTATGGAGCCGAAGCCTCTGTGGAGACCCTATGTTTCTGACCAAAAGGGAACCACGCTGATTGTGAACATTGGTTCCTCACTGTGAATATTGGTTCCTCTCCTGCTGAGGGTGGACTGGTCGTAGCAGCAGATTTCACAGAGAAATGATATTTGGTCTGGACTGAGGTGAGTATGTTTCAGTCCTGTCCACTGTCTCCCTTGCTCTCAGGGAGCTTCCGTTGAGTCCCAGTGGCTCCCGGTGTGTGGCAGGTCCAGAGAGTGACCTC
>PVHT021183648.1:3460044-3481908 GCA_004024745.2 Catagonus wagneri
AGGCTCCTTTCGGCTCTGTGCTTGTGTGTGTGTGTAAGGTGTGCAGAGTATGTGCGGGTGTTTGAGGGTGTGTGAATCCTGTCTGTGTGAGAGGAACAGGGCGGCTGAGAAGGGATTGAGTCAGTTGGTTTTTGAAACACAGTGGGTGCCCACAGGGTTGGGGGGTCATGTCAGCTGCGTGTAACCAGATCATAGATAATCTTACACCTGCCTCCTCCTCTCTGGCTCCTTTCTTTCAATCCCCCAGTCTCCTCTATGCATGCTCACAACACTGGGCTCTGTGAAAGGCTCTGCCTCCTGGCCTCATCTGTTCATTCTAGGTGTCCATTTCCGAGCAGAGCTGTTTATAGGGATTAACTGATGCTCAACACCAGATATTAGACAGTTTCCTGAATCCCATGAATTGTTTCCTGGTGTGCTGGGGTCCTGCAATGGTCCTTTAAAAAATCTTTTATCTATTTATTTTCGTAGCCACACTGGTGGCATGAAGAAGTTCCTGGGCCAGGGACTGACTCTGAGCTGCAGCTGTGACCTACACCACAGCTGTGGCAATGCTGGATCCTTTAACCCACTGCAGCGGTCTTGGGATCAATCTCAGGAACCCACAGCAACCTAAGCCGCTGCAGTCAGATTCTTAACCCATCGCACCACAGTGGGCGCTCCTGCAATGATCCTTTCAACATCCTCAGATCTGCTGTGAATTCTGTAGGGTGCATTTTCTCTCTCATGCCCTCTTCTTTCCTTTCTTGGGATCAGGTTTCCACTTAGTGAGAGGAGCACAGGCATCAGAGTTAGCACTGATGGAAACCTAGTCTTCAGTCTGGAGGAGGCGGCTCTTTCAGATCTGGGAATGGGTCCCACTGAACCTCAGTACAGTCCGGTCTCGTCTCAGTGCTCATTGTTGTCCCCTAGACCTCAGTCCCTAGTGCCCTAACTTTCCTTGGGAAAACCCCTCCCTCAGTCTCTGCTCCTGGAGTGCTGACCTGATGCTAGTGAAGATTCTCCTCCTGAGGGCTCTGAAGGGCAGAGGTGGGTTTTGGTTCCATGCAGGGGGAGAGAAAAACGGGTGATCTGACACAAGGTCCACCCCCGCCTCGCCCCAACTAGGAAAACTGTAGGAAATTTCTTCAGTAGTTACTGAAGAAGTGAGAACATTTCAGCAAAGCAAGCATTCTTTTCATTTTTCCTGAAACAACATCTTTCAGTGTTATCCTACTAAAAGTTTATTCTTGTACTTCACACAACCTTGGACTTGTTCCTTTTACAACTATATCCTTTTCCTTTCTGAGCATTTGATGATTTCTGAGCTGGGCACACATTACCGGAATCTCCACTGTGAAATGCATGATGGGCACTGGAAAAAAGTTGTCCCTTCAAAGACAATTGATGTCATTATATCCCAAAACATAGATCCTTGAGACTAGATATTAGTTTTGTAACCTTTTTTAAAAAGACAATCTGCGTTGGACATATTCACCATTAACTATTCTTTTACACACTAAACAGTTTTTATCGTAGTATTAAAAACATATCAGCTGTTATCGAGGTAATGTGGAAAATTTTAGTTGCTGCCAATTATTTCATTATATAATTGAAATGCAATATACTCACCTAATCACCTGGGCATGTTAATGAAATTTCAATTAACAGTGAAGAGAAGAAGAACAAAAGGGAGTTTTATTTTAGCCAAACTGAGAATTATAATCCAGGAGCTGATTCTTAGCTCTGGAAACTTCTGTCTGTTAGTAATCGAAGGCAGAGTCATATACATTTTTGAGACAAAAGATCATACATCAAAATGACATACTAATATTTTATATAAAGTTCAGCAATCATACATAGTCCAGTTTAGCAACAAGTCACCATGGCCCCCTAGAGACCTAGGGAAGAACACTATTCTTTCAACAAGTTATATTGCTAGCATCAGAGGAGAGGAAAAAGTGAACTTCTCAGATGAGCAGACACTCGCATATTTGAAAATTTCTGATTGATGTGTAATGCAGGTGCACACTGCACATTAGGGAGGACAGAGGGCCAAAGAAACACACAGAGAATTTTATATTTAATTTTTCTTGTCTCCCTTAAAATACAAATTGTATTTCACTAGGCATTCAGTAGTTTTTTAACATGTTTGCTATTGTGGAAAAAGTTGTCCTGACGTTCCCTATTTATCTAGTTTTAAATTTAGTTAAATTTCATTTTTATTAAAGTACAGTTGATTTATGGTATTGGGTCAATGTCTGCTGTACAACATAGTGGCCAAGATATATACATACATGCTATCTTCTATCATGGTCAAGAGATTGGAAATAGTTCCCTGTGCTGTACAGTAGTACCTTAGTGCTTATCCATTATAAATGTAATAGTTTGCATCTACTTGGGAGTTCCTGTTGTTGCTTAGTGGGTTATGAACCCGACTAGTATCCATGAGGATGCAGGTTCAATCCCTGGCATCGCTCATTGGGTTAAGGATCCAGCATTGCTGTGAGCAGTGTGTAGGTTGCAGACACAGCTTGGATCTGGTGTTGCTGTGACTGGTGCATAGGCCAGCAACTTCCGCTCTGATCTGACCTCTAGCCTGGGAGATTCCATATGCCCCAGGTGTAGCCCTAAAAAGAGAAAAAAAGCTTGCCTTTACCAAACCCAAACTCCCCATCCATCCCACATCCTTTCCCCGCCCCCTTGGCAACCTCAAAAGTCTGTTCTCTATGTTCATGAGTCTGTTTCTATTTTGCAGATGGATTCATTTGGGCCATATTTTAGATTCCACATATAAGTAATATCATTTGGTATTTGTCTGTCTTGTTCTGACTGTTTCAGTTAGTATGAGACTCTCTAGTTGTATTCATGTTGCTGCAAATGGCATTAGTTTATTCTTCTTTATGCTGAGTAGTATTCCACTGTATATATTGTATATGTTAATCCATTCATATGTGTTGATGGACATTTAGTTTTTTTCCATGTCTTGGCTATTGTGCATATTGCTGCAATGAACATAGAGGTGCATGTATCTTTTTGAATGAAAGTTTTATCTGGATATATGCCCAGGAGTGGGATTGCTGGATCATATGGTAGTTCTATATTTAGTTTTATGAGGAATCTCCATGCTGTTTTTCCCCTTTGGTCATTACATTTTTAAAGTTCTTCCTCTGTATTTTTGCTTCTTTTATTTGTCTGTGTAGCATTCCATATGGTTACTTCTGCCTTATTTATTTCACTAATTCCCTCTTACCTGAGTTTACTCTCATGCAAAATTTTAAATTTCAACAAGTACAGCTTTCATTCATAGAAGGAATTTTTAGGCTTAAAAAAATTCCTGTGCATTTTTTATTTCCTTGAAGATTCTTTAAGTGTATTTTTATTTCTTTAAACATAGCATATGTACTTATATAATCTAGTATCTAATGTGTCTAGTATGAGAAGTCTCTGTGTCTGCTTTAGCAGTTTCTCTTGGTTCTTGTTAATGGATTTTTGTTTCTTTGCTTGCCTGTTTTTTTCTTTTTGATTATATACTAGTCACTTTATAAATTAATTCAGAGAATTCATTTAAGGTATAGGATGAAGGTAATTTCCTTCACAGAGGGTTTTATTATTTTCTTCATGGTGTCATGGTATTATAGCAACAGTAGACCACCATAATACAAATAAATATTTTTGTTTTTGTTTTTGTTTTGGCCGCCCTGTAGCATTTGGAGCTCCTGGGCGGGGATCGGATCTGGCCCCAGTCTTGACCGAAGCCATGACCGTGGCAATGCTGGGTACCTAACCCACTGTGCCAGAACAGGGATTGAACTTGCATCCCAGCACTCCCAAGACACTGCCGATACCATTGCACCACAGTGGGAGCTCAAACAAATGCAAATATTGATATTATCTGGATAATCCAGCGATTCAAGCTCTGAATCTGATTCTATGCAAGAACATGTCTATTTCAACTAGTGTCCTGGCTTATTGTGGAGAATGTCATCTATTGGATGTGTCATGTGGTTGTGAGTTTGGGATTCGACTGAGTATTGTGAATGGTACCCCAGGGAATGAAAAAATTCTCATCTTGCTGGCCTGAATTCAAAGTTAATAGAGACGATTCAAGGTCCCAGGACACTTGCCTCTCAGTTCCTGACAGGGAAGCAGGAGCATGGAACTGGATGGGAAATTGACATGATAGAGAGGGGTGGTTTGGGTCCCAGTTCCCAGGTAAGATCAGGCAGCAGAACTGCTCACAGAGGAAGGAGTTTTACTTGGATGAAGTAAGTAAGTCTCTCATATAAATCTCCAGCTTGTTCACCCCAGTGTTTTCTGACTCTGGAGCGAACCCCTACATTAGTGATACATTGCTGTGAAACAAATTACCATCACACTTGGCAGCTTAAAACAACAAACATTTAGCATCTCAAAATTTCTGTGGGGCAGGAATTGGCACTGCTAACGTGGGTCCTCTAACTCAGGATCTCTCAGGCGTCTGCAGTCATCTGAAGGTTCAGCCAGGGCTCAATACCACCCACAGACTTACCTGGTTGTGGCAGCACTCAGACCTTTGTGATCTGTTTAACCCAAAGCCGCAGTCCCTTGTGGACTGTTGGCTGGAGGCATCCCTCAGCTCCCTGGAGGCATACGCAGCTCAGTATGGCAGCAGCTTCATCAGAGCAAGGGGGAGCAAGACAGACCAACATGGGAGAAAACAGAGTCGTCCTGAAACCTTATCTCTTAAGTGACATCACTTTTACCAGGTCCCATTTGTTAGATGCATGTTGTGGGTACAGTCAAGTGTGGGGTTTACACAAGGACATGAGTACCAGGCAGCAGGGTAACTGGGACATTGTAGAGGCTGCTGACCATAGTCCTCTGTTCCCAAGCTAGAGGACAGTGTCCCCTATGAGTCAGAGACGGAGAGGAAAGATTTCTTCCTGGGATCATGGTCATGACTGTAACTGAGATGGGGAAGTGGGACCCCTACTGGCCTTGGGCACATCTCCCGGGAAGGCAGCCTCCAGAGTGAGGGCCTGTCCTCAGGGTTGTCCCTGGAGCTGGTTCTACAGGCTTGTGAGAGATAACCGTGAGCATCCCTTCCCTGCTCCACATTCAGTGATGCCACACTGGTACCTGAGAACTGGCCACCTTGGGAGTACTTACATGACAGACATTAACAAATGCTACACACAGGGATTTTTTCCCACCTCAGAGAGCTCATTTTTTAACACTTACCAGCACACCACTGCATGGTCTCCTAAAATCTCTCCTGTGTCCTGTGTCTGTGTCTCTCTTGCAGCTCTGGAGCTGAGGCTGAAGGATGGAGGCCACCGCTGTGAGGGGAGAGTGGAAGTGAAGCACCAGGGAATATGGGGCTCTGTGAATGATTATTATTGGATATTGAATGAAGTAGCTGTGGTGTGCAGACAGCTGAGATGTGGAACAGCGGTTGATGTTCCCCAGGCATCTTATTTTGGACCAGGGCTTGGCCCCATCTGGATTCTGTTTGCTTCATGTGAAGGGACAGAGTCAACTCTCACTGACTGTAACTATTCTAATATTATAAACTACAGGAATTATGGTTATTCCCATGATCAAGATGCTGGAGCAGTCTGCACAGGTAAGGCCTGTCTGGTCTGGGAGGGGATCTCTAGCAGGAAAAGCCTGTCTCATTCCTAGAATAACTATGAGGAAACCAGATCACAGCCTTTAGAGCATAATTGTGTGAAGACTCCTATCACACAGTGATTCCTAGAACAGTGGGTGCTCAAGAAAACATACAGGCTTATTGGGTTCTGGACAGTCAAGGCTCCAGATCTATTGGTCACTGGGCAACAGGGTCTCTGTGGTATGTCATAAGAGGCAGGAAGGTGAGTTTCAATGTTTCATACAGATATGACTGCTGGGTTGGATATCCGTGACAGTTTCATCATGGTAGCTGTTTTGAATTCTTTCATGGAGATGGTCAGCAGGTGTGGCTACAAGCAGAGAGGTGCAGGTAACAAAGTTTATTATACTCACAGGTCCTATAAATACAGAATACCCTAAAGGGACTGCATGGTGGAAGCACCAATAGAACAGGCTCAGCCAAGCAGTGGGGACCCAAAAGAGGGAGTGAAGACTCATGGAGAAGTGACAATATTGGGGGTCAGGTTGGAGTTAACACAAGGAAAAGGTAAGAGGGGATTTCTTTGTTGCATTTGAATGAGACTAGTTCACAGTCAGAGGAAGGCAAGAAGTGTGATTTGTGGCAGGGGCTGGTCTTAATGACATTAATGCACCTGTTCACCTGGATGGGGTGGTCACATCCTCTTTGAGGGGGTGTTGAGGCAGCAGGAAAGTAAAGTTTTAGAATTTTACAACATCGTAGCTGGAGCAAAGTAAGTACAGAGGACAGTGAGGCTGAGAGAACCTGAAGTGACGCATATGCTGCGCTCAATACTGTCTAAATGTATTTGCCCTGTGCCAAGGCAGGTGCAGTAAAGACCTGAACTAGCTGTGTGTGGGTGGTTGCAGTACCTGCCAGAGATGTTTCCAGTTATCACAATGGTGGATGAAATGTCAGCTCTTAATCCAATCAGAACAGCTCAACTGGAGGAGGGTAGCGTCAGACACCACAGTGAATTCCTAGGCAGCTGGGCCTTAGGAAATAGTCAGCCATTTAATGGATGGGGCAGGCAGAGACCTGAGACCATTTGCAGTAGGTCATTAGTAGCCACAATCAATCCCAGTTCTTTGCCTTTATGTAGGGGAACTCATTGGAAAAGTGATTTTTCTAATCTCACCTTCAGCAGATCTTTGATGATACTAGTAGGCCCCTAAGAAAACAATTCTTTTCCTTTTAAGAAACTACTTTATTGTGTACGATTGACATACACAAACTGTGCATGGTTCGTATTTACACCCTGATGAGTTTGGAGATCAGCATCCCTCTATGAAACCATTACCACGCCCATGCCATAAACCTGTTCATATCTTCAAAAGGGTTCTTCCATTCTTTTCATTATTACTACTTAAAAATCATTATTTTCAAGGGGCATATGAGTTTCAATTGGAAATTTGTGTTTGAAGAAATCTGTTTTCTGACATTTCAAGTAACTTTCCTTCTTGTCACAATATCCCAATTGTGGTTTCAAATGCCAACAAGCTAATGGAAACCCTCCCGTGCACCCTGCCCTATTTTTGATAAATGAGATTCTGAGTGAAACTAGAGTGTGCAATAGGAACTTTGTGTGATGTTGGTGCTTCTAATGTTCTGAAGTTTGATTTTAAGAAAATCGATATCTTGATTTTAATTCCAGTTAAGATATACTTAAAAGTAAAAAGTTTGAGAGTGCTCTGGCATTTTAACTTAGATCATGGTTGGTACGCCCTGACTCCCCTTGCTCTAATTGCTAAAGGTTTTCATTTGTATAGACTGTTCCAGTTTTCTTCTGTTTTTCACCAGTTTCCTTCCCCTGGTCTGTCTTTTCTATATTTTCAGAACATGTTTAGCGATGTGAAGGCAAGTCAAAGTGGTGGTGATGTAGCCGGGATAATAATAGAAGAGCATGTCCTTTTGATATTTTAGCTGAAATATAGCTCTTGGACTTCATCTTAATTTTAGGAATGGGATATGGTAGTGAAATTTCAGCCTCTTTAGTAGATTTTTGTAAGTGAGGGAATGTGTTTAGGTGAAATCCAGAGGTAGAAACCATGACCTGAGAAGAACGTGGAGGATGTTGTATGCAATAAAGAAGAGACTCCAGGGGGTTCAGGATAAAGTTTTGGGAGTATCTTCACAACCTGAGAAAGACTGTGGTACTAAAGTGCAAAATGGTGAGGGTATGAAATGCAGCTGATTACGGGGGGTGGGGGGTTTGGAGAATCAAGATCCTTGTTAACTGGTGTATTGACCGCAGCTTCTGTTTTTGCTTTCCTTCCTGCTTTCATTTCTTCTATCTCTTCCTTTACTTTGATGTAATAGTAGTTTCTGAGCTCTGAGGAAGAGCTGGCCTTTGAGGGCTGCCATTTTCTTTATGGGAAGGTTTTACAAAATGGATTCTAGTTCTTTAACAAATTTAGGAATACTCAGATTTCCCCCTTTTTTGTGTGTGTGGTATCAGTTCTTGGTGAGTTGAATTTTTCAAGAAATTTGTTTTCAAGGACTCAGTCCATTTTACATAATTTTTTTCAAACCAGGATAAAATTTGTTCCTATCTCATATCTTTAACTGTTGGTCAGACCTGTAATGATATTCTCCTTTTCATTCCTGGTGCTGTTGTTAATTTGTGTATTCTCTCATTTTTCTTAATTGGCTTTGCTAAAGGATTATCAGTTTTCTTATTCTTTTTAAGAGAGTTACCAGTTGCCTCAGTTGATTTTTTCTTTTTCTTTTTCTTTTTCTTTTTAGGGCTGTGCCTGAGGCATATGGAAGGTCCCAGGCTAGGGGCTGAATTGGAGCTTCAGCTGCCGGCCTACACCACAGCCACAGCCAAACCAGAACTGAGCTGCATTTGCCACCTACACTGCAGCTTGCAGCAATGCTGGATCTTTTAAGCCACTGAGCGAGGTCAGGGATCAGACTCACTACCTCATGGATACTAGCTGGGTTTGTAATCCACTAAGCCACAACGGGAACTCCTTTAAAAAGTTTTCTTTTTTCATTGTGTATTTGCTTTCTGTTTAATTGATTTGTGTTCTCACTTTTCACTCTTTTCTTTTGGTTATGATTTTTGTTATTTTTATAGATTCTTGAATGAACTCATAGGTCATTTCATTCAGCTATTATTATTTATTCTAATGTAGCAGAAAGGAAAATCAAAATATTCTTCTAGACATCCATTTAGTTTTAACCCATGAATTTTGATACTACATGATTTTGTTTGTATTTTATCATTATAAATGTTTCTTCTTTTTCTCTGAATACATTCTTTGTCCTGTTGTCTTATTTTGTATGATATTAGTATAGAACTTAGTTTCTTTAATTTTTGTTTGCATGGTACATGATTTTTTACCTCTTTAATGTGTTTCTATATTTATATTTAACATACATATATTCATAGAAGCACATGATTTTATCTTTTATTTGACCTGATCATCTTGCTTTTATTTAGAATATTTAACTTATTCAAATTTAATGTAATTATTGATATTATTGGGCCTATGTCTACCAACCTGCTATTTGTTCTGTGTTTTCTTTTTTCCTACTTTAATCTTTGAGGTTTTTTTTTTCTTTTAGCGTCCTATTTACTTACTCTATCAGTTTATTAGCCATATCACCTTTTGAGGAGTTTAACATAATGTTGAAATTATTATTCTTCAGTCACCTTTTACCTGAAGTGATATTTTGTCCCTTAACATACAATGAAATCTCTTTCTGCAGTGTATTTCCATTTTGCTGTCATTGTCACTTGTGCTGTTGTTGTTCATACATTTTACTTTTAATTACATTGTTAAGCTTATGATATGTTGCTATTATTTTGCCTTAAATATTCTATTATTTTCAAAATGAGAGAAAGTTTTTTTTAATTTACCCACAGATTTATCATTTAGCACAGTCAGTATAGCTTTATTTAGATTCAGGTTTTCATCTGTTAATCATTTCCCTGAGCTTGAAGACCTTCCTATAACATTTTTTTTTTGTAGTGTGGATCTGCGGCCTCAAATTCTATACCTTTTTAAAATATGAAATCATATAAGTTTTCATTCAGTTTTGAAAGGTATTTTCATAGGTGACTGAATTCTAGGTTAAAAATCCTCCCAAGCCCAACCAACCCCAGTACTTGAAATAAGTTTTTACCTCACGTGACTTGCATGCCTCCAACAAAAAGTCAGTAATGCTTATCCTTGTTTCCCTGTATATAAAGTGTCAATTTTTCCTGGCTGCTTTTTTTTAGACTTTTTTTTCCCACTGGATTTCAGCAATTATACTACTAAGTTGTCTGAGAATATTTTTCTTATTTTTATATTGTTTGGGGTTTGTTTAGTTTCTTGGATCAGTGGGTTTACAGTTTTCATTACATTTGGAAAAATTCCATCATTTTAAATATATTTTCCTACACATTCTCTATTCTGAATCTCCAGATATGCATATTTTAATATGGGTTGATATTATCCCACATACCATTGAGGCTGCATTTATATTTTTCTGCCTTTTTTCCTCTCTCTTCTTAAGTTTAGAGCCTCTACTGCTATGCGTTTAGTTTCCCAATTCTCTTGTTCTACAGTGTCTAACTGCTTGTTAAATTAATCCAAATAATTTCTCATTCTAGTTTTGTATTTTTCAGTTCTAGAAATTCTGTTTATTTCTGTTTTAAGTTTTTCCTGTCGTGTATTTTCATGCTTCATTAAGCATATTTGTATTTGTGGTTTAAAGACCTTATCAGCAAATTCAATCATCTGTAATTTCTATATCTGCTTTTAATAATTTTTCTTTAAAAAATTTGTTACATGTTACATTTTTCTTTTTGGAAATTCTAGTTTAATTTTTTGATTGGATGCTGGCCATTACTAGTCATTCCTTTATCAGGAAATCCTGTAGCAGTAAATAATCAGAGTAGACTCAGAAACCAGGAAGTTGTACTTGATGAATTAAAACAATTTGTTTAATTGAGTTATCTTCATAATAGGAAGTGATCTGAAAACTCAGCTGTCTAGTAAACTCCCACTGAGAACTCACTCTTTCCCAGGTTCACTGACAAATCCAGATGCTCCTCCTTCTCCTCCACCCCCACATTCTTAACTCCTCCTCCTTCCCATTTAGGTTACCTAAGAAATTCTTACAGTTTTTTGTCATCAAAAATTTTCAGAAAAGAGAATGTGATGCCGTAAAATGAATTAGTTATCATGTGTATTTTTCTTCTCTTGAGTGAACATGTATCTGCAGAATGGTATTCATTTATGTGGACAGCTCTCATGATTTTCCCTACCTTAAGTCACTTGAGGATTAGCTCTTGGAAGAGAAAACTGATCAGAATATTAGCCCCACAAGTCTCAGGATGGCTTTCTATCTTTGGTTGACAGGTCTCTACTCCCATAGCCTATGTCCCTCTGGATTGGTTCTGTACGTCCTATGTTTTATTTCTGGTTTAAGTGCCTACAGATGCAATTTCCCTGGTCTCTGTAGGTCCCAAGCTCCTAAATGAGAAAGTTGCTTCTTCAACGAATGCATGCTCCAGGTATTCACTATTCCAGATGATCTGTCTTGGGCTGTGTAGTTTCCAGGCCCCTAGATAAGGAATCCACATTCATACTCAATCTCAAGGTCTACATTTTTGGGATTCAGCCATTCCAAACTGACCCTGCAAAAAAACCTTCTGGATTTCTCTTCAGAAACTTGCTAAAGAAAATGCAATTATGACACAATTTGTCGAATTCTCTCTTATGCCCCTCTCTTGCAAAAGAAAAGCTTTTACACCATTGCCTGTGACATATTGTTTCTAATTGCCAAACCAGGATCATGAAACTCACTGGTTTTGTTGTTGTTGTTGTTGTTTTCCTAGGATTTGTGCACCTGGTTGGAGGGGACAGACCTTGCTCAGGGCGAGTAGAGGTGCATTCTGGAGAAGGCTGGATTCCAGTGTCTGATGGGAACTTTACATTCCCCACTGCCCAGGTCATCTGTGCAGAGCTGGGATGTGGCAAGGCTGTGTCTGTCCTGGGTCAGAGGCCCCTCAGAGAGTCAGATGACCAGGTCTGGCCTGAAGAGTTCAGGTGTAAGGGGGAGGAGCCTGAGCTCTGGTCCTGCCCCAGAGTGCCCTGTCCAGGAGGCACTTGTCACCACAGTGGAGCTGTTCAGGTTGTCTGTTCAGGTGAGAGGCAGATCAGGACCTAACCTCCCTGCCTACCCAGTTCAGGTAAGAAAATTGAGCTGTTGGTAAAATGCTGTCTTCTCTTACCAGCATACTCTGAAGTCCGGCTCATGAGAAATGGCACCTCTCAGTGTGAGGGACGAGTGGAGATGAATATTTCTGGAGGATGGAGAACACTCTGTGCCTCCCACTGGACCATGGCCAATGCCAATGTTGTCTGTCGTCAGCTCGGCTGTGGAGTTGCCATCTCCACCCCAAAGGGAGCTGAGGGAGGTGATCAGATCTCCACAGCTCGATTTCACTGCTCCGGGGCTGAGTCCTTCTTGTGGAATTGCCCTGTGACTGCCCTGGGTGGTCCAGACTGTACCCATGGAAACGCAGCCTCTGTCGTCTGCTCAGGTAAGAGAGGGAAGGGCTAACTGGTGCTTAGGATGCTCCTGGAGTGAAATGTCCCTAAGGGCAAAGGATGAGGGAAATGGGCTTGAAAAGGAAGATATTTCATGATGAAATTGTTTTTTTTCACATTGTTCGTTAATTTCTGAAGTCAGGGCAGGCAGTATTAAGAGGAATAATACTTTTAAAAGTAGACATTATTATTTTACCACATATAATCATAGAGAACAATGTAAAAACAACAAGTATATATCTCAGGTTTTTTCACCCTCTGAACCATTTGGGAATTACTTATAGACACCAGGTTCCTTTTCTTAGCATGTATATCCAAAGGAAAAAGACATTCATTGAAATTCAGGAAATTTGAATTTCATACAATTATTAATAGCTTACTGTTTACTTTGAAATATATCTGAGCCTGAAGTTTTTAGCTCTTCGTTTCATTTTGTTGTTGTAGAAAGTTTAAATTACAAGTTTTATATATGTATATTTAAACTTTAATGGAGTATAGTTGACTTACAACGTTGTGTTAGTTTCAGGTCTATAGCAAAGTGAATCAGTTATCCATATACATATATTCATTCCTTTTCAGATTCTTTTCTCATAGGGCTTATTACATAGTATTGAGTAGATTTCCTGTGCTACAGTAGGTCCTTGTCACCTATCTATTTTGTATACAGCAGTGTGTATGTATCCCCACCACCTAATTTATTCCTCCCCTAATGTTTCCCCTTTGGTAACCATAAGGTTTTTCTATATCTTTGAATCTATTTCTGTTTCATAAGTTCTTTGTATCATCATTTATTTTCCACATATTAATGTCTCATGTGATATTTGTCTTTCTCTGTGTGACTTACCTCATTTAGTATGATAATTTCTATGCCCATCCATGTTGCTGCAAATTGCATTCCTTCTTTCTTTTTTTGGTTGCGTTGTATATATCACCACACCTTCTTTATCCAGCCCTCTGTTGATGGACAACGTGATGGAAGACAGTATAGTCATTTTGCTGATATAGATTCTTCAATCCAGGAGCATGGTATCTTTCCATTTTGTGTTATATTTGCATTATATTTGTGTTATATTTGATTTTCTTCATCACTGCTGATAGTTTTGTTATATTTGATTTCCTTCATCACTGACTGATAGTTTTCAGAGTACATTTCTTTTGCCCCTTTAGGTATATTTATTCCTAGGTATTTTATTCTCTTTGATGTGATGATAAGTGGGGTTATTTCCTTCATTTCTTTTTCTGATCTTTCATTGTTAGTGTATTGGAGTACAAGAGATTTCTGTGTATTAATTTTTTATCTTCCAAATTTACTGAATTCATTGATGAGTTCTAGAATTTTTCCAGTAGCATCTTTAGGATTTTCTGGGTATAGTATCATGTCATCTGCAAAGAGTGAGAGTTCTACTTCTTCTTTTCCAATTTGGATTCCTTTTCTTTCTTTTTCTCCTTTGATTGCCATAGCTAGGATTCCCAAAACTATGTTGAATAAAAGTGGAGAGTGGACATCCTTGTTAGCGGAGAGGCTTTCAGCTCTTCACTGTTGCAAATGATGTTAACTGCGGTTTTGTCATGTATGCGCCTTATTATGTTGAAATAGGTTCCCTTTATGTCCACTTTCTGGAGAGTTCTTAATTCTAAATGGGTGTTGGATTTTGTCAAAAGCTTTTTCAGCATCTATTGAGATGACCATAGGCTTTTTATTCTTCAGTTTGCTGATATGGTGCATCACATTGATTGGTTTACATATATTAAAAAATCCTTGCATCCCTGGGATAAAGCCTGTGTGACCATGGTGTATGATCTGTGTAATGTATTGCTAATATTTTGTTGAGGATTTTTACATCTATATTTATCAATGATATTGGTCTGCCTTTTTTCCACTTTTTTCCTTTTATGTCTTACACCTGTGGCACATGAAAGTTCCCAGACCAGGGGTCAAATCAGAGCTGCAGCTGAGGCCAGCGGCACAGCCATGGCAGCACTGGATCTGAGCTGCGTCTGCAAACTCTGCTGCAGCTTGTGGCAATACCAGATCCTTAATCTTCCGAGTGAGGCCAGGGATTGAACCTGCATCCTTACTGAGATGTTGGGTCCTCAACCTGATAAG
The DNA here is from genome assembly GCA_004024745.2 of Catagonus wagneri. Taxonomy (NCBI): domain Eukaryota; kingdom Metazoa; phylum Chordata; class Mammalia; order Artiodactyla; family Tayassuidae; genus Catagonus; species Catagonus wagneri. Next base: position 3,474,317 of record PVHT021183648.1, read on the forward strand.
CCACAATGGGAACCCCAGGTAATTTTCTCTTTTCTGTGGTTTCTTTCTCTGGTTTTCGTATCAGGATGATGGTGGCCTCATAGAATGAGCGTGGGAATGTTCCTTCCTCTGTAATATTTTGGAAAAGTTTCAGAAGGAGAGGTGTTACCTGAGGATAGAATTTACCTGTGAAACCATCTGGTCCTGGACCTTTGGTTGTTGTGCCAAAGCAGGAATTCCTATACTTAAAATTGTTACATCTTCTCCTTTAATCGATCCCTTGATCATTAGGTAGTGTCCTTCTTTGTCTCTTGTAACATTCTTTATTTTAAGGTCTATTTTGTCTGATATGACAACACTTCTGGCTTGCAGTGTTTCCGCTGAAAAATCAGCTGATATCCTTATAAGGGTTCCTTTGTATGCTCTTCGTTGCTTTTCCATTTTTGCTTTTAATATTTTTCCTTTGTATTTAATATCTGTCGGTTTAATTCGTATTTGTCTTGTCATGTTCTTCCCTGGATTTATCCTATATGGGATTGTCTGTTCTTCTTCAACTTGAGTGAGTGTTTCCTTTCCCATATTAGGGAATATTTTTTGGCTATAATCTCTTCAAACTCTTCTCTGGCCCTTTCTCCTCTCTTCTCCTTCTGGGACCCCTATAACATGAATGCTGGTATGTTTAATGTTGTCCCAGAGGTCTCTTAGAGTGCTGTACATTCTTTTCATTTTTTTCCTTTATTCTTTTCTGTGGCGTTGATTCCCACCACTCAGTCTTCCACCTCACTTACTTGTTCCCCTGCCTCTGTTATCCTGCAATTGATTCCTTCCAGTGCATTTTTTTATTTCAGATATTGTGTTATTCACTTTGTTTGTTGGGTCCTTAAATCTCCTAGCTCTTTGTTAAACATTTCTTGTAACTTCTCAATCTGTTTCTCCATTCATTTTTCAAGATCCTGGGTCATCTTTATTACCATCACTTGGGATTCTTTTTCAGGTAGATTGCCCTTCTCCTCTTCACTGATTTGCTTTCGTGTGTCTTTATCTTGTTCCTTTGTCTGAAACATATTTCTCTGTCACCTCAAATTTTTTAACTGTCTGTGTTTGTGGTCCTCTTGACAGCAGGTATATAGATGTGATGGCTAGTGCCCAGTTCTGGAGTTCTCACTGGTGGCGGTGGTGGCTTATGTGTACCCAGAGCATGTGATGGGAATGGGAGTTGCTCACTACCTCTCCAGGTGGCTGCTGGGGATGGGGTTTGTGACAGAGATGGCAGTGGCTCATGAAAACAGTCCTGGAACAGAGTGGCTGGCAGCAGCTCCCACCACCCCTCCTGTTGCCAGGGACCTTGTGTGACTACTCCCTGTGGCTGGCAATGCCGGTGGCTGCTCCCGCGACCCCTCCCATTACCAGGCAGCAGCCACTCATGCTACCACTGCTGGAGCTGGCATGGGCTGTGTCTTACTGCCTGAGAGCTCATGCAGGGAATAAGGTTGTAGTGGCGAATCCTGTCCCTTTCCTCTCACATCCACAACCAGTGGTGCCTGGGCTCTTCTGGTTCAGTTTCCTCAGCTTACACCCTCACATGTGGTCACCTTAGACCCTAGTCTCTTCAGGCTGTTTTCATGCCACCCCACCCTCCCCGGCCCCATTTTTTTCCCATGCAGCCAGCTCCAGATCTCTCCCTGAGTCTCCAAAGCCTGAGTTTCAGTTCCCAGCCCTGGCCTGAACTTGAGGACGGTTGTCTCAGACTGGGGAGTGCAGGGTGCTAGGTCTGACCATTTATGCAGGACTGTTTCCACTTTAATTGCTACAAACCTATTGCTGTGTTCTCCTCTAAGACGCTGAAATTCCTCCTCTATCCCAGTCGATCTCCCTACCAATGGGGCTACTTCCTAGGATGCACGAACTTTTCTTCTTTCCCAGCTTCCTCCTAGGGGCTCAGGTCATGTCCTGCTTTCTTTTTTATTTTCTTTTGTCCTCCCCAGTTATGTGGAGGTTTTTCTTACTCTATCAGAATCTTGATATATATATATATATATTTTCTTTTTCTTTTTTTTTTTGCCAGCATTCAGTACATTTTCTGTGTGAATCGATCCATATGTAGATGTATTTTTGTAGTATTTGCGCGAGGGGTGAGCTTCATATCCTATTACTCTGTCATCTTAATCCCCTTCCCCTCCAAGTTCAATTTTTTAAAAAAGTGAAATCAGTATTATTCAGATTTTCCATTAGTTTTTCCATCATTATTTCAAGTAGTGTTTTTCAAAAAATTTCTCCACTAAGCATTCAAAGGTCTTGTATTCAAAGGCCTAAGTATTCAAAGGTCTTGGCAAAAGGCGAGCGACATCAGCATTATGGAGTTGGAAATTGTCTCCAATTTGTGCCTTTTTGTTTTTTTTGGTTCTTAGGGCTGCACCCATGCATAGGATATTTCCCAGGCTAGGGGTCGAATCGGAGCTACAGCTGCTAGCCTACGTCACAGTCACAGCAACACACAGCAACAAAGGATCCGAGCCATGTCTGTGACATACCACAGCTTATGGCAATGCTGCATCCCAATCCACTGAGCGAGGCCAGGGATGGTACCCACATCCTCACGGATACTAGTTGTATTCATTCGCACTGCACCACAACGGGAATTCCTGTGCCTCTTTTAAACAACTCGTTAGCCATACATCCAGGATCAAAAGTGCATCTATGTAAGTTATGGGATCTAGTATCATATGCCAAGGGGCCAGGAGGATGGTCACCGACCTGTGCGTCCAGTACCACGCAGGAAGACCTTCGTAAGGTCTGTGGAGTCAGCAAGAGACAGTGAACACGCTCCAGCCATGCTAAAAAGACTATATACTGTATAAGTTTATTAAATTCTAAGAGACATTCACCAAGTCTATCTAGTAGAAGACAGACGAGTATTTGCATGGGGCTGGGTTTCTAGGGGCTTTCATTTGTTGCAAAAGGCATATAGGAATTTTTTTTTCCTTAATGGATTTTATTTCAGTTATAGGTGTACATAAATCATCACAAGTCAATTTTACAGATTTTTTATCCCAAACCCACAGTGCATCCCCCCACCCCCAGATTGTCTTATTTGAAAAACCAAGGTTTTCCAAAGTCTGTGAGTCATTGTCTGTTCTGCAAAGAAGGCATATAGGAATTTTGATGCCATTCCATACATTCTGTATTTTAACTGTGGTAGTGGTTACACTGGTATATACAGTTGTCAAAACTCCTAAAAATGCTCCCTTAAAATCAGTGTACTTTATTGCATGAAAATTGATCACTACAGTTGATTTTATTATTTGTCTCTTGTTTGTAGCTTAATTCTACATTAGTCGAAAATATGATTTGAATAAACTCAGCCCTTTGAAAAATTTTGTATCTTCTTTTTCATATAATGTGAGATCAACCTTAGTAAATAAGCATAAGCACTTGGAATACAGGGTATTCTGTGCTTTTGAGGTGCATGTTTGTTAAATCACACCATTCAAATATCCTAAATATGTCCTGACTGATTTTGCTGGTCTGTTCTACCGGTTATTGAGACTGATAGAAGGTGTTTTCTGGTTCCTATGGCTGCATAACAAATTAGTTCAAAATCTAATCACTTAAAGCAACCATTTTGTTTTATGTAATACAGATCACTGTGTATTTTTCCTCCAGCTCCCAATTGCTTTCTCCTCACTTCAAGTCCTCATTAACAGCATTGCTCAAGCTCATCAGGTTTCTGCTAATGATGTCCTCCATCCCTTTAAGCTTCTGGTTGTTAGTTTGTTTCAAAAGCATTGCCATATGTTTTAGGTGGCATCCAAATTTTGAGCCATCATGGATCAAAATGCAACATGTGTGCATAGACAAGTCCTTTTGAAGATAATCACTTTTTTTGTCTTTAGTAAATACTTAGTAATATGCTAGGTTTCAGTGTTTAGTTGCTATTGCTGTGTAATAGAATCCACCCCCCACCCCCCCCCCCGACTTAAAGGAGCTTAAAACTCCCTTTCAGTTTTGCTCATGACTTGTTGGAATTTGGGAAGTGCTCAGGTTGGCAGTTCTGTCTTGGGGTCTCTCATGAGGTTGTGGTCAGTTATCTGGGACCGAAGTCATCTAACTGATCTCCAAATGAGCTGGGGATCCAGGATGGTTCATGAACATGTCCAGGAGCTGGAAGTTCAGCTGGGATGTGACCAGAGACCTGCACGCTATATTGTCTCCAGGACCAGAGTCTCCACGGGGTATATTTTCCTAAAGCAAAAGTCCTATGCGCATCAAGGGGAGGCTGAGTGACTTTTCAGACTGTGTGATGAAAGTCAAGCAGTGTTACCTTCACCTCTTTCTGTTGTTAACAAGCAATTCAGGAGGGTCAGCAGAGATTCAAGGGAGGGACCTCACTTCGCAATGGATGTAACATCAAAGATTTAAAAAATCACTAAGATGTATAAAGTGGGTGACTGTGGATTTTAAATGTCTATTTTAGCTTTGTCAGTTATGGCTTTATGTATCTAGTACTTCGTGAATATGAGTGTTGGACATTTTCAGAATCTTTATGTATGTTTTTATATTTTCCAATTGTGTCTTTTTGTACTTCATTCTGTGTATTTTCTCCTGATCTTCCATTTTACTATTTCCATCTTGTGCTGATCTGATGGGCTGTTATTCTCATCCTCTGAGTTCTTATTTCAAATATTGACTCTTTTGGTTCTAGAATTTTTATTTGATTCTTTGTTATCATTTCTCCAGCAAATACTATCTTATCAATCATTTTATTCTTTGAACATTTCAGTCATAGTAATTCAAACTCCCTGTCAGGTAACTCCTTTGGCTGAATGTCATATAAATTTCTTTCTAATGCCTCTATTTTTCTTCATTGACAAATTTCTTCTCTTTTTTGCATGTATATATATATTTTTTGGGGGGACTCACCAGTGGCATATGTTGTGAGCCACACGGGAAGTCCTCACCGGTGGCATATGGAATTACCTGGCCAGGGATCGAACCCACACCATAGCAGTGTCCCAGGCCCCTGCAGTGACAACCCCAGATCCTTAACTTACTGTACCGCAAGAGAATTCCATGTGCCTCAGTAGTTTTGATTGCCAGACATTATAGAGGAAAAATTATAGAAACCGTTCAGAAAGGATCTGATTTTGGTTCCTTCAGGAACCTGACTTAGGTCATCTTATTGAAAAAGAAGTAACGGAATGAGAAGCTGGGCATCCATCCCTGTGAGGAATAGTCTACTTTTAGCTCACTCTTCATTCTGTGCCCAAGGGTTCTGGTCAACACGGCTCCTCCCCCTTGGCCAACGCTAAATTATGCTCTGTGTTCCCTGAGCCCTGCTGTAGGTCTGGCAAAACCTCTGCTGAGCTTTTCAGAGACTCAGCTGTTAGCTTTGAATTGACAAAGATCTCAGGGTAGTTGCTCACTTCTGCCCTTTATTTCTCTCTGGGTTCTTGGATCCAGAATTCTCACTGCCTTGGTAGCTCTGTAACAACTTTTCAATAATATGAAAATTATTGACATTTTCTCAGTTTTGTAAAATCATTTTTAGTTTAACTCTTAGCTTAAAACAGAAAGTTTGGTATTACATAAATAAAAGAGGGGGAGAATTCTCCATGGAGTAGGTGAACTGTAAAGTTATGATAACTTTGTTGCTGTGTTACAGTTTTCATCTCAGACCCCATCACTAGGTCATTATTTAGTGTAATTCCACCTCCTGCCTTTGGCACTGCCAGCCCTCTGATCTTTGCTGTTTCTGCAGGAAACCAGACCCAGGTGCTGCCTCAGTGCAATGACTCCCTGTCTGAACCGGCAGGCTTTGCGGCATCAGAGGAGAGCACCGCCAACTGCTCAGGTAGGGGTCGCACGTGACCAGAAAACCCTTCTCCTTGCCTGTGTAAATATTCCACCTTCCTGACTCTCTCCTCAGACAGCAGACAGCTGCGCCTGGTGGACGGAGAGAGTTACTGCGCAGGCAGAGTGGAGATCCTTCACCAGGGCTCCTGGGGCACCATCTGTGATGACAACTGGGACCTGGACGATGCGCACGTGGTGTGCAGGCAGCTGGGCTGTGGAGAAGCCCTCAGTGCCCCAGGGTCTGCTCGCTTCGGGGCGGGCTCAGGACGCATCTGGCTGGATGACGTGAAGTGCACAGGAAAGGAGTCCCACGTGTGGCAGTGCCCTTCCCGGGGCTGGGGGCGGCATGACTGCAGGCACAAGGAGGACGCGGGGGTCATCTGCTCTGGTCCGTGCCACAAATTGTCCACAGGCTGGGGGTGGGGGTGGGGGCCCTGGAGGGCAGAGTCTGAGCTCTGAGGGAGAGTTGCTGAAAAGGCCAGAGACTAGAAAGCTTCCTGTCAGGGAGCAGGTCTTTCTAGCAGATGGGCAGTAAATGCTTTCTCTAGCTCCTGCAGCAGCTGAGGTTCTGGTGATTTCTTAGCAATATCCCCTGGCAGAGCCATTTGTTACAGTTTCCATCTGAAAGCAGGTCTCCCTCTTCAGTTATGTCTGGCCCCAAAATCTTACACCCACTGTACTAGTTTCCATTTGTTTCTGAAACAAATTACCACTCAGTGGTTTAAAACAACAGATTTTTATTGCCTTCCAGTTCTGTAGGTTAGATTGCAACAGGGAGCTCTCTGGGCTAAAATCAAGGTTTCAACAGGGCCAAGTCCCTTCTGAGGCTCTGGGGAAGAATCCATTTATTGTCTTTTCAAACTCCTGGAATCTGCTTGCATTTCTTGCTCACTGCCTCCTTTATTCATCCCCAGACCAGCAATCTTGCGTGTCTCTTAGCCACTATCCATAGTCACAGCTCCTTCAGCCCAGAGCTAGGAAGAGTATTCCACTTTTATGACAGTGGGCCTAAGGATATGATTAGACTGGGCTCACGTGGTCAGTCCACAATATACTAACCTGATCTCACATCACAAGGCCTTATCTTTTTTCTTTTTTGCCATTTTAGGGCCACACCTGCAGCATATGGGGGTTCCCAGGCTAGGGGTTAAATTGGAGCTGTAGCCGCCGGCCTATGTCACAGCCACAGCAATGCGGGATCCGGGCCGTGTCTGTGATCTACACCACAGTTCATTAACCCACTGAGCGAGGCCAGGGATTGAACATGCATCCTTATGGTTACTAGTCAGATTTGCTAACTGCTGAGCCACAACTTAAGAACTCTGTAAGTCCTTATCTTAATCACACCTGTAAAGTGCCTTTTGCCAAGTAAAGTCACATATTCACAGGTCTAGGGATTATTCCACCTTCCATCCTACCATCTACATCCTCTTCCCACAGATTTTAGAGTTTTGTCAGGAAGCAGCATTCAGCTCCCCCTCCTGCGGGTGCCTGGGGTGGTCTTCCTCTCAGTTCATATGTCACCACATCACTGTGACAGACAGGTATGAACAAAGTCACGTAAAAGAGAGACAGACTTCAGTCGCGTCTCCCAGTGGGCATCTCCTCAGCTGGTTGGGGATGAGTGTTCACAGTTTCTGGGAGAGAAGAAACCCAGAGTGCTGAGCGGAGGGCTCACTGCGTCGTGTTGCCCCCTTTCCATTTCAGAGTCCCTGGCCCTCAGGCTGGTGAGCGAGGACCAGGAGTGTGCTGGGTGGCTG
>PVHT021183648.1:3482908-3508590 GCA_004024745.2 Catagonus wagneri
CCTCAGGCTGGTGAGCGAGGACCAGGAGTGTGCTGGGTGGCTGCAAGTCTTCTACAACGGGACCTGGGGCAGTGTCTGCCGCAGCCCCATGGAAGACACCACCTTGTCCATCATCTGCAGGCAGCTTGGCTGTGGGGACAGTGGGACCCTCGACTCTTCTGTGGCTTTTAGGGAAGGTTCCAGACCCCGGTGGGTGGATTTAATCCAGTGTCGGAAAACTGATAGCTCTCTCTGGGAGTGTCCTTCTGACCCTTGGAATTACAATTCATGTTCTTCAAAGGAGGAAGCCTATGTCTCCTGCGCAGGTGACTTACTGTCTGTTTCTATGTATATGTCCCAGGCCTGTATTACATTGTTAGGGAGATTTTGTATTTTGAATCTAAGTGATTCGACTAGGTTGAGTTTACAAAGTGTGCCAGTTTGTTTTGTATTAGTTGTGGAATGTGGAGAGTGGTATATAAGCAAGTTATTTCAGCTGACGATAAGGAGCAGTGAATGTCACAACCCATCAGATAGTGAAGCCTGTGTCTATACTTCTCATTTGCACTGAGCCAAGGACCATAGATAACTTTGTTTAGGGGACTGGGAGACCTCAGTTGTCCCTGATCCAGAGCTTTCCCATTGTTTGCTTCTGCAGGAAGGAGATCCAAGAGCTGTCCAACTGCTGCCCCCTGCACAGGTATGCCAGCCCCTCCAGCTTCGCCTGTGGCTCCCAGGGGCTCCTTCCTTCCCACCAGGGGCAGTGACAGGAGGGGTTGCTGCTTTTTCAGACAAAGAGAAGCTCCGACTCAGGGGAGGAGACAGCATGTGCTCAGGGCGAGTGGAGGTGTGGCACAGCGGCTCCTGGGGCACAGTGTGCGATGACTCCTGGAGCCTGGCAGAAGCCGAGGTGGTGTGTCAGCAGCTGGGCTGTGGCCATGCCCTGGAAGCCCTGCGGGATGCGGCGTTTGGCCCTGGAAATGGGAGCATCTGGCTGGACGAGGTGCAGTGCAGGGGCAGGGAGTCCTCCCTGTGGGACTGTGCTGCGGGGCCTTGGGGGCAGAGCGACTGCTAGCACGAGGAGGACACTGGAGTGAGGTGCTCTGGTGAGTGTGGGGGGCTTGGGATCTGCTCTGGGTGAGCTAGGGAGAGTGATGGGTGAGATCTGTTCAGAAAGCATCTTGGTGCTTCAGCTCTGGACCAGGGAGAGGCGGAGTTGGGAGGACTCAGCAGACTGTAGTAATTGAAGGGTGATTTCAGGGCTCAGGGAGGGAAAATGGGCTGCCCTGCATTCTGTCTGATTCCTATGTTCCTGCTTTTTTCTTTAGGTGGAAGAACCACATCTGCCCCCACTACAGCAGGTACTGTGCCAAATCCGTGGACAGGGGAGGATATTCAGATTCTTGGGACCTGTTCTGTGGACTCTCTGGCAGAATTAGCCAACTCAGGAGAGGAGAGGTCCTCAGGAGTCAGTGGCTGGTGGGCAGGAAGCGAGACATTTTCCTTGGAAACTCCCCTGCCTTGTTTCATGGTGCCAGAAGTTTCTCATGCACCTGGTCAAGGGAGGCTGGATTCCTGTGCTGTAGGTTCTAAGACTTTCCTACCTGCCCATGAGTGTTTGTCCTCAACAGCAAGGTGTCAGTCCCTGGACTTGTTTGATGCCATGGTCTTGAGAATCCCTGGGGAAGGGATGGAGTGTGAGCCTGGTCCTCAGAGGCTGTCTCAGCAGGGGAGCTCTGTGATGATCACCAGCTCTGCCCTGGAGTTGAAATATCTCAGGACAGGACCCTGGTGGACCCCGGTTGCAGTCAGTCCAGTTGTGTCACAGGCTGGGACTTCATTGTCTGGAGCTCCCTGGAAATGGTGGTATGGAGTTTCGCTGTGCCCATGACCTTGTCCCAACCCTCTTGCCTTGTTTTCTGTAGGGACCAGACCAGGCTTAAATCCTATCCCTGGCATTTTTTCCCTTCCTGAGATCCTCTGCCTCATCCTGGGGGCCCTTCTCTTCCTGGTCCTCATCATCCTGGTGACTCAGATGCTCAGATGGAGAGCAGAGCGCAGAGGTGGGCTGTTGCGGGTACTGGGTAACAGGGAGAGTGTGTGGAGGTGCTAAATTGGGCTGAGTATAAAGAGGAGAGAAGTGGGTGAGGTCTCTGTTCTTACCCTTCTTAGTCTGCAAAAGTCTAAGGGCTGAATAGGCAGAGGTTCTTAGGATTGGGGTGTGAGCATCATGGCCTCTTGTGTGAGACGAGAGAGAGTCAGGGCTGAGATGTGGATTTGGGGTGAGACAAGGGCAGCAGGTGCAGACGTGGTACGTGGGATGTGGACTATACAGAGTTCCCAGCAGCCCTGAGGGTTTTCCATATGTGAAGATCAGGGAGCTGAAGAATTAGCTTGCTGGTTCAGGGTGTCCAGGGTGGCAATGTTTGAGTTGCTGGTGGTTTTCTCAGCCTTATCCGGCTTTGAAGATGCTCTTGCTGAGGCCGTGTACGAAGAGGTCGATAACCTTGTAACACTGAAGGAGGATCCACTGGGCAGCACAGGTGCGTGTGTCTGCCTTGCCCTCCTGGGACCCCTGGTCGTCAGCCCAGCCTTCTCAGCATCCACAGACCCCACATCTGCCCCAGGCTCACAGAGGCAGCCCCCCCACCCCCTCGAAGGCAGCAAGCTGGGCCTCTCCAGAGCCCTGTGTGCTCTGAGCTCCCTTCACACTCCAGGAGCCAAGCCTGTCCCAGCATTTCCTCTCAATCACATGACTCCTATGGGTGTGGGAAGGGCTGTTCTATTTCTTTGTGATGATTTTTCTCCCCCTCAGGGTTTCTGTCCGATGACTCAGTGACTATACTGCCATATTACACCGGGGAAGGTGAGAAGAACAGTGACTCCAACTCTGCTCCAGGTGGTAGAGGAGGCTGTGCCTGGGCTGGGTGTTGGGGGCAGGGAAGTTCCCCCTTAGGGGTGGGACCCAAGGGGAATAGTCCTCCTTTGACTGGGATTAGGGAAACCTCTTGTCTCCAGACAGGGTCCAGACTCTTGTTCTCTGGCTGTTATGTGATGTCTCACGTGGGAGCTGGGCTGTCTGTGTCCAGAAACCCTCCTGATTCAGTCAGAACGGGCACACATTGTTTTAAAAATTACTTGTTGTGAACATAATTCATCAGTAATGGTCACTGGTGTAAAAGTTACCTTGAGACATGCAGTTTTAATCAAGAAATATTTGAAGTTTTAAAAATCCTTTTTTTGCTTGAAGGGTACATCAAAATCAAGTATGGCCTAAGAAAAAAACCTATTAAATCAAAGAGTGAATATGGCCTGTATTTAGCAGCTCAGAGACTCTGGGTCAGAAGGGACTTTAGGTATTTCCCAGGCAAACCCATTTTTTTCTGGATTCATCTGACCCACTTGTCTGCCCTTAGAACCCTCAGCCCACAGGAGTGAAACCCCCAGTGAGGGTTATGATGATGCTGAAGAGATACACGTGCCTGGGGCTCCTCCTGCCTCTCTGATGAGCAAGAGGGAAGTGCCCCCAGAAGAGGAGACTGGGATGCTTGTCTCTCAGAGAGGTGAGTGGGGTTAGTTGATCTCCTGTCATCTTTGGTGTTTGTCCTGGAAAGGGTGCATGTGAGCTCCTCAATGCCCATCTAACCTGGAGAATCAAAATTTGGATGACCTTCTATGCTTGACAGCATTATCTCAAACTTATTTTTTCTTTAATGCTGTAAGCCTCCTTGGGAGGGAGGAATCACTCCTGGTCTCTCCATATCTCCATAGCTTTATTCTTGATCTTCCTGCATTAAGAATTTTTAGAGAATTGAGTCTATTTATAAAATCCAAATTGGAACAACCTTTCAGATTACATATTTTTGCTGTCTGATGCATGAAACACAGAGGTTTTAAAAATATTTTAGACAAAAATTATTTTAATATTGGAATGTGCAGCATTTCTTTATTTTTCTTTATTTTATTTTATTTTTTTTTGTCTTTTTGCCTCTATTTAGAGCCACACCCGTAGCATATGGAGGTTCCCAGGCTAGAGGTCTAACAGGAGCTGTAGTTGCCAGTCTTCACCACAGCCACAGCAACGCAGGATCCGAGCCGCGTCTGCAACCTACACTACAGCTCACAGCAATGCCGGGTCCTTAAGCCACTGAGTAAGGCCAGGGATTGAATCCACAACCTCATGGTTAACCACTGAGCCATGATGGGAACTCCCAGAATGTGCAGCCTTTCTATACTTTAAGATGCACTGCGATCACATGCCAGGTTAGGGCTATTTGGCTTCGGATGCTGTAATGACCAAGTGAATACACTCATTCTCCAGAGAAGGGTATTTCTCCATCTGAGGTCCATATAATTCCCAGAGAGGGGGCAACTGTGAAAGCAGCCTGTGGTTGTTTTTGTGGTCAGTTGGGAACACAAGTCAAGACCACCAAGGGCAGAGTGGGATTGTCAGTGAGGAGCTGAGATTTCTCCAGATGTGATTTCCCATCTTCCTTTCCTTGTCAGTGCAGACCTGTCAATTGTGAGAAAAGTTTTCAAGTTCTTCTAGAGATTCTTCCCTTCATGGGCCATCTCCTTGCTGACTGTCTAAGCCAGGAAACAGATCTTCCCAGATCACCTGGGCACAGACCTGCTATGGTGCAAAGTTTCACAGTAAACAGAGGCCCCAGAGACCCAAATGGGTTGGAGCCCCACAGGACAGCCCTGATGCATCCTTGGTGTAACTCATAGGAATTAGTGTGAGCCTCTGAGCATTACTGGATCCCCAAGAATGCTTTGTGATCACCACTTGCTTGATTTGCTTCCACCACAGGGCACTGTCCTGTCCTTGTGTGTCAGTTCTAATCAGACTTCTCTTGACTATTTCAGGCTCTTCTCTGAACTTCCCTAGAGAAGTGGCTGATCCTGGGAATGGAGAAGATAACCCCTTCCTTCTCCAGAGGGAACAGGGGGACCCTGAGTATGATGACGTTGAGTTAAGTCCCCCTGGAACCTCCACAGTGGCTTTCCCATGATTTTGTAATAATATGAGATGAAGACTCAGATACTCTAATGGCTTGTTATTTCAACAGTGTATTGTCGATCTATAATTGTATCATAAGGAAATTGCTCTGAGTTAAATATTGAGTAAAGTACTTTTTCTTTCATTGGTAATTTAATGTATCATGTCAAATGTGTTCAGTGAATTGGTTCCTAATTGCTATGTTCCGTCAAAAGAAATGGCAAGGTGTGTGAACTGCCCTGTTTTCTGATCTCTCCCAAATGCTTTTCAAGTCATGACTGTGCACAGGCTCATAGATGCTCTAGGTCACTCTTACTTAGACAAGAGACTGTAAACTTGGTGCACCATCATACCCTCATTCCATCGAGATGAGCTCATGGAGAAAGACCCAATCCTGAAGATTCATGTGAAACAGTCTGAGCCTCTTTCTGGTGGGGCACCAAACTAGGGTGTTATTTTCAAAGCTGAGGGTTGGAGGTTGGCTCATGGGAGAGAAGTGATAGAGCTTTCCTTGTCCTGCCTAAATTTTCATGGTCCAACTAAAAAATCAAATTCTACATAACTGTCTATTCCTTTTTCTCTCTAATTGCTCAGGTTACGTTTTCTGTTTATTACTCATGGCCATAAAGACTCCTCTTCACTCTTCTCTCATGTCTAGTTGGTTATCAAACCCTTATAAACAGTCTTTCTTCTGCATCACTTCTTCCTGTTGCTTTGAGACAGTGTTATTTATTGTCCAATTATATAGCCTTCTAAGTGAATTATATCAGCTCGTAAATCTCTTCACTGCAAGCTGAAGATGGGAAAATGCTGCTCACACATATGTTCTATCAATGTGACCTTCTTTCAGAAATCTGGCCAGGTCCTACTATAATATCATTCACAGCTGTCATTGTGGGATTTGTTTATGATTGTTCATCAAATATCCTTGATCAGATCTATGTCTGTAATCCTCCTAGTTTTTGAGTGCTTAGTGAAATAGGGTGAGAGTGATGTTTGAATTTGGACTAAGGATAGTGTATCTGGTACACAAGGCCACTGTCTTATATGGAGAATGGAAGTTATTGAATTAACTAAGGATAGTCTTTGATCAGAAAGCATAAAATTGTGTTTAAAACTTGTCTTTAGAAGAAGAGCCAGGCTATCAATACAGACATTCATACAGCTGATGTGTTATTGTTAATCACAGTCCTTATCAAACTGTTCAGTGATTCTCAGTGGGTCTTAAGTGTTCTCTTTCTAGCAACATTAATGATTATTAGGTAGAGGTTTTTGATTTAATTGCTGTCTTTATTGTGTCCATATCTGAGAATCTCAGTTTTGCCTAGTTTTTCTTGTCAGTTTTTTAGAAGGATGAATTGAGTTTTGTGAAGCTAAAGGAGGCAACTGTTGCCACATTTATTGAAATTCAGGATATAAGAAAATGGGAACCTCCAGACTTTATTGAATGCTAATGCTTTTCATTGTTTACTGCTGTAGCTTTGAGAGAGCAATCTAATCTAAAGGGACATCAACTTAAAATCACTGGTGGGGAATATGGGAATGGCAGAGTAACTTGGATTAGATTATGCCTGACAAAGCTAACAACAGTGAATTCTAGGAAGAAATACAAATCAAAAAAGCAACCCCATACCCACTGGGTGGGCAGCCCACAGACTGTAAAGTAACTATACCACAGAGACTCACCTATAGGGGTGAGAGTACTGAACTCCATATCAGGTCCCCATGCCTGGGGATCAGACATTGGGAGAAAGAGCCCCCAGAGAATCTGGCATTGAAGGCAAGTGGAGATTGTGCACAGGAGCTCCAAAGGACTGGGAAAAACAGAGACCACATTCTCAAAAGGCATACACAGGCTTTCATGTGCACTGGGTCCCATGCACTCCATAGGAAGCTAGGTTGGACTTCACTGCATTTCTTGGAGGATCTCCTGGGAAAGCAGGAGGTGACTGTGGCTTGCTCTGGGGGGAAGGATATGGAGGGAGAGGTTTTGGGAATATTCATCAGTGTGTGTTCCTCTAGAGGCAGCCCTTTTGGGAAAATCTGGCCACACCCATCAGCACTGAGAAGCCCCAGGCCAAAGAATAATCCAGGTGGGATCACAGCTTCACCCATCAGTAAACAGTCTTCTTAAAGACACCCCCCATCCCCTGGCAGGCACATGGCTTTCTCTAATCTCACCCAGAGACAAAGCCCCACCCACCAGAAGGATAAGAATCAGCTCCATCTACCAGTGGGCAGGCATCAGTCCCTCCCATCAGGAAGCCTACAGCAAATCCTTATACCAACTTCAGCCACAAGGGGGGCAGACATCAGAAGTAAGAGAGGCTACAACTCTATTGTCTGCAAAAAGGAGATCATACCAAAAACCTGAAAAAAGTGAAAAGGCAGAGAACTAAAACTCAGATAAGGGAGTAAGAAAAAAACCCCAGAAAAACAGCCAAGTGATCTGGAGATTATCAGCCTCCAGGAAAGAGACATTAGACCGATGATAGTGAAGATGATGCAGGACATTGGAAATAGACTAGAGGCAAAGACTGATAATTTACAGGAAACATTAAGCAAAGAAATGCAAGATTTGAAACTTAAGCAAGCAGAAATGCAAAATAACTGAAATAAAAAATTCATTAGAGGCAACCAAGAACAGAATATAGGAGGCAGTAGAACAAATAAGCGAGGTGGAGGACAGACTAGTGGAAATCACTGATGCGGAACAGCAAAGAGAAAAAAAGATTGAAAAGAAATGAAGACAAAGACAACTCTGGGACAACGTTAAATGCACCAATATCCATATTATAGGGGTGCTAGAAGGAGAATAGAGAGAGAAAAGGACAGAAAAAATATTTGAAGAGATAATAGCCAAAAACTTCCCTAACATGGGAAAGGAACCACTCACTCAAATCCAGGAAGCAACAGGTACCATGTAAAATAAATCCAAGGAGGAATACCCTGAGAGACATAATAATCAAACTGGCCAAAATTAAAGACAAAGAGAAAATATTGAAAGCAGCTGAGGAAAAGAAGCAAACAGTATACAAGGGAAACCCAGTAAGGCTGTCAGTAGATTTTTTCAGCAGAAACTTAGCAGGTCAGAGGGAGTGGCATGATATGCTTAAAGTGATGAAAGGAAAAAAAACTCAAACGAAGATCACTTTACCCAGCTAGGCTTTCATTCAGATTTGAAGGAGAAATAAAAATCTTTATAGATAAGCAAAATCTAAGGGAATTCAGAAACACTAAACCAGCTTTCCAACAAATACTAAAGGAACTTCTCCAGGCTTAAAAGGGAAGGCCAGAACCAGAAACAAAAATACCACAACTGACAAGGATCACCAGTAAAGGCCTATACCATAGTAAATGTAGGAAATCGTGCATGCACAAATATGCTACCAAAATCAGAAATCATGAGAAGGGTACAAATGCAGGACACTGGAAATGCACTTGGAATTAAGAAACCAAGAAATCAAATAATCTCATATATATATATATATACTCCTATATCTATATACCCTATATATATATATATATACTCCTATATCGAAACTTCAGGGTAAATGCAAACCAAAAATCTACAGCTGATATGCATGCAAATAAGAAAAATCAACTCAAATATAACACCAAAGATAAAGATTGTGTTATCAAACCACAACAGGGGAGAACAAGAAAAGAAGGGAAGAAAAAAGAGCAACAAAAAAACAAATCCAAAACCATTAATAAAACAGATGATAAGAACATATATATCAATAGTTACCTTAAATGTAAATGGACTAAATGCCCCAACCAAAAGACATAAGACTGGCTGAATGGGTACAAAAACAAGACCCATATATATGCTGTCTTCAAGAGACCCACTTCACTTCTAGGGAAACATACAAACTGAAAATGTGAGGATGGAAGAAAATATTCCATGTAAACGGATATCAAAAGAAGGCTGGAGTATCGATACTCATATCAGACAAAATAGGTCTTAAAGTAAGAATATTATGAGACAAAGAAGGACATTACATAATGATCAAAGGATCAATCCAGGAAGATGCTATAACAAATTTAAATATCTATGTACCCAACATAGGATCACCTCAATATATAAGGCAACTGCTGATAATCTTAAAAGGAAAAATCGACAATAACACAATAATAGTGGGGGACTTTAACACCCCACAAATAGCCATAGACAGATTACCCAGACAGAAGATCAACAAGGAAACAAAGGCCCTAAATGATGCATTAGACCAGATGGTCTTAATAGCTATTTATAGGACAGTCCATCCAAAAGCAGCAGGATACACACTCTTCTCAAGTGTACACAGAACATTCTCTAGGACTGATCACATTCTGGGCCACAAATCAAGCCTCAGTAACTTTAAGAAAACTGAAATCATATCAAGCACCTTTTCTGATTGCAATGCTATATGACTAGACATTGACAACAAGAAAAATAAAAACTGCCAATAGCACAAACACGTGGTGACTAAACAACATGCTACTAAACATCCAATGGATTACTGAATAAATCAAAGAGGAAATTAAAAAATACCTAGAAGCAAATGACAACAAAGATATGGCACTCCAAAGCCTGTGGGATGCAGCAAAAGCAGTTCTAAGAGGGAAGTTTATAGCAATAAAGCCTACCTCAGGAAACAAGAAAATCTCAAAGAAACAACCTAACATTACACCTAAAGCAGCTAGAGAGAGCCAAACAGACAAGACCTAAAGTTAGCAGAAGGAAAGAAATCATAAAGATCAGAGCAGAAATAAATGAAATTGAAACCAAGAAAACCATAGAAAAGATCAATGAAACTAAAAGACAGTTCTTTGAAAAGATCAACAACATTGATAAACCCTTAGCCTAACTCATCAAGAAAAAAAGAGAGAGGACTCAAATCAATAAAATTAGAAATGGAAAGGAAGAAGTTACAACAGACATCACAGAAATACAAAGCACCATAAGAGACTACTACATGCAAATATATGCGAATAAAATGGATGACCTAGAAGAAAAGGACAAATTCTTAGAAAAGTACAATCTTCCAAGACTAAACCAAGATGAAATAGAAAAAAGAAACGGACCAATCACCAGTTCTGAAATTAAACCGTGATTAATAATTTCCAACAAACAAAAGTCCAGGACCAGATGGTTTCACAGGTGAATTCTATAAAACATTTAGAGAAGAGCTAGCACCTATCCTTCTGAAACTATTACAAAAATTGCAGAGGAAGGAACACTCCCTAACTCATTCTATGAGGCCACCATCACCTTGATACCAAAATCAGACAAAGACACCACAAAAAAAGAAGATGACAGGCCAATATCACTGATGAACATAGATGCAAAAATCCTCAGCAAAATACTAGCAAACTGAATCCAACAATACATCAAAAGGATTGTACATTATGGTCAAGTGTGGTTTATCCCAGGGATGCAAGGATTCTTCAATACCTGCAAATTAATCAGTGTGATACCCCACATTAATAAGCTGAAGAATAAGAACCATATGATCCTCTCAATAGGTGCAGAAAAAAGCTTTTGAAAAACTCCAAAACCCATTTCTGATAAAGCTCTTCAGAATGTGGGCATAGAAAGAATCTGCCTTGATATAATAAAGGCCATATATGATAAACACAGAGCTAACATCATTCTCAATCGTGAAAAGCTGAAAGAATTCCTGCTGAGATTAGGAATAAGACAAGGATATCCACTCTCACCACTACTATTCAGCATAGTTTTGGAAGTCCTAGCCATGACAATCAGAGAAGAAAAAGAAATACAAGGAATCCAAATTGGAAAGGAAGAAGTAAAATATCGCTATTTGCAGATGACATGATATTATACCTAGAAAACCCTAAAGACTCTACAAGAAAACTGTTAGTGCTCATCAATGAATTTGGCAAAGTCACAGTATACAAAATTAATACAGAGAAATCAACTGTATTTCTATATACTAACAATGAAGGATCAGAATAAGAAATTAGGGAAACAATCCCATTTACCACTGCATCAAAAAGAATAAAATACTTAGGGATAAACCTACCTAAGGAGACAAAAGACCTGTACTCTGAAAACTATAGATGTGGATGAAAGAAATCAAAGATGGAACAAACAGATGGAAAGACATACCATGCTCTTGGATTGGAAGAATCAATATTAGCAAAATGACTATACCACCCAAGGCAATCTACAAATTCTATGCAATCCCTATCAAAGTACCAAGGACATTTCTCACAGGACTAAAACAAAATATCTTCAACTTTGTTTGGAAGCAGAAAGATCCACAATAGCCAAAGCCATCCTGAGAAAGAAAAATGGAGCTAGAGGAATCAGGCTCCCTGACTTCAGATTATACTACAAAGCTACAGTAATCAAAACCATGTGGTACTGGCACAGAGACAGAAATGTAGATCAGTGGGACAGGATAGAAACCCCAGAATGAAACCCACACACCCACAGTCAGCTAATCTATGACAAAGGAGGCAAGAATATACAATGGAGCAAAGACAATCCCTTCAATAAGTGGTGCTGGAAAAACAGGATAGCCACATGTAAAAGAATGAAATTAGAACACTTCCTAACACCATGCACAAAAATAAACTCAAAATGAATTAAAGACCTAAATATAAGACTGGACACTATGAAAGTCTTAGAGGAAAATATAGGCCAGACCCACTCCGAAATAAACCACAGCAATATTTTCTCAGATCCACCTCCCAGAGTAATGACAATAAAAACAAAAATAAACAAATGGGATTTAATTAGACTTAAAAGTTTCTGCAAAAAGACAGCCCACAGAATGGGGGAAAATATTTGCAAATGAAGGAACTGACAAAATTTTAAACACCTTCAGTAGCTCAATACCAAAAAACCAAACAACCCCATCAAAAAATGGGCAGAAGAGCTAAACCGAGCTCCCCAAAGAAGACACACAGGTGGCCAAAAAATCTCATGAAAAGATGTTCAGCATCACTCATTATTAGAGAAATGTAAATCAAAGCCACTATGAGGTACCACCAGCCAGAATGGCCGTCATCCAAAAGTCTACAAACAATAAATGCTGGAGAGGGTGTGGAGAAAAGAGAATCCTGTCACACTGTTGCTGGGAATGTAAATTGGTGCAGCCACCGTGGAAAACAATGTGGAGATTCCTCAGAAGACTAAAAATAGAATTACCATTTGATCCAGCAATCCCACTCTTGGGCATCCATCCAGAGAAAACCATGACTTGAAAAGATACATGTACTCCAATGTTCATTGTAGTGCTATATACAATAGCCAAGACATGGAAACAACGTAAGTGTCCATCGACAGGGGAGTAGATCAAGACGTACATATATACAATGGGATATTACTCAGCCATTGAAAGGAAAGAAATAACAGCATTTGTGGCAACATGTATGGATCTAGAAATCATCATGCTAAGTGAAGTCAGTCAGACAGCGAGACACTAACATGTGGAATCTAAAAAAGGGGCACAATGAACCTCTTTGCAGAACAGGTACAGACTCACAGACTTTTAAAAACGTATGGTTTCTGAGGGAGACAGGTTGGGGGATGGGGATATGCGCTGGGGGTTTGGGATGGAAATGCTACAAAATCAGGTTGTGATGATCATTATACAACTATAAATGTAATAAAATTCATTGATTAAAAAAATAAATCATGGGAGTTCCTGGCGTGGCTCAGTGGTTAATGAATCCGACGAGGAAACATGAGGTTGTGGGTTCGATCCCTGGCCTTGCTCAGTGGGTTAAGTATCCTGCGTTGCCATGAGCTGTGGTGTAGGTTGCAGATGCGGCTTGGATACCGCGTTGCTGTGGCAGTGGTGAAGGCTGGCAGCTACAGCTCCTGTTAGACCCCTAGCCTGGGAACATCCATATGCCATGGGTGTGGCTCTAGATAAGGCAAAAAGACAAAAAAAATAAATCACAACTATTTAAAGATACTGCACAGTAACTTAATTTAGGTAGAAGCTAGAGGAGACTCTGATAACATAATGGTGCATGTTGCAATGCCTAGAATAACTGCTAAAAATATGTTAGGATATACATCTAAAAAGCTAGCAGTGGAATTGAAACAGAATATTGCATATATTCAATTACTTAAAAGAAAGTAGAACAAGATGAACAAAAGAGAACTAGAAAGGAAATGGTAAATTTGTAAAAAGGAGGGAAAGAGTTAAATGGTAGAGCTCAATTCACCTACATTATAATTATATTAGATGTAAGTGGACCAAACCTTCTAATTAAAAGGCATAGATTGACTACAATGCACCCATTAGAGCAGCTTTTTTTTTTTTTGTCTTTTTGCCTTTATGTAGAGCCGCACCCCCGGTATATGGAGGTTCCCAGGCTAGGGGCCTAACAGGAGCTGTAGCTGCCGGCCTTCGCCACAGCCACAGCAACGCGGGATCCGAGCCACGTCTGCAATCTACACCACAACTCACGGCAACGCCAGACCCTTAACCCACTGAGCAATGACAGGGATTGAACCCGCAACCTCATGGTTCTTAGTCTGACTCGTTAACCACCGAGCCATGAAGGGAACTCTTAGAGCAGTTTTAATAAACAGTAGTGTTCATACCAAATGCTGATGAAGATGCAGAGAAACTAGATCTCTCATACATTGCTGGTGGGAATACAGCTACTCTGGAAAACAGTTAGTTCCTTCAAAAGAAAACATGTTGTTAACTTAGAGTGTGGCCATTACAGTCTTGCAAGTCTTTCTAGATGGCTGACTAGTTCTGCCTCTTGATTCTGATAATGGTTATAAATGGTTGATTTTGATAAGCTTGAGTTTGATAATGGTTTTGGGAAGGAGAATAGCATTGTTTGGCTTACTTGCTTCTGTCTCCTCAGCTATCTTTCCATTTTGATACAACTGTAGTAATATGTGAGGATAGTTTGGGATGGGAAGAGTTCAAAGTAAACCCAAGCACTTAACATTTTTACACAAATGGAGAAGTTAGAGGTGTTGAGTGTCTCCACAAAAACAGCCAGAGAAGGGAATGGAAAATACATAGTAAGGGACAAGGATAGAAAATGGTAGGAGTTACAAAGACTTTTATGTGCAATTTGACAGAGAAGGCAGAGATTTAGGATATTGTCAAAAAACTAGAAAAGTGAGAAGGCAGTTCAAGTAAAAGTTATTGTTAAGTAGCAGAAGATTTTTGTTATTATTTTCCCACAAAAATCTGCCAAAATTAGAAGAGCAATGACCATTTCCCTCTGTCTGATCAACCTGATTCACCTTGAACCTCACATCTAGGTTTCAGTGGAGGGCAGGTGGGATATTTTGAAATATTCAGTTAGGTGTTTCTGAGTTTATCTAAGAGTAAACACCTAGTGCAGGGCTAGATTTCAGAGTTTAATGTTACTTTACTTTTTTTATTTATTTTTTATTGTTTTGTCTTTTTGCCTTTATGTAGAGCCACACCCGCGGCATATGGATGTTCCCAGGCTTGGGGTCTAACAGGAGCAGTAGCTGCTGGCCTTCACCACAGCCACAGCAATGCAAGATCCAAGCCGCATCTGCAACATACACCACAGCTCATGTCAGTGCTGGATCCTTAACCCACTGAACGAGGCCAGGGATCGAACCCGCAACCTCATGGTTCTTAGTCGGGTTCGTTAACCACTGAGCCATGAAGGGAATGCCTAATGTTACTTTAGAAAGCATGAATTTCTCCGTACCTAAGGGAAGGCAAGACTAACCTGTGGGGGAAGTAATAACAGTGATGCTCAACTGAGATTTCACCTGGAGAAAGGGTATATTTGAAGACTGATTTTCCAGGGTCAGTGGTGGTGAATACCCCGATTCTTAAGAGAACAACTTTTGTCTGTGAAACTCAAGAGCGTTTATTATGAACAATTTATTTAATCAAAGTTACATGTAAAAACTCCACAGTCAGGAAGAAAACAAAACTCTCACTTTTTTGATAAACAATATTCCAGAATTTCTTTGAAGAGCTTCTTGCTTCAAAAAGTGGCACTACATGGTGCTAAGATCAACATCATCATATCCAGGATCCTCCTGTCTCAGGACCAATGACGATTCTTTCTCTTCCATGCTAGAGTTGACAGCTTCTCTAGGAGACTGAAGAGAGATACCTGAAACAATAAGGAGAATTCCAGTTTGAGTGGTGACAAAAAGGCAGGATGTGGTCCTATGGTGGAAGCAGACTAGTCAAAATGACCACAAAATATCTGTGGAAACACACTTTTCTGAAAGGCTAGATGAAGCTACTTAATACACACTCAGCTACTTCTGCAAAGTCTTGTCTTGACCTTGCCAGTTGGAAAGGAGACATGCATGCCTGTTCCACACCAGTCTGCTCTGATTTCACAAGGAGAGGAGGCAGGAGATGACCTGGTTAGAGTGCTTCAGATGTCCTCTCCTCAGCACCATGATAAAAGATCCAGCCTGTCCTACAAGTATGGATGAGAACAATGTGGTTCCTGTGTCAGATGCCAAAAGGGGACAGTTCAACCAAATCCCCAAATGCCCTGCCCCCCGAGGACCACGTGTTCACACAGAAGCAGGAACCTTTGTCCTGGGGAATGAGGGTCTTCATTTGTCAACTGAAAGAGTGAGAGAAAATTGTCCCTTAGCTTTCTTGTAGGGCTGAGATTTTATGTCTCTTTCATTTCAAATTCTGCTCTAAGAGTGAGAAATATCATCATTAAACATTTGGTTTCATGTTTCCGGAACCAATTTTTACAGTTCTTAAATTCTACTTACACTTCTATTTAAAAACTTTCCAGAGAAAGTATACTTCCATAAAAAAATTATCATCAAAAAAAAATTGCCAGAGTACTTCTCACAATCTGAAAGAACCCCCAAATTTGCTGTCAGAACATATATCAATTTTGGGCATTAAAATGTGAGAAAAACTGTAACTCATACAGACCTGTCCATATCCAACCAATAGTGGACATAGACACAGAGAACACAGTATGTTCTCCTCTCTGAAGAGATGAAGCAGCTGCAATATAACAAGTGTAAGGCAGAGCTGATCTTCCCTGGGTATAGGTGTCTACCCAGATACTGAGAGTAAAGAGAAACTGACTATTGTTGGGCCAAAATTAATCTCCTCCATGATAAGGAAGTCAGCCTACTGAGGAGTCCACTCACCTGTCTGGGAATACCTGTCACCACCTCCATCCTCTGTGGGAAAATAATTCTCACTCATCCCAGGAGAGAAAGGAATTCCAGGAACAGATAACTCTTCAATATCATCATAACCATTTCCTGAGGCATTGACGTGCCCTCCCTGAGGCTCTAAAGACAGAAAAGAACTTAGGTGGTATAGAAAAATATAGGTTGGACCAAGTGATGGCTTAAGTCCCGAATAGCTGAGTCTCTAATAGCTGATAAATACAGGCATCACATTCCAGAGTTGATCTCCATGTTCTCAGAAATTATTTGTCTTCTAAATATTTCAATATATCATGGTCAATCACAGTTTTCGAATATGGCATGTCCTACCATAAAGCATTAACAAAAGCTATTGTGCCATGAGTTTCAGGCACTATATTTAAGCATATGATACAGAGTTGTAACATATTTTATGCACATATCAGTGACTGGGGAAGATGAATCTGGACCAAGAGAATGAGGGATCCACATGCCTCCTGAATCAGTGGGAGTCACAGAGCTGGTAGCAAGAGGAAGCTTGGACATCAGTCACTCAGAGACAGGATGTCCCACCAGTCTCCATCTGAGGACGCCTGGTCCTCTGTTGATCTTAGGATCTAATCTCCATGAGCTGCCCATCTTTATACTCTGGAGAAGATCCAAGTGAGGACATTCTCCTTTCTCAAGTTCCTTGTAAAGAAGAGATTCTAGTGGATAAGTACAGGCATCAATCTCTCCATATACTCCAGGTCTTATCAATATCACTAGTTTTGTCTCAGTATGCACAAGATCCATGAAATGATTCAAATAGCATACTACTGCTGTGTCCACACATTGTTCGCAAATGTTCTCCTTAGCTACAGAAATTTGAGTTTATAAGTTTGGGATGTTATTTTAAAAAACATGGACTTTGGATGTTTACTAGTACATTAGATAATGACTGTATCTGAATAGAAGTAGTTGTGGCTACAGAGAACTGAGGTCACAGAGCGGGCAACTGTGGATTGGTGAGAAGAGATCTCTCCTATTCTAATCGCAGGAGGGTTCTGTCAGATGAGATTATGCCTCCTCATTTCCTCCATCCAAGGGAAGACCTGTCTCTAATACCTGGGGCATATTCAGGGTCTCCATCTTCCTCATTGTCCCCTGTGTAATATGGCAGCTTTGTCACTGAGTCATCAGAGGGGTTTCCTGGTAGAAGAAAAACAACACAGACAAACAAACATTTCCTGTAGTAGGAAGGCCAGTGTCATAGTTTAGAAGAAATATTGAGACTTCAGACTTGTAGAGAAGGGCTTGCAACTTGTGTGAGTTTGAGTTAGTGTTTGGGTCTGTGCTTGCTAAAGATAACACACAGTCAGCTTATGGAGAGGGCGAGAGCATGGGACATACCTATGCTGTCCAGTAGGTCCTGCTTCTCTGGTTTTATGAGGTCATCAATCTCCTGGTACAAGGCTTCACTGACAGCATCTTCAAAAGCAGATAAGGCTGGGAAAGTAGGATGAGTTTAGAGGCTGTCCTTGGTGATATTTCCTTCACCAACAGACCCAATGCATTTGGGGAAACTCTTCTTGGATTATAGGGCTCTTTTATCAGCCTTGTGGAACAGATCAAAGTTTCCTGACCCTTATCTTCATATCTACATTCCACACTCAATTTCTACTGAAATGTCTACTTCCTGTTCACACAGGAAGTCATAATTTTTGAGAGGTTTTACATGCAATCCAGGCCAAGGGATTGTTTCATCCTTTCAAAGCTTTCCTATCTATTTTAGACAAGTTGGGATTTTGACAGATATTGAGGATGGAGACCAATACTTGTGCATTTTTCTTGATTTCCCACCTTGATCAATACCTTTCCCACTACTTTCCAGATCATTTAGCATCCCTGAAGCCTACCTTGGTGCTCTGCTCTCCACCTGTGTAGCTGAATCCCCAGAATAATGAGGACCAGGAAGAGAAGGGCCCCCAGTATGATACAGAGGATCCCAGGAAGGGAGAAGATGCCAAGGACAGGAGTTGAGCTTGCAGTGGTGCCTGAGGAGAGATGGCCTTGAGGTTTCAGGAGGATCATAAGCCCTGAAGAACACCTACATTCCTCCTCATCCCAGTCATCTTCTGAATTCTCAAGACCATGAAGTCACCATTCAGATACAAGGGGTCTGCCTGATTCCCAAGATGACATTGATCCAGGTCCTTCCCTGAGCTGTGTCAACTGTCTCCTGAATCTGCTTCTGAAGGGTCTTCACTAAATGAAAGCTGGTGAAGCTGTGGAGCATTACAGCTGCCACTACTTAGTAGGAGAATAATATCTGATCATTAGGCTTTTCTGTACTGACATGGAAATTTTCTCAAAAATACATCAATTTTACAGTGTAGTTCCCTGAAAATTTGGGACTCTCCTCTAACCCATGGCTCAGAGCAACAGAACCACTTACTTCCACGAGTCGGGGGAACCGTTGTCCTCTCACCTGGAGAGAAGTGAGAAAGAATAGGTCATTGTATTGAGTTGGCCTGAGAAAGCCATAGGGTTACACCTACCATCTCTGGCATATTGAACTGTTCTGGGTTCCAGGAGATCAGGCAGTAGCCTCTCCTGGAGCTAGAGTGCAAAGCAGCCAATTATTCCAGAAAATGCTTCTGTACACAAACTTATATATCCTTCAGTTCTAGCCCCTCACCTGGTCCTCCACTCACCAGAGCACCTCACTCCAGCGTCCTCCTCGTGCTTGCAGTCGCTCTGCCCCCACGGCCCCGCAGCACAGTTCCACAGGGAGGACTCCCTGCCCCTGCACTGCACCTCGTCCAGCCAGATGCTCCCATTTCCAGGGCCAAACGCCGCATCCTGCAGGGCTTCCAGGGCATGGCCACAGCCCAGCTGCTGACACACCACCTCGGCTTCTGCCAGGCTCCAGGAGTCATCACACACTGTGCCCCAGGAGTCACGGTGCCACACCTCCACTCGCCCTGAGCACATGCTGTTTCCTCCCCTTAGTCGCAGCTTCTCTTTATCTGAAAAGGCAGCAGCCCCACCTGTGACTGCCCTTGGTGGGAAGGATGGGGCCCCTGGGAGCCACAGGCGAAGCTGGAGGGGCTGGCATACCTGTGCAGGGGGCAGCAGTTGGACAGCTCTTGGGTTTCCTTCCTGCAGAAGCAAACGATGGGGAAGCTCTGGTCGGGGCCAGCGGCGGTGTTTATCCCCAAAACAAAGTCATATACTGTCTTTGGCTCAGTGTAAATGACTAGTGAAAACCCAAGCTTCATAATCTAATGGGCTCAGGTGTTCATTTGATCTTTCATAAGCTGAAATAATTTTATTTACTTGTTTATCAGTATCCACATCCCACAACGAATACATACATAGATACCTACAAATATAGCTACACACACACTCACACATCCAGTGTAAATCTACTAGCAGAAAGACTTTTGAAATGTCATTCACTTTATTTTTCAAGAACTATGTACATTGTATGCACTCATTCATTATGTATGGAGAACCTCCTTTAAATACAATGGTGTGGGCTTGATAAATATTTATTGAATGAATGTGTAGTTGAACAAAATCCAGTAAAATATAATTCCCTTAAATTCATCCTAATTGGTAAAATAGTAAAGCAAATATAAATTAATGGCAATATTTGTGATAATTAGCAATGCATATTACAAAATAATCAATGAATAAACATGGAATATATATTCAAAATTTCACTTATAACAATTTTAATGGAAAATTATAAAATGGATTCTAAGCTACTTTTATCTATTATTCAGTTTGATATGTGGGCACATGAAGATTGCTATAGTAAGAGAGAAATCTTAAGAAAGGGAATAAAGGAGATCCCTCTGTGGCACAGAGGGTTAAGAATCTTTCTGCAGTGGCTCAGGTTGCTGCAGAGGCCCAGGTTTGATTCCTAGCCTGGCACAGTGGGTTAAAGGCTCTGGCATTGCCACAGTTGCAGTGTAGGTAGAAGTCATGATTCAGATTCAATCCATGGCCCTGGCTGTGGCTAGAGCCATTAAAAAAGGGGGCGGGGGATATATAGGGAGTTCCCTGGTGGCTCATCAGGTTAAGGACCCAACATTTTCACTGCTGTGGCTTGGGTCACTGCTGTAGCATGGGTTCAGTCCCTGGCCCAGGAACTTGTGCATTCTGTGTGTGTACCAAAAATATATACACAGATGCAAAAATCCTGAACAAAACACTAGAGAACCAAATTCAACAACACATTAAAAGGATCATACTCCATAATCAAGCGAGAATTGTTCCAAGGATGCAATGGTGGGTCAGCATCTGCAAATTAATCAACGTGATTCAACAAATTTTATTTATTTACTTGTTTATCATTCTCCACATCCCACAACAAATGCATGCATAGACACCTGGCTGTGTAAAAAAGGGTAAAAACCATATGTCCTCTCAACAGATGCAGAAAAAACATCTGACAAAATTCAAAATCGTTTATTATAAAAAAATCTCCCTACAAAGTAAGTATGGAAGGATTGTATCTCAACATGATAAAGGCTGTGTGACAAGCCCACAGCTAACTCAAGTATAAAATGCTAGAAGCTTTTCCTCTAGGATTAGAAACAAGACACATGCTTACACTCACCATTTTTATTCAACCTAATTTTGGTTATCCTAGCCAGAGCAATCAGGCAAGAAAAAGAATATAAGGGCATCCAAATCTAAAAGGAAGAAGCAAACTGACACTATTTGAAGATTACATGATCTTATAACTAGAAAACCCTAAGGACTCCACCAAAAAACTGTTAGAACTAATAAACTCAGTCAATTTGCAGAATGCAATATCTACAAAAAAAGTCAGTTACATATCTATACACTAACAACAAACTGTCAGAAGAGAAATTAAGAAAACACTTCTATTTACTGCATCAAAAAGAATAAAATATCAAGGAATAAATTTAACCAAAGAGGTGGAAGCCCTGTACATGGAAAACTATAAGACATTGATGAAAGCTATCGAAGAAGACAGAAATAAATGGAAGGACACTCTGTGCTCAAGGACTGGAAGAATTAATATTGTTAAAATGTCCATACCGCCCAAAGCAATCTACAGATTCACTGCAATCCTTATCGAAATTCCAATGGAAATTTTCACAGCTATAGAATAAAAATCATAAATTAGCATGGAGCCACAAATTATCCCAAATAAACAAAGCAACATTGAGAAAGAAGAAAAAAGCTGAAAGATTATGCTTTCTGATTTCCAACTAGATCATAAAGCTATAGTAATCAAAACAGTATATTACTGGTATAAACATGAACACAGTGATTAATGGAACAGAAGAGAGAGCCCAGAAATAAATCCAAACATATATGGTTAATTAATTTTTGACAAAGGAGCCAAGAATAAACAATGGGAAAAGGGAGTCTCTTCAGTAAATGGTATTAGGAAAACTGGATACCTACATGCAAAAGAATGAAACTAAGGAGTTTCCATTATAGTTCAGGGGTACCAAACCTCACTAGCGTCCATGAGGATGCAGATTTGATTCCTGGCCTCACTCAATGGGTTAAGGATCTGTGGGCATTGTTGTGAGCTGTGGTGTAGGTCACAGACTTGGCTCAGATGCTGCACTCCTGTGGCTGTGGTGTAGGCCAGCAGCTGTAGCTCCAATTCAACCCCTAGCCTGGGAACTTCTAAATGCCACGTGTGTTGCCCTAAATAGCAATAATTTTAAAAAAGGAATGAACCATACACAAAAAATAACTCAAAAGTCATTAAAGACTTGATCAGAAGACCTGAAGGCATAGAACTCTAGGAAAAAAAAAAAAAACAGAAGAAAAGCTCCTTGGCATCAGTCTTGGTGATGGTTTATTGGATTTGACACCAAATGCAAAGGTAACAAGGGCAAAAGTAGCCAAGTGGGACTACGTCAAACTAAAAATCTTCTGCACAGCAAAGGAAACGATCAACAGAATGAAAATGTAACACAGAATTGGAGAAAATACTTGCAAATCGTGTTCTTGATAAGGATTAGTACAAAATATATAAATACACAAAGAACTCATGCAACTTAATAGCAAAAACCAAACAATCTGATTTTTAAATGGGCAGAGGACATGAATAGACAAGTATTCAGAGAAGACTTACAGTTGGCCAACAGGTACATGAAAAGGTGTCCAGCCTCACTAATCACCATGGAAATACAAATCAAAACCACAGTGCAATATCACCTCACACCTACTATAATAGGTAATATCAAAAAGATAAGATATAAAAAGGGTTGGTGATGATATAGAGAAAAGAGAAGGTTTTTGCACGATTGAGGGGGATGTAAGTCGGTGCAGCTATGATAGAGAACAGTAATGAGGTTCCTCAAAAGTTAACAATAGAACTACCACATGATTTAGCAATTTCATGTCTGAGTATTTATGTGGAGGAAACGAAAATACTGGCTTGAAAAGATATGTGTCACTGCAGCATTATTTACAACCGTAAAGCAACCTAGGTCTTCATTGATGGGTGAGTGAATAAAGAAAATATAATTTTATAAAGAAAATCTTATTTGCAACAACATGGAAGGAACTCAAGGGCAATATGCCAAGTGAAATAAGCCAAAGAAAGGTAAATACCATATGATCTCACTTACACATGCATTGTCAGAAAATAAATAAATAAACTCAAAGATGAAGAGAAAAGTTTGGTGGTTGCCAAATGTCGGTAGGTCTTGTGGGATAAATGGGTAAAGGCAGTCAAAAGATATACAGTTCCAGCTATAAAATAAAAAAGGGAATATGGGAATGTGATGTATAGCATGGTGACTAACTTAATACTGTATCGTGTGTTTCAAAGTTGTAAAGAAAATACATCTTAATGTTCTCATCATAAAAACTGTAACTATGCTGATGGACATCATTGCGCAATAAATCCAAATATACAAATGTTATGATGCACAACTTAAATAATGTCATATGAATTATATCTCAATTATGATGAATTTGCGGGTTAAATGAGCTCCATCCAAACTTCATTTTGTAGACTTGATTTAAACACATCACTCACATTTGAAAATATAAAATCTCACTAACAACATAGTACAGGGTTGGGACAGACACATAGAAACAGACAGTAAGTCACCTGCGCAGGAGACATAGGCTTCCTCCTTTGAAGAACATGAATTGTAATTCCAAGGGTCAGAAGGACACTCCCAGAGAGAGCTATCAGTTTTCCGACACTGGATTAAATCTACCCACCGGGGTCTGGAACCTTCCCTAAAAGCCACAGAAGAGTCGAGGGTCCCACTGTCCCCACAGCCAAGCTGCCTGCAGATGATGGACAAGGTGGTATCTTCCATGGGGCTGCGGCAGACACTGCCCCAGGTCCCGTTGTAGAAGACTTGCAGCCACCCAGCACACTCCTGGTCCTCGCTCACCAGCCTGAGGGCCAGGGACTCTGAAATGGAAAGGGGGCAACACGACGCAGTGAGCCCTCCGCTCAGCACTCTGGGTTTCTTCTCTCCCAGAAACTGTGAACACTCATCCCCAACCAGCTGAGGAGATGCCCACTGGGAGACGCGACTGAAATCTGTCTCTCTTTTATCTGACTTTGTCCGGATCTCTCTGTCTTTCTATTTCTATCAGATGATGTAGTGACATATGAACCAAGAGGAAGACCAAACTGGGCACCTGCAGGAGGGGGAGCTGAATCCTGCTTCCTGACAAAACCTCTAAAATCTCTGCGAAAGGGGTGTGGACAGGAGTGTGGTAGGTGGAATAACACTACAACCTGTGAATGTATGCCTTGGCAAAAGGGACTTTAACAATGGGATTAAGATAGAACCTTGAGATGTGAGAATAAGCTGGAATATTGTGAATGGACCAGGTGAGCCCAGTCTAATCATGTCCTTCGACCCACTGTCACAAAAGTGGAATACTCTTACTGGCTGTGGTCAGAGGGAGCTGTGACAATGGATAATGGTTAGAGACATGCAATATTGTTGGCCTGGTGATGAATGAAGGAGGCAGTGAGCAAGGAACACAAGCAGTGTCTAGAAGCTTGAAAAGATAAGAAATGAATTCTTCCCCAGAGCCTCAGAAGAGACATGGCCCCGTTGAAACCCTGATTTTAGCCCAGTGAGATTCCTCTTGGAATCTAACTTAAGAACTGGAAGGCAATGAAAATTTGTTGATGTAAACCACATAGTGGTAATTTGTTATAGAAGCAAATAGAAACTCGTACAGTGGGTGTAAGATTTTGTACCAGGCCTAACTGAAAAGGTAGGCTGCTTTCATGTGGAAACTGTAAAAATGGCTCTGCCAGGGGATATTGTTGAGAGGAAAGCACCAGAACCTCAGCTGCTGCAGGATCAAGTGAAAGCACCCAATCCTCACATCCGCTAGAAAGACAGGCTGCCTGGGAGGAAACTCTCTGAGGGCTCAGACTCTGACCTCCAGGGCCCCCGCCCCACCCCCAGCCTGTGGAAATTGGCGGCTCGGACCAGAGCAGACGACCCCAGCGTCCTCCTTGTGTCTGCAGTCATGCCGCCCCCAGCCCCGGGAAGGGCACTGCCACACGTGGGACTCCTTTCCTGTGCACTTCACGTCGTCCAGCCAGATGCGTCCTAAGCCCGCCCCGAAGTGAGCAGACCCCGGGGCACTGAGGGCTTCTCCACAACCCAGCTGCCTGCACACCACGTGCGCATCGTCCAGGTCCCAGCTGTCATCACAGATGGTGCCCCAGGAGCCCTGGTGAAGGATCTCCACTCTGCCTGCGCAGTAACTCTCTCCGTCCACCAGGCGCAGCTGTCTGCTGTCTGAGGAGAGAGTCAGGAAGGTGGGATATTTACACAGGGAAGTAGGAGGGTTTTCTGGGCCTGTGCCACCCCGACCCCTACCTGAGCAGTTGGTGGCGCTGTCCTCTGAGGCTGCAGAGCCTGCTGGTTCAGACATGGAGTCATTGCACTGAGGCAGCACCTGGGTCTGTTTTCCTACAGAAACAACAATTAATGGAGTGTTGGTAGGGCTGAAGTACGGGACACTGAATTAAACTAAGTAATAACTCGGGGATGGAGTCTGAGATGAAAGCTGTAACACAGCAATAAAATGATTGTAGTTTTAGAGTTCACCTTCTCCGTGGAGAGTTCTGCTCCTGATAATGTCACACATTTTTTAATAGCAGGTTTTGCATTAGGAATGAGTTGAATAAGGGGACCAACACAGCTGGCAAGAAAAGCAACAAAGTCAGAAGAGTTGATGTAAAGCAACTCGTGTACATTAAAATTACCCAGACTTACTATAATGTTCCAATAATTAAGAAAATGTAGTATTGGTGCTAGGATAAACAAATGAAACAATGGAATAAAATAGAAGTTCTAAAAAAAAGAGTCAACCTTACATGGACTCTGCTCAGGACAGAGCTGGCACTGCCTTAGAGAAAAGAGTCTTTTCAGAAAAAGACTCAAGTGGATATCTACATGAAACCTGAGCCTTACCTGAACACAGATATCGATTTCAGAAGGAACATACAATTAAATGTAAGAAAAATTTAAACTTCTATAAGATACTCTTGGAGGATGTTTGTATGATCTCAGAGTAGGCAAAGTTCTT
>PVHT021183648.1:3509590-3537382 GCA_004024745.2 Catagonus wagneri
ACTGGTGGGAGAAGACAGGATTTCAGCAACATCTTGTTTTTCTTACCTGAACTGGCTAGGCAGGGAGGTTAGGTCCTGATCTGCCTCTCACCTGAACAGACAACCTGAACAGCTCCACTGTGGTGACAAGTGCCTCCTGGACAGGGCACTCTGGGGCAGGACCAGAGCTCAGGCTCCTCCCCCTTACACCTGAACTCTTTAGGCCAGACCTGGTCATCTGACTCTCTGAGGGGCCTCTGACCCAGGACAGACACAGCCTTGCCACATCCCAGCTCTGCACAGATGACCTGGGCAGTGGGGAATGTAAAGTTCCCATCAGACACTGGAGTCCAGTCTTCTCCAGAATGCACCTCTACTCGCCCTGAGCAGGGTCCATTCCCTCCAACCAGACGCAAAAATCCTAAGAGAAGCAAGCAAACAACAAAGCCAGTGAGCGTTCATGATCCTGGTTTGGAAGATGAAAATAATGTGTTACATGCAATGGTGTGAAAGCTTTTCTTTTCCAGGCGTGGGGCCTGGAAAGAGAGTTTGACAGTCATTGTCAGATTGGCATTTTCACGGGCAAGTTTGTAAAGAGAAATCCAGGATTTGCAGGGTTGGTTTGGAATGGCTGATTCCCAAGAATGTATCTTTTGAGGTTGGTGAGGACTGTGAATTCCTCATCCAATGGCCTGGAAACCACAGGGCTCCAAAAACTGCCCTGTAGTAGGCATTCAAAATTGGGTGCATGGGTATGAAGATCTGAACTAACACAGAGTGAAGAATGTCCATGGGATTCAAGA
Source organism: Catagonus wagneri (assembly GCA_004024745.2). Taxonomy (NCBI): domain Eukaryota; kingdom Metazoa; phylum Chordata; class Mammalia; order Artiodactyla; family Tayassuidae; genus Catagonus; species Catagonus wagneri. The sequence goes on from PVHT021183648.1 coordinate 3,510,373, forward strand.
GGTTTGAGGTCTATGAGCCAGATAAGGTTAGCCGGCCATCCTGAGACTTCTGAGGCTAGAATTCTGGCCAGCTTTCTCTGGGGAGCCGGTACTTAAGTCACTGAGAATAGGGAAAAGCACGAGGGCTGGATGTGCCAGACTGTAGACAGACTTGTGGCTCAAGGGAAGAAATACTGATTTTATAAAAATCTACCTTTATGATATCACCTTTTTTCTCATAATTTTTGATGGTAAAAGATTCCAAGAATTTCTTAAGTGGGCTGATTTTGAAAGAAGTTGTCCTCGGATGAATTTGGATATTAAGGAAGCTCAGAGAGTCATGGGAGAGAAGGGGGCTTGTCTTAGCCATCTTTCTTGAAAGCCTAGGATTTATCAACTAAACTGGAAGGGAGTGAGTTCTCAGTGGGAGTGTGCAAGACCGCTGAGTTTGCTGTTTACTTCATTCTAGGGGTTTTTGCTTCCAAGACATGGGAATCTTAGCAAATGCTATAGAGTGATAGTAATTTGATGTATTTTATTCCTATCTATATGCTACTTGCATGTCTCTTTTCTATTTGGATTCTTGAGAAATAGCCAGCATGCTGCAAAAAAAGGAGAGTGAGGAAAAGAGAACAGAAAGCAAACAAGCCAGACATAATTTGGAGACTTCCAAATTGCAAAAGCCTTGGAACGGATGAAAGATAGAAATATTGGGGAAAAAATACTTGTCCAACAAATTTTCAGTACATTTTATCCCCTGTGCTCCTCCCATTTTCCACCTAATCCTTCTACCCTTTCCCATTTCTCCCACAGCAGATGAGAAAAATAAAACAATCTTAAGAGCTACAAAAGGATCAAAAGCAAACTCCAAGAGGGAAGCACTTCGGTGGAAATGGAGTGTGGATGGGGTGTGTGGGAGGCTGAATTGGGAGTGGAGAGAGTATGAACCTGAAAGATGGAGACCAAGGAAAAGTCTCTGATTGAAGATTTTGAAAGAATATTCTAACAGCAGGAGAAAACAGAAAAGACACCACAAAAATGAAAGAATGGAAGGATTAGCTTGACTACTTACATAAGACTGAATGGAGAGAGGGAAATGTGCTTTCCTAGAGAGGCTCAGGTTAGGGCCCCTGGTCTGGTTGGGAATTTGGTTATAGGCTACTCATTGTAATTAAAGAATTTTTTTTTTACAGACTAGTTGTTTGTTTCTCTATTATCTCATGATATTATAAATTTAGAAAGAACAAGAAAGAATTATTCCTTGTACACTGTTTTATGTACCTGACACGTTAGACATTCAAATGTATGCTTAATCATCAAAAAAGTCTTGGACACATTGGCATGGAGTCTCCTGAGACAAATTATTCTGTTTTATTTTCTATCTGATTTTAAAGTGTACATAGAAAAATTCGTGTGTTAAAATTACAAGAAAATTTATGAAATAGGCTGATGATACGAGAGGATAAGCTATTAAATATACTAAAACCAATTATGCTCTTGTGTGACAGTAGACTAGAATAGATGTGGTAGAGTATATCTATCTAATAATCTCAAAGACACACATACAAACATAGAAATTTAGTATTTGAAAAAGGTACTATTTTAAGTCATTAGAAAAGGTAGATTATTCCATAAAGAGTGTTGAGAGGATAAGCTATTAAATATACTAAAACCAATTATGCTCTTGTGTGACAGTAGACTAGAATAGATGTGGTAGAGTATATCTATCTAATAATCTCAAAGACACACATACAAACATAGAAATTTAGTATTTGAAAAAGGTACTATTTTAAGTCATTAGAAAAGGTAGATTATTCCATAAAGAGTGTTGAAAAACTGAGGGATATATTTTAAAATAATAAAATAAAATCTTTACTTGCTATCAATCTCCAAAATAAATTTATAGTAGATAAATATACATATATCAAAGTGAGGCATAAGACTTTGAAAGAAAGTGATGAATGATAGACATTCTTTGGAGATCATACGAGATCAGGCACGTTCAGAGTGGTATGGCCACAGATGATAGATGTTCTTTGAAAAATAGAGTGGACTGTGAAGAAGACTCATTCGATGACTTTCTCATTAAAAGAATTTTTTTCTGCACGTCATTTGATATGACCCCATTTTTCATGTTGACCAACGTCATTTGACTCTGTGATGTAACAGAAATCTTGTCATTGGTTTATGATTTGGTAAGGACTTTTTAATATCTGCCCAAGACTGGTATTGTTAGTGAGAAATGAAATTTTAATAATCCACTAGTTCCACAGATGTTGTCATCTGAGGTTAAATAGAATCTGGACTTACCACAGATGTTACCCCCTTGTTGGGTAACATTTGTATGCTTATTTATAAGTTTCTGTGCAAATGAGGGCCATGGAAGCCCTGACTGACATGGAGCTCCTCACTGAACTTACTGGCTCATCTGAAGAGGGTGAGTGAATTTTTTAGAGTAAAGACCAGGATAGCTCCTGACAGGCACAGCTTGTGACCAGCTTCTTGTCCTGTTAATGGAAATCAGTCTTCTTGATCTGACCTCAAAGGTGTCAGGATACATTTCTGAAACTCTGCCTAGGCAGAGGAAATGGCAGAGGAAAAGCTGTTTTATCAAGGACTACCGAATTTATTTTTTATTTTATTTTTTTTTGTCTTTTTGCCTTTATCTAGAGCCGCACCTGCGGCACACAGAGGTTCCCAGGCTAGAGGTCTAACAGCAGCTGTAGCTGCTGGCCTTCGCCACAGCCACAGCAACTCGGGATCCAAGCCACGTCTGCAGCTTACACCACAGCTCACGGCAACGCCAGATCCTTAACCCACTGAGCAGGGCCAGAGATCGAACCCGCAACCTCATGGTTCTTAGTCGGATTCGTTAACCACTGAGCCGCAAAGGGAACTCCCCAAATTTAGAATTAATATGTTTAGCCCAATGTCACAGACTCCAAAGGACCAACATAACAAAAATTGAATATAATGAAAAAACCCTAAAATTTGAATTCTGTGTTTTGCACCATGGAGAACTAGGTTCACATTTTGGGTCATAGATATGAAGAGATACAGACACACCATTACTTCAGTCAAAAGGAAGAATGTACCCAGACCCACACCGAGCAAAGTATGGCCTCTTTCAAGGCTAAGGGCAATAAGTGCTCAGTCTGTAAATGGTATTGGAAATGCTTGAGCACTATGTTCTTACTTTAGGCCAGAGAAGATAGAGTCTAGAGAGGTTCTGTCACAAGAGTGATTTGTTCAAGGTCACAGAGTTAGAGACGGAACCTCTTCTGTCTGCTCTGTGCTCTCAAGTTGGGGGTTATCACCCAGCATCTCATCTTCCTCCAGGTTTGGTGTTCAGTATGCACCATGGCCCATTCTCCTTGGTGCTTCACCTCTACTCTTCTCTCACGGAGGTGGCCTCCATTTTCCAGATTTAGCCCATTTGCAAGAAAGACATCGACCTGAGTCACAGGAAGGATCTCAGGGGGCCGGTTCTTCAGGAAAGTACTCTTTCTGCACGTATGCCTGAACCTGGGAAATCTCCAGTTTTCTCTATCTCAGCTTCTGCTTAGGGCTCTCTGGGCCAGAAGAAAGACTCCCTCTTACTGTTATAACTTTGGGGCTCTGTTTTGTCCAGGGAAGCAGGAGACAAGGGTGACCAGTTTGGTTTTCATCATTTGTCATCTAGATCACATCCCTATTTCTCTCCCTTTGCCCAAGACTGCCTCTTCTATCCTGCCTGTAGCTATGACACACATCTGCATCCCGACCAACTCTCGGGGACTCGGACCATCAGCCTCACCTGACTCTGTGTCCTCCTGACTCCTCATCCATCTCTCCAAGTTCCTACTGTTTTGATTAGAGTAGGACACTGTGTTGCGTGAGATGTAGGAAATGTCTATGGCATGTGGTATTTGGCTAATTTCATGTGGTTTTATTAAAAATAGAAACACCTTTTTAGAATTTGCCACGTTCCAGGCACTTTGGTAGATGCTGCAAAATTAAATGCCAATAAATCAATATTCTTATCTTTGTGGGGCTTACTTCTATGGAGGGGAAAATCAAGTAGACAGCTTTTAGTCCTCTGAAAAGTTTACGGGAGTCTTGGGCAGTTAAAGAAAGGGAAACTACTCCATTATAGGGCCACTTATTTATATGAATCAAGCCCACTTAAGACAAGATGAAATTGTGATCAGGCATATCCTTGTATTACCTCCTGCTGTATAAACATCCTATCCCTAGGTACACACAGCATCCGCCACATCACACCTGGACCCACTGTGCAACTCAGAGCGGAGAACTCCGTGTGCCTTTGTCAGCTTTCATTGCCATTCCCTCCCTCCCAGGTGCTATAAGCTTCCTTCATGATCTTCAAAAATTATGTTTGTCCTAATATTTTTTAATAACATACAAAGAAAAATAACTGAGAAAGAATATGTGTATATATATGCATGTAACAAAATCACTTTGCTATACACCTGAAACAAATACAACACTATAATTCAACTATACTTCAATAAAAATATTCCTAAAAAATAACCCCCAAATGCAATTCTCTTATATCATTGAAGTCATCAGGCGTAAACTATATAATCTCTCACCATAAAACACAGAAATTTATATTTTATTGCATCCACTATTTACATGTCAGTGCATGGCTAAGTGTTCTTACAAAGCTTTAATCTATAAAGACGTTTTAATAGAAAAAATGGACAGATAATCTTTTTCTATTAACAATGTAATGAGAACCTATGACTCAAGGCATTTCATCCACAATTCTCTAGTCCTGCCAACAAAAGGGCTATGAATACTTACATCTAAATTGTCAGGGAGACTTGCAATTTGGCACAAATCCATAAATTCCCTCTGATTTACATAACGGTATCCTCTGTACCTGCACTTCCACAAACCTGATGTAAAATAGAGTCTCACTACACACATAGAAACAACTCGGCTGAGGAAAGTACATCCTTATTCTTGTCCCTCCCTTCCACAGGCTCACCATGCAAAGGGAATGTTGTTTGTGTTGTGATCTGCAAATGTTTCACTCTTTCAAAAAGCAAAAGATAAAAGAATTATGAAGATTAATTTTAAATGGGATAATATCTTAAACTCTGTCAGTTAATATTACTGGAAAAGGAAAGAATGGCAGAGACCTATAAGAGGAAAGTAAATGAAGCCCATCACTCTGTGTACTCAGGAGGGATGGGCAGATGTCTCAGACCTCTCTAGCCCATCCGGCTCCTATTGCCCCGTGATCAGACACCAGCTTTCTTGGAACTTTCCATTCTCTCGATCAATGAACAATGCACAGACCATACCTGAGCATATGACTCCTGCATCCTCTTCATGATAGCAGTAGTTCTGCCCCCAGCCCCGGGAAGGGCACTTCCATAAGTGGGACTCCTTTCCTGTGCATTTCATGCCTTCCAGCCAGATGCGTCCTGATCCCTTCCCGAAGTGAGCTACCCCCTTGGCTTCTAGGCCTTCTCCACAGCCCAGCTGCCTGCACACAACATGTGCATCCTTCAAGTCCCAGCTGTCATCACAGACGGTGCCCCAGGAGCCCTGGTGAAGGATCTCCACTCTGCCCATGCATCGACTGCCCCCGTCCACCAGACGGAGTTTATTGTTGCCTGAGGAGAGAGTCAGGACAATGACATTTACATGGGGAAGGAGAAGGGTTTCTGGTCCTGTGGGACCCCTACCCGAACAGTTAGCGGTTCTCTCCTCTGAGGCTGGCGAGCCTTCTGGTTCAGACATGGAGTCATTGCACTGAGGCAGCACCTGGGTCTAATCTCTTATAGCAGTGATAAGAGAATAAGAAGGCTGAAAACTAGGGGAACAGGAAAATTAAATTGAAAATACTCTAGTGAGTAGTGTAAGACAGGAGGTGTAGCCCAGGTCATATTAAAATTAAAGTTAACCCCTGTTTTGCAGAGTTCTTCATAGCATTTGAGAAAGATACATAGGAATTGTTAGTCTCTCTACCCTGAGAAGTTTAGATCAGTCTAGAGTCACAGCAATGGGCTGGCAGCTGGACAGATTTTTTTAATACCACACACAAACTTTGCTGCTGTTGACCTGAGAGTTAAAAGGATTAGATTAAAGGGAATGGAGTGAGGAACTGGTCTCCCCAGAAGCCTCAGCTGGCAGTCATGAATCCTCTACTATTTAGAATCGTTCTTCTTGATATAGTCATTCAGCACTAAGAAACAGACTGTGACATGCCATGGTTTGCCCCAGAATACTTCTCTTCAGTTGTCAGCTTCAGACTCCAGATCTGGATTCTTAGTTTCAAAAGATATAATCTCTTTAAGTAGATTTTGCAAACTGGCATGACAGATGAGGTACAATGTTGATTTACACTGGCCAAATTCCACTGGAAATCATAGAATGGTATTTCTTCTCCTCAAAAATCTCATCTCTACTTGCATTTTGTGTCAGGAGTCACTGTTATTCAAAATTTGGAGTTATTTATTCTTTAGAGGGAAAACATCATGTATTTCTAACCCCATCACAGGGAGGAAATAGGTTATATTCCTGGTCTGAAAGCACATGAAGAAACAATTTTGACAGACTCAGTGCGTTATTCTCTCCTTTTGCATGTAAACAGTGATGTAAAAAAAGATTAAATAATGTTTAGCAATGCTGCACTTTAAATAAGTGATGAAGTAAAGAATAAAACCCAACATTTTTTACTTCCATGAAGAACGGAGGAATTCACAGCAGTCCAATGATCTTGCTGTATACAGCTTAAGAACCTGGAAAATGTGTTTTAAAGAAGTAAAAGTATTCAACATTCGTGGTCATAACACTTACTAAATGTACTAAATTATGAAGAGTGGAGACCATGTAACAGGTTTCAGTGCTAGCCAAGGATCTACAATCTTCTTTTTCTCTGTGGGAATTTCACAGTTTGGTGCATGGCTTAGAATCTGGGCTCAGGCAAGCAGAGGACTCCTGTTTGGACAGAGAGGCCAGTGCAACTTTTGGGGGTGACCTGGTTTTGGACTGACAAAATTGGAGAGTTGAAAGTCACTCTCACATTACAGGTTTTCTCCTCAAATATTTGCCCAGTATACAAGCTGTGAAGGGCAGGAAGACAAAGAACTATGTCAAAAAATTTGGAAAGTAGAGTAGATATTCCCTCATCCTCTTGAGTGCTGAGCTTCCAAACTATCCAAACTGTCAATTTGAAGCCCTGAAAGCCCATTCCATAGGAACAGAAAAATCGAAAGTAGACTGAGTGTTACCAAAACTGCAACCCAGACTGGTTATGATGTAGTTCTCAGTTGTATGTAGATATTTGGGTCATCTGTACCCTTTCTACCACCTGCCTAGGAGAACAAAAGTTGAATCCTTTCAGGTGTTAGAAAATATATCTGGAGGCCCTTCCCTGTGGTGCAGCAGGTTAAGGATCCATCATTGTCATTGCAAAAACTCAGGTCGCTGCTATGGCACAGTCTCAATCCCTGACTCAGGAACTTCCACATGCTGTTGTCAGGGCCAAGAAAAAGAGAGAGAGTTGTATCTGGAACATCTTATTTTTTCATATATAATTTCTAGCATTCAATAAAAATTACATAGCATATGAAGAGAAGATGGCATGACAAATTAACAAAGTGAGAAAAAGAAGATAAGAGAAAGCAGAGGTACACGTGATAGAGATGCTGGATTTAGCATATAAGGATTTCAACTATGATCAATGTATTTAGGAAAAAAGAGGGAAGGAGAGAATAAGCAGGTGAAAGATGATAAAAATTTAACAAAGAATGGTAAATATGTAAAATATATGAAAGGAACAATTGCCCACTGAAAATAAAATGTCTGGAATTAAGAATCAAATGAATAGATTTACAAGACTTTTAGATAGAATCAACATGGAATTAATGATTTAGAGGAATCCTACAGATGAGAGATGAGAAAGAGAAGAAAGATAAGGAGGAGGAGAAGATAAAGAGAGATAGGAGTTCCCACACTGGTACAGTGGATTAAGGACCCAACTGCAGTGGCTGTGGTTGCTGTGGAGGTGCAGATTCAATCCCTGGCCAGGTGTAGTGGGTTAAGGATCTACTGTTGCTGCAACTGTAGTTCAGATTTGATCCCTGGTCTGGGAACTTCCATATGCCACATGTGTGGAGGAAAAAAACAAACAAACAAAAAGGATATACAGAGACGCAGAAGTAATATTTGAAGATATAATGATTGAATATTTTAAAAAATGGATGGAAGGGTGTGTAAAGCTGATGAAAATCAAAGAAGAAAAGGAAAATCTGGAATAATAACAACTTGTTTAAGAGGCAGAAAAATGCGAAGAAGGAGAGAAAAAAGAACATAACACAGGTGGGTCAATTGAAAGGAAAGTGTAGGTACTAGCCCAACAATATCAGTATTGCATTTACAGTAAATGGATTAGATACTTCAGATAAAAGCCCATATAGACAAACCAACAACATTCACCTAAATGCTCCTTGCAAGATACTCATTGCATATATGAGGGTAAAGGAAGTTTGAAAGTAAAATGATGGAAAACAATGTATGTGCTATGTAAACACTAATCTTAAGAAAACTGTATCAATGTCACAGAAAGTGTACTTTAAGGCAAGATACACTAATTGGGTTTTAAAGAGGTGTAGTCACCATGAGGTTGTGGGTTCAATCCCTGGCCTTGTTTACTAGGTTAAGAATCTGGTGTTGATAGACCTTGGATCCCTTGTTGCTGTGACTGTGGCATATGCCTGCAACTGCAGCTCCAGTTCAACACCTAGCCTGGGAACTTCCATATGTAGCAGTAAAAAGAAGATAAGAAAAAACAAAAGGTAGCTTTGAAATATACTTGAAAGAGTGAAAAGAAGAAATAGACAAAAATCACCATTAAAATGCCAAACATTAACATATCTTTTTCAATAGCATGCTGACCAAGCATATAAAAAAAGGAGGAAGAATGAAGGAGATGTAAAAACAATGCAACTTATATAGAACAGTGCACCCAACAGTGAAAGAATTCACATTACTGTAAATGCACTAGGGATATTTATCAAAAATGACCACATGATAGGACAATCACTTTCAGATAATTGAATTCATACAGAATCACATAGAATAAGAATAATAGTTACTAAATAATTATGGTTAGCTATCATTATTTGGAGGTTAAGAAACATCCTTCCAAAACAATACCTCGGTCTGGAATAAATTTAAAAATTAGAAAATACTGTAAAAGAATGATAATAAAGATGTGGTATACCTAAATTCTTCTAATGCAACTAAAGTAGTGCTTAAGGGAAATTTATACCCTAGATCTAGAAATGAGGAAAGATGAAAATGAAAAAAATGTAAGCTTCCATTTAAGAAACTAGGAGATGAGAAAATAAAGCCTAAAGGAGTTGAAAGTTGGGATTAATAAAGAAAACACAAATTAAAGAAAAAGAAAGTAAGCATAAGAGAGAGGGAAAACAGAGGAAAACCTTTCAAATGTGGCTCACTGAAAATTGATAAAGACTGCACAATACTAATCAAGAACAGAGAGAAAAATGAAGTTAACCTACCAAGAATGAAAAGAGACACTATAAGTCATACGGGTTTTTGGTGATAATCTTACTTAGATACAATTTACACACTTAATGTACGTAAATACTCAGAAGAGTTCTAATTTCTCCATGACCTTGCCAATACTTGTTTTTAATCATAGCCATTCTGATAGGTGTGAGGTAATAGCTCACTGCGGTTTTGATTTACATTTTCTTGATGCTTAGCAATGTCAACCATCTTTTTGTATAGCTTTTGGCCATTTGTATGTGTTCTGTGGAGAAATGTCTATTCAAGTGCTTAGCCAGCTTTTTGAGTTTTTTTTTCTTCTTGAGTTGAAGGATCTTACATATTTTGGAAATGATACGATTTGCTGCAGGTTGCCTTTTCACTCTATTGATGTTTCCTTTGCTCTGCAGAAGTTTTTAGTTTGATGTATTTGCTTTTGTCTATTTTTGCTTTGTTACCTATTCTTTTGGTGTCATACCCATGAAATCATGAACAATTATTTTCATTTTGTGATGGAACTGAGGTATCACATATCTAAAATGTAATTACTAACTGGTAATGTATCATACCATCACACAGAGAAAAATAAATTCAGATACAGTAATGTTTTAAATAGTCTTTAGTGGAATTACAAAATTATTTGCAGAAAATAATTCATTTATTTTCATTTGGGTATGAAGAATGGCATTTACAACATTGCATCGAAGGCAGAAATCATAAAAGTAGACATTGTGGATTTGATCACATAACACCCCTCCAGACACACAACACTAAAAACATTAAAAACTGAGGGAATTATTTTACAAAAATACGTAAGAAAAAAAGCTAAATTATATTCTTTTATAGAGAGTTCCTACAAATAAGTAAGAAAATTTAAAACATTCCAGAGGAAAAAATAAAAGAGGTTATGAGAAATACCTTAAGAATGCAATATAAGAAATAAGATAACTTTTTGTATATAGGGTCTATGTGAATAAAACATGATATCATGCATTTATGGTGAGATTATGAAGAAAATCATAAAACTTTTCAAATTCAGTTTATGTTGCTGAGAATGAAAGCTAATGAAACTATTCTGAAGGACAATTAGGCAATACATATATAGAGTCCTTTAGAATGGTTATCTTGAGAAAATAATAATGACTTTTCTATTAGATTAATGTAGATGTTTGTAAAATTTTTATCATAGCATTGTAATTGAAAACATTAATATAAGGAAATAGGATTAGATAAATTATGATTCAATAACAGAGTATGACTGAAATACTGGCAACCATGCAGATGATATAGAAGACATCTTAATGGGGCAAAAAGAAAATTTCAATACATTTTTAATTTTGAAAATGAATATAAAATGGTGTAAAAGAACTTTATGATCCAACTGAGAGAGAGAGAGAGAGAGAGAGAGAGAGAGTGTGTATGTTTGTGTGTAGAGACTGAGATTTAAAGCAAATTCTTCAGAAAGAATCTAAAGGGAGCTGGCAGATCCTGACCTGTACTGTAGAAACCCTGTATGTAAAATGTGCCAGGCTCAGGAAATATTTAATGCTCATTGGAACCATAATACCAAGGCTGAAATTGCCAAGGAGATAAGGCAAACTCCTGTGAACTGAGTGCCTTAGTATGTAAGTAAGTGCTTTGACGATAGGATCCTACAAAAAGTTCTCTCTGAGGAAACATTATGCTTGAGTGAGGTGTGCTTTATTCTTAGCCTAAGGAGGAATTTATTCACTACTCTCATAGCTAGAGACCCCCAGATTTAATCAGAGCACCAATTTTATATTTCATCTTGAGAGTCCACCTCTATCCTCAAGTCTGCAAAGCCTGAAAAATGAAAACCATCATTGTAATATGGCCCACACCCAAGGAACTGGAAGTTTGAAGAAATTTAACAAGGGAGTGAGGAGCCAAACTTCTTGCTTCTGTTGGGAGGAACAGAATTTCCTGAAGAAGAGAGACAGACATTTCTGACTGGGGAGGCTTGAAATAAGGAGGAACATGGGATAAGGAAGGGATGGAGAAGCGAGGAGCTCTGCTAAAGCAGCCGGGACCAAGGCTCACACCTAGAAGAGCTGAGCTTCCAGGCGTGTGGCTAGAGGATCCTAATTTCAGGAGCTCAAAGCCAATACCTTGGACTCCCCTGAGTTAGGGGCCCATTGGAGACCAAGTTTCATACAGAGTCTGTGGGAATGACAAGGGGGAAAATTAACCCGAAGGACTCTCACAAGCACAGGGTTCTTCCTAAGCAGGTGATCCTCTAAGATGTCACAGAGCAAGCTTGAGATCTCCACTGGGAAAGGGTAAATTGACCAAAAGAAGCACATGCTCAAGTCTCGAAGGCTAAATCCCTATTCTGCTTTCAATGCTAATTTCAATCCATGTATGACAACTACATTTGGAGTTAGTGTTTTTTTTTCTGTTGCCCAGTGGGGTTGGAGGGCCATTAATCCAAGAGATAGAAAGAGAAGACATCACAGGCAGGAAGATAGAGTTCTGCCAAGAACCCAGGGCTGGAGAAAGGCTACAGAAGCAGAAAAAATGTCTAAGTTGAGGGTTTGTGGGGAATAAAGAGAAGCACAAAGTCAGGCTTAGACTGCAGGTGCAAGGTTATCTGGGGGGTGTAATTATAGCTTAGGTCGGGAGGCTTCCTTATAGAAAGGAACGTTGCCATATCTGCCCTCGTCATACGTACATTCACACGTATCATCATCACCATTACCATCATCACCACCATAAACCAGCAGTCTGCCAGTGTCAGTTCTGTGAACTCCTATCTAAAAAATTGACTGCCACTGGGCAGATATATTTCTGTTCACACTTTTAGCCTTCTCATACTCTTTAAATTCCCATTCACACATTCTGCCCCCCACGCCAGTCTTGAAATAATATGTACACATGTACACACACATATACATACTTAATGCATACACACACACACACACACACACACACACACACACACAATCTGTAGGCAAAGACCAGAAGTAACAAAATACCGTTGGGAGAGCAGAATATGGGGTGCAGGAAGGGTAGATCAGAAACCCAGGCTGAAGAGGCCCCTCAGCCATAATCCATTATAGGAAAACCAGCAAGTGATTATTTCCTGAGCTGTTAGGTGTTGCGGGGGAGGGCTAAAAAACCGACACCAGTCAATGAGAGAATAAAATTTATATCTTTGCAACATCTAACTGCTTAACTTGAAAAACAAAGCCCGATGAGGGAAAAATCAACATTCACTGTATCTAAGAATCACCTTTGGCCAAAACCAATGCCCCATAGAAAGGTGTGGTCTTTACAGCACCAGGGACCCTTCTGTCCAGAATCTTAGGCTAATCCTGTGTCTTAGCTGATCTTGAGGATGCTTACCTTGAGCACTCGACAGGACACCGAGGAGGAAAAAAACAAGTCCTTGGAGAAAGCGGTGTCTGCTCATGGTTGTGCCGACCCTCTTGTCTTTGGTAATGCCTCAGTTCCCTCAAACCGTACAAAGAATCCTCCGGGCCCTTAATGGGGTCTCTACACAGGAAGGGGATTATATAGACCCATCCTCTGACATTGCCACCTTCCGAGCCAATAGAAACCCTGTTTAACATCTTGCGTGCCATCAGATGCTACATAAAAGGAAACTTTCTGAAGTTCAAACACCAATTAGATGCTGAATCTTAAATTTATCTCCTTATATGAGATACAAGGGTTTCTGACGTCAGGTTTTATTCTGTCCCTAAAACTGATACAGAAAAGCTATATTAAAAAAAACAAAAAAACGTGGCTTTCTTTTCTCCACCCCAACAATTATTCTCAATGGCTGGTTCAGCTCAGCTGGTGGGATCAGGCAAATGCACTGTTTCTGGTTTAGTTCTCTTTCCCCATGGGCCCAAGAAAAGATGAATTTTTGAAAACTGGAGACATAGGTCTTCAGTGTCAAGTGGCCAACAGGTTGTGGCTCCAAAGAAACAAAGAAGTATCTAACAGAGAACAAAAATCAGGCAGGTACAAAATTGGGATTATAAAGATGACAAATTCTCAGGTAAATGAAAAAAAAGTGAGGTGAGCCTCAGCAGACAAGATATTTAGCTTTGCAGGGTGGCTTTCCTCTCCTTCCATTTCTCTTTGGTGAGTGAAAGCCTCATAAAGGTCCAGGGCTCCTGATGGTCCCAAACAGGCCTGAAGTCTGTCTATCCTTTCTTCCCCTCTCATCACAGGGAACTTTCTGCCTTCAAGACTGTCATGACCAATACAGACACTTCACCTGGGAAGAAATTATGGTTCCCTGGGACATGGTGGCACTAAAGGTTACAAGTTAATTATAAGATTAGTCCCATTTTAGGACGTGGCAGTCTGTCCTGATACTCCAGGCTTCAGTGGTTAGAAAGTCAATGCCCCCTGTGCCTGGGTCCTCATTTTCAACATTACTGTCCCTGCGTCTCCTCTTCTTCCATTTATTTTCATATAAACCAGTTAGTCTACTTTTACTTTCTTTTAAAGGCCTCTTTGAATAACTTAGATGGCTGTCATTGCAGTGCTTGGAAAAGCAGTTTTACACAAATTGCTTATCTCATCCTTGCTACCAACCAAACAAGTTCTGATTGTTTTATCACTTAATTTTTTAAATTTTTATTGAGATGTAAATGACATATAACATTACAAACATTTTTTACTTTTGGTGGAGCCCCACAGATTACAGAACTTTTTCCTGTTTCCATTCTTTCCTATTTTTTTTTGGTTTTTCCCTTATCTAGGGCCACACCCACGGCATATGGAGATTCCCAGGCTAGGGGTCTAATAGGAGCTGTAGCCACCAGCCTACGCCACAGTCACAGCAACGTGGGATCCGAGCCGCGTCTGCAACCTACACCACAGCTCACGGCAACGCTGGATCCTTAACCCACTGAGCAAGGCCAGGGATCGAACCTGCAACCTCATGGTTCCCATTTGGATTTGTTAACCACTGAGCCACAACGGGAACTCCTCCTTTTTCCATTCTTTATTTTTTGTTCTTGTCTGACTATTTCAAAATTCCTGACCTCTAGATCACTCATTCTGCCTTCTGTTTGTAGAGTGCTGCTGCATATGCAATTTATTGCATTTTTCTTTTCTTTTTTCTCTTCTTGTCTTTCTTTCTCTCTCTCTCTCTTTCTTTCTTTCTTTGCCTCTCTCTCTCTTTCTCTTTCTTCCCTTCTTTCCTGCTTTCTTTTTTAATGGCTGCACCCACAGCACATGGAAGTTCTTGGGCCAGAGATTGAATCTGAGCCACAGCTCTGACCTACACCACAACTCTGGCAATGCTTTAACCCACTGCTCTGGTATGGGGATTGAACCTGTGATTAAATTAATGATTTTGAGATGGAAAGCATCAGTGAAGCAGAAGACAGGACCATTGAAATTATGTAGTCAGAGGACAAAAAAAGAAGGAAAAAGAGTCAAGGAAGTCTGTGTGAACTCTGGGATCCAATCCATAGAAAGAACCTACAAATTATTGGAGTCCCAGAAGGGGAAGAGAGGGAGAAAGGGGCTGAGTTTGTCTTTAAAGAAATTATAGCTAATAATTCCCAAATCTGATGAGAGGTTTGGACATCCAAGTTCACATAGCTAATAGGTCAGATTACCCCCAAAGTTTAACTGAAAGTGATATTCCTCAAGACATGTTGCCTAAAATCAAGACAAAGAGAGAATTTCAAAAGCAGCAAGAGAAAAGAAAATCCTCACATAAAAGGAGAGTCCCTTAAGCCTAGCTGTGGGTTTCTTAGAGGATTCCTTGGAGGCCAGGAGAGAATGGGATGATATACTCAAAGTGCTGAAAGAAAACAACTGCCAACCAGGAATACTTTACCCTAAAAAGCTGTGTTTCAGAAATGAAGTCAAGACAAAGACTTTCACAAACAGGAGTTCCTGGTGTGGCTCAACAGGTTAAGAACCCATCGTGGTCTCCCTGAAGATTGCGGTTTGATCCCTGGCCTTGCTCAGTGGGTTAAGGATCCAGTGTTGTTACAAATTTTGACAGCACTCACAGAGGTGGCTCGGATCCCATGTTGTGGCTGTGGTGTAGGCTGGCAGCTGCAGCTCTGATTTGACTCCTAGCCCAGGAACTTCCATGTGCCCTAAACAAAAAAGAACCCCCCAAAACTTTCCCAAACAAATAACACTTGAGGGAGTTCCTCAATATTCGACTTGCCTCTAAGATTGCCGATGGGGGTTCTTTAAGCTTAATGAAGAGGCGCTAATTAGTTACATTGAAAGAAATGAAAATACGCAACAGGCTTGTAAATATAAAAGTATTTAATCCGATTCAGAATACTCTCACACTGCAATACGTTAGTGTGTTAACCTGTTAATCGTATCATGAAGGTTAGAAGACAAAAGTATTAAAAATAACTATAGAGACAATATATTCTTAGCGGATACACAATATAAAAAGAGGTAAATTCTGGAATCAAAAACACAAAGTGTAAGAGTGGGAGTAAAAGTGTAAAGCTTTCACATCTGATTGAAACAAATTTGTTATTAAATTAACTCATGTCTATTAAGATGTTCTACGTAATCCTCACGGTAACTAAAAACTAAAAATCGTAGTAGTTTCAAAAAAGATAGAGAAGGAAATCAAAGCACACCACTATCCAAAATGCCAATTCACAATTCTCTCTCTCTCTCTTTTTTTTTTTTTTTTTTTTTTGCTTTTTAGGGCTGTACCCGAGGCTACGCAAGTTCCCAGGTTAGGGGTTGAATTTGAGCTACAGCTGCTGGCCTACACCACAGCCACAGCAACTCGTGATTTGAGCTGAGCCTGAGACCTGCACCTCAGCTCACGGCAATGCCAGATCCCCGACCCACTGAGTGAAGCCAGGGATCAAACCTGCATCCTCTTGGATACCAGTCGGATTCGTTTCCGCTGAGCCACAGCAGAAACTCCTCAATTCACAATTCCAACTATTGTGCTGAACTAACTAAAACATCCTCCAGGATCAGCTTGAGAGGACTCTTACAAAGTGAAAGACTAATTAAGCTGTTTTTTCAAAGCAAAAGAACTCTTTCTGCACCTCCTCTCCTTCCTTATGTCATATTCACAAGGGCACACTATCTTTTTAATAACAAGTTTTTCTTCCTCTTATAATCTTGTGTGGTTTTACTTGGAAAGCAGCCAAATGATAAGTCATATATAAATATCCTGTCTCCACTGTCAGTCTGATCAGGACTGAAAAAGAGGCCTCACCGTCTCCACCTGTTAGTATGTTGTGGTTTGTCTCCTGTATCTTTTGAGAAAGAGATTTGCAGCGTTCGTTGTTAAACATTTATTGGTGATAAGCTGCTTGTTTTTGAAAATCAAATTTGCCTTCTTAATCACTGAGATCTTGTGCCTTTGAAATGAAAATATCAGTGAAATAATGTCCTCAAAAATATTCCTTCTTACTTAAGATAATTTCTTTTAAATGACTACAACCGTGCCATTTGGTCATTCAGCAGACATTAGTGGACATTTGCCCTGTGGAAATACAGAGCCATTCTCCTCAAAATCTAGTTTAGGAGATTAAGGGCCACAAAAAGAAATGAGCTAAAAATTTCAGGCACTCTGGCTGCAGAAACTGGGAGGTAAAGAGGAGGCATAAAAGAGAATCTGTTCCCAGGCTTTTTGTGTGTGTGTGTGGCCACATCCACGGCATATGGAAGGTCCTGGAGCCAGGGATGGAATCCGAGCCACAGCTGCGGCAGTGCCAGATCTTTTTACCCACCGCAGCAGGCTGGGCATCGAACCCAGGCCTCTGCAGAGACCTGAGCCCCTCCAGTCAGATTCTTAACCCAGTGCTCCACAGTGGGAACTCCTGTTCACAACCTTTTGATGTTAAAGAGAAGAACACAATTTGCTGTATTTCCAGTGACCTTAGGCTGCTCTGTGGTCAAGACTAAGACGCGCCAAAACTCATGCACACGGATGCACCACTGTGGGAGCAGCAGGCTTTGAACTGTGGTTGCACTAACCTTGGATTTCAGTGGTTTAAGAGTTAGCACCCACAAGAACTCAATTGCTCTGGAGTAGTTGGTGATATCAAACCTGAGCAGAAGTGAGTTAATCATGGAGTTAATGAAGCTTCATCTTCACAGGCAGCTCCTTCCAAGGCCTGAGAGGGGCCCTAACTCTGTGCTCCCAGGAGCATAGGTTTTGGAGGCACCTCTTGGGGGGTTGATGAAAAGATGAAATTCCGTAAAATTATTTATTTTTAAAAATTGTATTGGAATAGGAATATAGTTGATTTTCAAAGTTACATTAGTTTCAGGTATACAGCAAAGTGACTCAGTTATACATATACATATATCCATTCTTTTTTCCAAATAGATTATTATAGAATATTGGGTAGATTTTCCTGTTCTGTACAGTAGGCCTTAATTAGTTATCTATTTTTTATATAATAGTCTTTATAGTTACTTTATATATAGTGTGTTTCTATTTTACATATAACAGTTATATATTTTATATATAATAGTGTGTATTTTATATGCAATTGTTATCTATTGTCCCCCCCCACTCATGGTTTCCCCTGTGGCAACCATAAGTTTGATTTTGAAATCTGTTTCTTCCTGTTTTATAAGTAAGTTCTGGATTTCCATTGGTGGCATAAGAGGAACAAAGGTGACTGGGATCTATGAGGACACAGGCTCAATCCCTGGCCTTGCTCAGTGGTTAAGGATCCAGTGTTACCATGAGCTGTGTTGCAGGTCACAGATATGGCTTGGATCTGGCATTGCTGTGGCTGTGGTGTAGGCGGGCAGCTGCAGCTCCAGTTTGACCCCTAGCTTGTGAACTTCCATATGCCACGGGTGCAGTCCCCAAAAGACATAAACAGTTCTTTCATCTCATTTAAAAATTATATTTCACATATAAGTGATATAAATAAAATATTTCTTACCCAAGGCCAAGAATATAATTAAAGGGGCCCAAGCGTAGAGCACTAAATCCAAAAATCAAAGTTGTTTGGGAAGTCAAGAAGAAATTAATGAGGTTTAGAAAGCACAATGTGCCTTTTCATTAGCTCAGGAATGGTGGAAAGATAAAAATAAAAAAGCAGTAGGGAAGGGAATTTAGTTTGCACACTCTGCACTTACTACTTGCTTGGCTTTGATTTAGGAGTTTTGATTAGGTGTGGTATCTGGGCAGTCATGTGCTGGAATTGTGGATAAATGAGTGAGGCCAACTCAGTGCTCAGCTCTGTGCTGGATGTTGCTAGATGTTCAGCAAAGGGCTGAGCCAGGATGATGGGCTGGACCACAGTGAGCTCATGACCTTGCTCTTTTTTCATGCCCTTGTGATGAAGTGGTCTTTGGTAATGGAGTCTTTACTAACCCTTGTACCATCCATGCAAGGAACACAGATTGGTAAGGTGGCTCTCTAAGGCCTTGGTGAAAACAGCTGAATTAATAACTTCCTTTTAATGTTGCTCTATATCTTTTTCATTTATAAGGACTATTTTGTATCTCAGTCACTCTTTCTGATAGCTCCTAAGGAAATGTCCTTTAAACAAGGATGTTTAATTATTAACAATCCTAGAGAAGAGATTACTTAACCTCTTAAATCTCCACTTTATCATATGTAAATTGGAATGATAATGCTACATTACAATATTGCTTTAAAATATTGTATTGTCTTATAATCCACAAGGCCAGTGAAAGAGTTTCCCTAAGTTAAAGAACAGTTTTCTTTCTGCTTTTTACTTCTGCACTGTCTTACTCCACTTAGAACCTGCTGGACTAAAAATTTTAAAACAAAATCCTCTTCCTGTTACAGTCGAGTGTGGTTTTTAATTGAACCTATGCCAAGTAATAAATATATAAACATCCTGCCCCCTTAGCCATATCTGATTCGAACCAGAGCATACAGCTTCATGGTCTTCACCTGCCAGTATGTTGTGGTTTGTCATCTGCATCTTTAGATACAGAAAGAAACTTGCAGCATCTGTATATTTTCAGAACTGGCTGTCTCAGTACTGCTCTGGGAATGAGGCAGTGGCATTATTATTGGTGGAAACTGGAATTTACTGCAAACGTGTTGTGGTGAACCCCACATTGCTCTTACCATTTAATAGTGTCATATCATTACTGCAAATGACACAACTTGCATTGTGCTGTTAAGTCCTCATCACAAGTGAAATATTGTTCTCGAATCAGGTTTTTGGTGTTGTTGGTTTTCTCTCCTTCCTTCCTATCCTTCCTCTCCGTCCTTCCTTCCTTCCTTCCTTTCTTCTTCCCTCTCTCCCTTCCTTTTTTTTTTTCTTTGCTTTTTAGGACCACACCTGCATCATATGGAATTTCTCAGGCTAGAGTTGGAATTGAAGCTAAAGCTGCCGGCCACAGCCACAGCCATAGCAACTCTGGAACCAAGCTGTGTCTGTGACCTACACCACAGCTCCCATCAACGCCAGATCCTTGACCCACTGAGTGAAGCCAGGAATCGAACCTGCATCCTCATGGATACTAGTTGGATTCATTTCCACTGTGCCACGATGGAAACTCCTCCAATCAGTTCTTTGTGACCATGATGATCTGTGTTAACACCTAGCAGAGTGCTATTCATTCATTCATTTTACAGATATAATTTGGGATTTTTAAGTAGCCAGGCATTGGGGATATCCAGGTGAGGTTGACACAGACCAAACCATTCCAGCTTATAAGGTAAATTGACAAGTAAAAAACGGAGTTCATGGAAGGGCTACAGATGGTAAGGGAGAGCTTCATGATCAGTAGAATGAGGCACAAACGAGAGAGGGGTCATTTGTGGGAGGCACAGCCCTGAACGGCACCAATTATCATCACAGCACTATGCTTCTCTGGTAGATTTTTGATGGGCTCCAAAAATTAACAAAATTTAATTTCACATTCTAGAGTCCTGTGATTCCTGGGGTGGGATGGAGAAAGATGCCCTAGTGCCACTTCTCTGCTGCTACTAAGCACTACTAATAACTAGCAGTTATAATATCACTCACTGATTCCAACTTACCTAATCCTCACAAAAACTCTATCATTAAGTCATAACCATAACCTTCATTTTATGACAAGGCAACCAAGGTCCAGAGAATTTAAGAAACCTGTTCAAGGTCACACACATGGTACGTGGCTGAGGTGTGAGTTGAAACAAGGCAATCTGGTTCCTGGCCTCTTCTCTTGACCACTGCATTGCACACTCTCAGGTTCACTGTGGGGCCCAGCTGGATTGGGTGTCCTCTTTATTTTTTTTCCTTTATATTTCTTTTTAAAATTTTTAAAAAATTTTAATGATTTTTATTTTTTTCCATTACAGCTGGTTTACAGTGTTATGTCAATTTTCTACAGTACAGCAAGGTGACCCAGTCACACATACATACATGCATTTCTTTTTCTCACATTATCATGCTCCATCACAAGTGATTAGGTATAGCTCCTGGGGTTATACAGCAGGATCTCATTGCTTATCCATTCCAAATGTAATAGTGTGCATCTATTAACCCCAGATTCCCAGTCTGTCCCACTTTCTCCCCCTCCCCCTTGCAACCACAAGTCTCTTCTCCAAATCCATGAGTTTCTTTTCTGTGGAAAAGTTCATTTGTGCCATATATGAGATTTCAGATATAAGTGATACCATATGGTATTTGTTTTTCTCTTTCTGACTTACTTCACCTAGTATGAGATTCTCTAGTTCTAACCATGTTGCTGCAAATGGCATCATATTATTTTTATGGGTGAATAGTATTCCATTGTGTATATACACCACATCTTCTTAATCCAGTCATCTGTCAATGGACATTTAGATTGTTTCAATGTCTTGGCTCTTGTGAATAGTGCTGCAATGAGCATATAGGTGCATGTGTCTTTTTCAAGAAAAGTTTTGTCCAGATATATGCCCAAGAGTGGGATTGCTGGGTCATACGGTATTTCTATATTTAGTTTTCTGAGATATCTCCACACTATTTCCCATAGTGGTTGTACCAATTTACATTCCCACCAACAGTGTAAGAGGGTTCCCTTTTCTCTACACCCTCTCCAGCATTAAAATTTTACTCCTTTTCAGGTGTTTCATGAGGTGGTATATTTTCTTCTCCGTCAAAGTAGTCTTACCTATCCCTTACCAAGGATTGAGTTGGTGCATGCTGACCCTGCATCTCAAGCCCTGGGGTACAGGGTGCTGCTTGGGGACAGCCTGCCAGCCCTGAGTTAGCCCCTCCTTTCCAGCTCAGCCCTCCCTAGCACAGGATCTGGAGCTCATAACTGTGCCTTATGGGTGAGATCTCAATCCCAAGGCAAGTGAGACCACGTCTTGATGGTTACACTAAATGCATCCCTGTGTCATCCTGTGGGAAGGCAGGATGGACTCCAGCAAGAGCATCTTATATGTTCTAGGTGTCTGGTTGAATGGTTTCTGGTGATGCTGTGAAGTCTAAAATTGGGTCAGCCATGATAAATTCAGGTCAGAAGGAATATAGCATCGACTCTAAGTGACCGAGTGGATCCTAGTCCTCCTCAAACACCTGAATTTAAATTCCAGTTCTGATATGTATAATCAGTCATTGTCATCGATATGATAAGCCTACAGACAGAGAAAGAGATAGAGCTCATGTCTAGCCATGGGGCTTGGGAATGAGAGGAACAGATGACAAGAAAGTGATCCTTAGAAAATTATTGGGTAAATATTAGAATATTTACGGGGAGAAATGCATGTGTCCAATTGTTTTTTTATGTTTTTTCCTTTTCATTTACTTGAGTCTCAAGGAGAAAGGACAGGCATGGCAGGAAGGAGAATCTGTGTCTGCTGACCCGAACGAGGTTTGTTCTCCTTATGATGAATGTGATAGGGCCATGGACTGACCTGTAGCTGCCCTCAGTGTTTATCCCACAGAGAACTTCAGGTGTGGGATGGGGAAGGCATGAAGCTGGCTCTGAGCTCTGGTGGGGGCTCTGGGGAGGCTGAGTCCCACACAGAATGCTTCCTTCTCCAACTGGGTGCTGAAATGTTGAGAGCTAGGGTGAGGGGGCACAGGCTGGGCTTTGTGGACTGCAGGGGTGCATCCTGTGAACCGTGAGCCTGAGTGGGTGTGAGGGATGTGGCAGCATGTAAGTGACCTTGAATTCTGAGGTGGGGCTCTCTCTTGCCTCCCCTTACTGCCCTCTCAGTCTCTGTTCATCCCAGGACTTCTTTCTGGGAGCATCTGGGAGCTTCTCTGATCAATGGACACCAGAACAAGGCAGCAATAGCTAAAATGGGCAGAAGTCCCTCTGCTTTTATCTTTCTCCTCAACCCACCTGGGCTTTCATTCTTGCCACCACCTTGACCTCAGAAGGGAGGAGGTGGGGTCACTGAAATTTTCAGGCAGCATGTTCCCTCCTCTGTGATTCACATGCCTCTTCTTTGCCCCCTAGCCTGCGGCCACCCTCCAGCGAAAGACCTTCTCTTTTCCCTTTCTGTTTAGGCCTGTTCCCTTAAATTATAGTTTGCATGTCCTTTAACTATGGTTTATAATACTATTGTGTTCTGAGTCCTACCAAACCAATCTCTCAGTATATAAATGCGATGGAGACTTGATGTTTAGAAAACCTTAGTCTTTTCAGGAATTCTGGTTGTGGATCACCATAAGCACACACAGGTAGTATCCATGAGGATGTGGGTTCGATCCCTGGCTGTGCCCAGTGGGTTAAAGATGTGGCATTGCGAGAGCTGTGGTGCAGGTTGAAGACACAGCTCAGATCTGGCGTTTCTGTGGCTGTGGTGCAGGCTGGCAGCTGTAGCTCCAGTTTGACCCATAACCTGGGAACTTCCATATGCTGCACATGCAGCCAAAAAAAAAAAAAAAAAAAAAAGAAAGAAATAAAAAAAGAAAAGAAAGACTGAAAAAGAAAAAAAAAAGAAAGACTTTAGTCTTTCAGAATTATTTATTTTCTTCTTGTGACCCCCAAATCCTATTTTGCAGGGCTAATTGAATGATGACTACCTTTTTCCCTTCGTTTTCTGTGTTAACAATTTCTTTCTCTCCCAAAGTTTCATCTGGTAGCTGCTTGAAAGGGATGTTCCCCATATAATGAAATACATCTATGTGATGAATGGACTGGGTTCAGAGAGCTTCCGTGTTGGTGAACATGTGGAGGTTCTGGGAGAGTGGTGTGCAGGGAGAGGGCATGGAAGCTCCACGCTCCTTCCCACATACTTTGTCTTATGCATCTCTTCCACTGGTTGTTCTTGAGTTACAGGCTTTTGTAATGAACCAGTGATCTAACGAGTGAACTATTTCTCTGAGTTCTGACAGAGAACTTCCTTTAGTTTATTTGATGGCTGCCCAGTGGCTGAAGGGAGAGCTTCTCCTAATAGTGCAGCTATTAACAAAACATGATTTCAGTGAATCAGCTTGAGTCAGTTCATCCCAGTGTTAGTCTGCAAGCTGCAGAGAGATAGTGTTCACAATCATTCTTCCATCAGATAGATTTCCACTGGTTATCTACTTTTCTTTCTGTACAGACTGTACAGATTTTATGGCTATCCTCTGTCATAGTTTCTGTTTTAAGCACAGAGTTTGATGGGCTTTGTCCCTAGTTTAGGCTCCTATTGGCTGGAACTTCCTGAGTCTGCCCTCCCGTTAAGGCACCAAAACTTTGGTTTACAGGAAGTCACAAAACCCAATGAATCATGAAATAGCAGGGTCAAAGTAGCTTCACTCTTGGGGCCTTTTATACCTGAGCCATAAAAAGATGGTAGTCACACTGTCCATCTTGCTCTGGCTCACCTTTTCCAACAAGTTCAACAATATTAGCTTAGTTCTTTAAAACTGTAGACCCCTGAGGACTGGCACTGGATGCTTATTCTCAGGTCAGCCCAATTACGTCGCTGGGTAATCTGGTCTTCAATTCTTTCTCCAGGTCCTAGTGCATTCTATCCTAAGTTGAGCAAAGATTTCAAGGGGAGTAGAGGTACTGATACTTTGAAGGATGGGTATGGTCAGAACAAGAACAAAAACTAGAAGAACAGAATTTCAATATGTAAGCATTTAGAAAGGGCATGGTTTTCAGGAATGACAGGGTTGAGGGAGGGGCCATCAGTGTTGTTGGTGGTCTTGATTTTCCTGGTGTACCCACCTCACTATCAGGTAAACATCCTTTCCAAAAAAATGGTTCCCCTGGGAGTTTCCGTTGTGGCTCAGCGCTAATGAAACCAACCAGTATCCACGAGGATGCGGGTTCAATCCCTGGCCTTGCTCATTGGGTTAAGGATCCGGCATTGCCATGAACTGTGGTGTAGGTCGCAGACACATCTCGGATCTTGCATTGCTGAGGCTATGGCTTAGGCCAGCAGCTGTGGCTGTGATACATCCTCTAGCCTGGAAACTTCCATATGTCATGGGTATAGCCCTAAAAAAACAAAAAAAAAAAAGAAAGAAAGAAAGAAAGAAAAAACTCTTACCATTCCCCATCTTCTTATTACGCACTGTATTTTTTCTTCATAGTTTTTCACATATGTTGTTAAATAATTATATATATAAAATTCGTATATACTAATATTTGTATATGTAAATATTTGTATAATGTCTCACCACCAGCTGGACTGTGAATTTTACGAGATCAGGGATCGTGTCGCTCTTGTTCACTGCTTTATTTCCAGCCCACAGTGTGCTTATGTGCAGTGCTGTGGAGTAGCCCCTTGGCAAGTGCTAGCTGACATACTGTGCTCTACGCCCAGTAACCGAGAACTTTCGCCTAACTGAGCATTTATACCTTATGAACCCTTGTTATTTCTATCTCCTTTTGTTTCTTTCTCTGGGGTGACTAACAGTAAAGGCATTAAAAAAGAAAGAATGAGTACATCTGTCTGGGATAGCAAAGTTATTATGGATTTGGAGTTAAAACTCATGTTACATCAAGCATTGAATTAAGAGAGATACCAGGAGTTCACTTTGTGGCTCAGCAGTAGTGAACCTGACTAGTATCCATAAGGACTCGGGTTTGATTCCTGGCCTCGGGGGTTAAGTATCCAGCATTGCGTGGCTGTGGTGTAGGCTGGCAGCGGCAGCTCTGATTTGACCCCAGCAATGGGAACTTCCATATGATGCATGTGTGGCCCTAAAAAGCACGAGAGAGAGCAAGAGAAGGAGAGAGAGAGAGAGAGAGAGAGAGAGAGAGAGAGAGAGAGAGAGAGAGAGGGAGAGAGATAGATTCCGAAAGCGTAGGAGTGTGGATGTAGAGAAAAATTGTGCAGGTGCATCAGCTGATTGGCTCTGACCCCTGAATACCAGCCCACTCTCAGAGCAGGACTGCTGGCCCTGGGCAGCTGTACATGAGGAGGAGGCTGAGTCTGTAAACACCCTGTAGGTTACCTCCCCCTTTCACCCAGGAGAAGGAGAATTCGATCTCAGGTGGTATGTATGTACAAGACATAGGGGATAAGAAGGCTCCCGGAGGGAAAAGCAGTTCTGTCAAAGCCCCATGTTACTATGAGCCCCTCTGTGCTCTAGGACCCAGTAACTAGATCATTCTGAGCAGGCAGGGGAAAGGCCGACATTCACACCGCCCAGCTGATGGCTCCCACCACACCCCTTCCACTTTCACCTGTGTAGTCCTCTGCTCCTGGTCTTCATGTTCTGTTCCTCTGATAATTATTCTTACATTTCAAACCCTCTGTGGTTCTCTGCTTCAGCCCTGGGCTCAGTCACAGGGAAGATCAATGCTTGATTACACCAATGGTATTCTCCACAGGCCACCTGGTCCCAGCACCCTGACCCTGCGAGATCTCCCAGTCTGCGGGGATCAGCCAGGACCATCTGAGAGAGAGAGGTCTACTCACACTTTCTGATGCAATTTTTCTACCCTTGCCCTGGTCATGGGGACCTTCTTCCTTAGGGATGAGGTCAAAGGACCGTGTTGTTCATATAAGGAGATATTGAAGACTCAGAAGCTAATTGGTGTCTGAGCTTCAGAGAGTGGAGACGAAGCCTCCGATAGCATCTGAAATGGTAAAAGCTGTCTCTATTGGCTCTCGGTAGGGAGGATGTCAGGGGACGGGTCTATATAAAGCTTTGTTGGTCCCCTGATGCCGCCTCACAGGTTATTTTGCAGCTGGGACTTTGGCCTTGAGGACCTGGGAGTCAGGATGGCTCTGGACAGGCGCCTCTCTCTTCAGGGACTCTGCTTCCTCCTCCTCATTGTGGTGGGGGGTCTAGGTAAGAGCTGCCTCTCTTTCCTGGGATCAACAGCCAGGGAGCGGACACCTCAGTGCAGGGAAAGGTCCCCGGAGTTATGGAGCCGAAGCCTCTGTGGAGACCCTATGTTTCTGACCAAAAGGGAACCACGCTGATTGTGAATATTGGTTCCTCACTGTGAATATTGGTTCCTCTCCTGCTGAGGGTGGACTGGTCGTAGCAGCAGATTTCACAGAGAAATGATATTTGGTCTGGACTGAGGTGAGTATGTTTCAGTCCTGTCCACTGTCTCCCTTGCTCTCAGGGAGCTTCCGTTGAGTCCCAGTGGCTCCCGGTGTGTGGCAGGTCCAGAGAGTGACCTC